>CM065737.1:61066527-61176527 GCA_033310375.1 Conus canariensis
TTAAGATTTGTTTAGATTTCCGCCTGCAGTCATCCCGCTTTGCAACTTACATCATAAGCCCTAAGCGCTTACAAATACAGAAAAGGTTAAAGAAAATATAAATGAAACCAATAAGAAGATGAACATTGCAACAAGTATAACCATACACATACAAACAAGGGTGCATATTGACACACACCCACGCACACACATTATATATATATATATATATATACCCCACACACACACACACATACACACAACACCACACCACACACACACACACACACACACACACACACACACACACGATGGTCTCAGAATCAATTTGACGTCAAGGGAAAGGGAAGAAAGAGCTGCTATTGATAGGTGAAGAGGGTTGTTTTGAGAGATGCCTTGAAGGAAGACAGACAGTTTGAACTATGCAAACATATTGGGAGTTTGTTCCAAGAAACCGGACTCTGAGAAGAAAAAGAACGATCACCATAGGTTTTACTTTAAAATCGAGGGATTTTGAGCAGAGTTTGTTGGTAGAAGAACGCAACTGCCTAGAAGGAACATAGAGATGAAGGACATCAGAAAGGTAGGAAGGAGCTAAGCTATTCAAAGATTTAAAGCAGAGTAAGGACAGTTTGCAGTCTATTCGTTTTTCGACTGGCAGCCGGTGAAAGAAGTAAGACAGTGAGTGATATGAGAAGATCTGGGTGTCTGAGAATCATACGAGCCACATTGTTTTGTACTTTCTGAAGATGACTGAGAAGATTCTGGGAATAGCCAGCTAGAAGAGAGTTACAGTAATCAAGTCTACATAGAATGAAGGCAGAAACAAGGGGTTTTGTGACATCAACAGCGAGATGTCGCACAGATCCAATGCAGCGAAGGTCAAAGTAACAGACACGGCCGACTGTGGAAACATGTTGCTGGAAGGAAAGTGCTGAGTCAAGGGTAACACCTAAATTCCGTGCAGATGAAGATGTCTGAATAAGGCAATCATCCAATTTGACAAAGTTTGGGATACAGTGAGATAAAGGAAATCTTTTGGGTGCAAAGAAGATCATTTCAATTTTTTCATTGTTGAACTGAAGTTTGTCAACTGTCATCCAAGATTTTATGTCCACGATACACGACTCTGTGCGTTGGATTGCAGAAGGCAGCTGAGAGATATCGCTGAATATGTAAATGTGATTGTCGTCTGAAAAGCAGTGGTGAGACAGGCTGTGATGGGCGACAATGTCGGAAATTGGATGGGTATGGAGTACGAAAAGGAGGGGGCCCAAGACGGATCCCTGGGGAGCTCTGTACTGGAGGGTAGCTGGTTGAGAGGAGAAACCACTTACCATTATATGCAGACAAATGCTCGTATGCACACTCTGAAACGCAAATACACACACACTCACAGGTACATACACACTAACACACACCAGCACATACACACGCAAACACACACACGCACGCACGCATGCATGCACGCACGCACAGTCCATCCATCGCCAACCCACCATCCACCTAGTTCAACGTCCTGTTGTCTGAAATCGTCCCCCTTTCCTCCCTCCTCCTTCCCCCGCCCCCATGGCATCTAGGCAGGGAGGGAGGAAGTGGGTTTGCATGCTGATGAACTTCCAGAAAAACAGAGGTTAGCAGGTGGGAGGGTGGGTGGTTGGGGAACGGGACTGACCCGGACCTGGAACGTCAGAAGAAGCGAAGGTAGGGCCATGGCACAAAACATACAGAGGAGATGAGAGGCACCAAATACAGGGCTATGGTAGCAAAATACAGAGAACGTGAGGGGCACCAAATACAGGGTTATGACAGCAAAACACAGAGAACATGAGGCAACAAAACACAGAGGACATGAGGGGCACTAAATACAGGGCTATGGCAGCAAAACACAGAGGACATGAGGGGCACTAAATACAGGGCTATGACAGCAAAACACAGAGGATATGAGGGGCACTAAATACAGGGCTATGGCAGCAAAACACGCAGCATGTGAGAGGCACTAAGTACAGGGCTGTGGCAGCAAAACACAGAGAACATGAGGGGCACTAAATACAGGGCTATGGCAGCAAAACACAGAGAACATGAGGGGCACTAAATACAGGGCTATGGCAGCAAAACTCAGAGAACATGAGGGGCACTAAATACAGGGCTATGGCAGCAAAACTCAGAGAACATGAGGGGTACTAAATACAGGGCTATGGCAGCAAAACAGAGAGAACGTGAGAGGCACCAAATACAGGGCTATGGCAGCAAAACAGAGAGAACGTGAGAGGCACCAAATACAGGGCTATGGCAGCAAAACAGAGAGAACGTGAGAGGCACCAAATACAGGGCTATGGCAGCAAAACAGAGAGAACGTGAGAGGCACCAAATATAGGGCTATGGCAACAAAACACAGAGGACTTGAGAGGCACCAAATACAGGGCTATGGCAGCAAAACAGAGAGAACGTGAGAGGCACCAAATACAGGGCTATGGCAGCAAAACAGAGAGACGTGAGAGGCACCAAATACAGGGCTATGGCAGCAAAACAGAGAGAACGTGAGAGGCACCAAATACAGGGCTATGGCAACAAAACACAGAGGACTTGAGAGGCACCAAATGCAGGGCTATGGCAGCAAAACACAGAGGACTTGAGAGGCACCAAATACAGGGCTATGGCAGCAAAACACAGAGGACTTGAGAGGCACCAAATACAGGGCTATGGCAACAAAACACAGAGGACTTGAGAGGCACCAAATACAGGGCTATGGCAGCAAAACACAGATGACTTGAGAGGCACCAAATACAGGGCTATGGCAACAAAACACAGAGGACTTGAGAGGCACCAAATACAGGGCTAAGACAGCAAAAATTCAAAAAGAGAGAGACTGTATAAGGCTAAGAAGAGAGATAAAAGAATACTACAGACTGTAAAAGAATATTACAGACTGTATATTGCTAAAAGAGAGAGAGAAGAGGCGGAGGAAGGCAGAGGGAGAGAGAGGGAGGAGTGGAAAGGGAGAGAGAGAGAGAGGAGACGGAGGAAGATAGAGAAAGAAAGAGAGAGGAGAGGAGACGGAGGAAGGGAGAGAGAGAAGAGAGGAGAGGTGAGGGAGGGAGATAGAAGGAGAAAGAGAGAGGAGAGGAGGAGGAAGGGAGAGACAGAGAGAGATGTGTGTGTGTGTGTGTGTGTGGAGAAGAGAGGAGAGAGAGAGAGAGAGATGAGAGAGAGAGAGAGAGAGAGAGTGTGTGGTGTGTGGTGTGGTGTGTGTGTGTGTGTGTGTGTGTGTGTGTGTTGGAGAGTGTGGTGTGTGCTAAAGAGAGAGAAGAACGAATGTTACAGACTATATTTTCATGACGAGAGAAAAAAAAGAAAGAGTGTTACAGTGTATTTTGTTGAAGAGAGAGAAAAACGAATGTTACAGACGGTATTTTCTTGGAGGAGAGAAAAAACGGAATGTTACAGACTGTATATTCATGAAGAGACAGAACAAGGAATGCTACAGACAGTACATTGCTGAAGAGACAGAACAAGGAATGTTACAGACTGTACATTGCTGAAGAGACAGAACAATGTACATTGCTGAAGAGACAGAACAAGGAATGTTACAGACTGTACATTGCTGAAGAGACAGAACAATGTACATTGCTGAAGAGACAGAACAAGGAATGTTACAGACTGTACATTGCTGAAGAGACAGAACAATGTACATTGCTGAAGAGACAGAACAAGGAATGTTACAGACTGTACATTGCTGAAGAGACAGAACAAGGACTGTTACAGACTGTACATTGCTGTAGAGACAGAACAAGGAATGTTACAGACCGTACATTGCTGAAGAGACAGAACAATGTACATTGCTGAAGAGACAGATCAAGGAATGTTACAGACTATACATTGCTGAAGAGTCAGAACAAGGAATGTTACAGACAGTACATTGCTGAAGAGACAGGACAAGGAATGTTACATACAGTACATTGCTGAAGAGACAGAACAATGTACATTGCTGAAGAGACGGAACAAGGACTGTTACAGACAGTACATTGCTGAAGAGACAGAACAAGGAATGTTACAGACTGTACATTGCTGAAGAGACAGAACAATGTACATTGCTGAAGAGACAGAACAAGGAATGTTACAGACAGTACATTGTTGAAGAGACACAACAATGTACATTGCTGAAGAGATAGAACAAGGAATGTTACAGGCTGTACATTGTTGAAGAGACAGAACAAGGAATGTTAGACAGTACATTGCTGAAGAGACAGATCAAAGAATGTTACAGGCTGTACATTGCTGAAGAGACGGAACAAGGAATGTTACAGACTGTACATTGATGAAGAGACGGAACAAGGAATGTTACAGACTGTACTGAGAACGGTTGGTCTGCTCAGTTGTGGCGGTCACATGGCTGAAGCACATGCACACTGCATGTAAACAGGAAGACATGGCCTTTAGGAACAGGGTTACGCTCCTCACTTTCGGCTAGAACATACAAAGTGAACAGCACATTTTAGTAGTAGCATTTGTACACTTTACGGGCAAACTTGGACTGTTCATTTAGTATCATTTTGTACTGAAGTATGTGACGAGAGGGGGTGGGGGTTGGGTAACTAGAATACATGTGAATAAATCTCAATGAACAATGTACAACAAATCTTAAACACTGCACAAAATCATTAATGTGTCTACAAATACTATTGTGTAATGGTTTTTGGACAAGAGAGAGAGAGAGAGAGAGAGGAGAGAGAGAGAGAGAGAGAGAGAGAGAGAGAGAGAGGTCAGAGACCTGCAGTGTATTTGGTGAAGCAGAGGGAAATTGTCGTGGAGCAGCGCAGCTGGATAGTGTGTGTGCGTGGGTTTGGAACGGTCTCCAAAGGGAATTCGGCTGAGATAGAATTATGAAAGTGTGAAGAAAGGGTGGGGGGGGGGGGGGGGGGGGAGAGAGAGAGAGAGAGAGAGAGAGAGAGAGAGAGGCGATAAGATGTGAGGGAGACTGGGTGTTGTAGACGAAGCGGAGATGTGGTTGGTAGGGGTGTGGTGAGATGGGGGGGGGATGGGTGGGAAGGAGTTAGATGAAAGGATGGGCCTGGAAATGCGGGAATGGAAATACTACCTTTTGTCGTTAAACACTCGTGTCCTTTTGTCCTTAAACACTCGTGTTTTGAATGGAAATACCACCTTTTGTCGTTAAACACTCGTGTCCTTTTGTCCTTAAACACTCGTGTTTTGAATGGAAAGACCACTTTTTGTCGTTAAACACTCGTGTCCTTTTGTCCTTAAACACTTGTGTTTTGAATGGAAATACCACCTTTTGTCGTTAAACACTCATGTCCTTTTGTCATTAAACACTCGTGTTTTGAATGGAAATACCACCTTCTGTCGTTAAACACTTGTGCCCTTTTGTCGTTAAACACTTGTGTTTTGAATGGAAACATCATCTTTTGTCGTTTTAAACACTCGTGCTTTGAATGGAAAGACCACCTTTTGTCGTTAAACACTCGTGTTTTGAATGGAAAGACCACCTTTTGTCGTTAAACACTCGTGTTTTGAATGGAAAGATCCCATTTTGTCGTTAAACACTCGTGTTTTGAATGGAAAGACCACCTTTTGTCGTTAAACACTTGTGCCCTTTTGTCGTTAAAACACTTGTGTTTTGAATGGAAACATTATCTTTTGTCGTTTAAACTCTCGTGCTTTGAATGGAAAGACCACCTTTTGTCGTTAAACACTCGTGTTTTGAATGGAAAGACCACCTTTTGTCGTTAAACACTCGTGTTTTGAATGGAAAGATCACATTTTGTCGTTAAACACTCGTGTTTTGAATGGAAAGACCACCTTTTGTCGTTAAACACTCGTGTTTTGAATGGAAAGACCACCTTTTGTCGTTAAACACTCCTGTTTTGAATGGAAAGATCACCTTTTGTCTTTAAACACTCGTATTTTGAATGGAAAGATAACCTTCAGTCGTTAAGCACTTGTGTTTTGAATGGAAAGATCACCTTTTGTCGTTAAACACTTGTGTTTTGATTGGAAACATCATCTTTTGTCGTTAAACACTCGTATTTTGAATGGAAAGATCACCTTTGGTCGTTAAACACTCGTGTTTTGAATGGAAAGATCACCTTTTGTCGTTAAACACTCGTGTTTTGAATGGAACGATCACCTTTTGTCGTTAAGCACTTGCGTTTTGAATGGAAAGATCACCTTTTGTTGTTAAACACTCGTTTTTTGAATGGAAAGATCACCTTTTGTTGTTAAACACGTTTTGTGTTTTGAATAGAAAGATCACCTTTTGTCGTTAAACACTTGTGTTTTGAATGGAAAGATCACCTTTTGTCGTTAAACACCTGTGGTTTGAATGAATGGAAAGATCACCTTTGGTCGTTAAACACTCGTGTTTTGAATGGAAAGATCACCTTTTGTCGTTAAACACTTGTGTTTTGAATGGAAAGATCACCTTTTGTCGTTAAACACTCGTGTTTTGAATGGAATGATCACCTTTTGTCGTTAAGCACTCGCGTTTTGAATGGAAAGATCACCTTTTGTCGTTAAACACTCGTATTTTGAATTGAAAGACCACCTTTTGTCGTTAAACACTCGTGTTTTGAATGGACGATCACCTTTTGTCGTTAAACACTCGTGTTTTGAATTGGAAAGATCACCTTTTGTCCTTAACACTCGTGTTTTGAATGGAAAGATCACCTTTTTTTGTGTTTAAACACTTTTCTGTGTTTTGAATGGAAAGATCACCTTTTGCTGTTAAACACTTTTTGTGTTTTGAATGGAAAGATCACCTTTTGCTGTTAAACACTTTTTGTGTTTTGAATGGAAAGATCACCTTTTGCTGTTAAACACTTTTTGTGTTTTGAATGAAAGATCACCTTTTTCTGTTATACACTTTTTGTGTTTTTTAATGGAATGATCACCACATCATTTCCTTCTTACACTTTTTCCCCACACCGCTCATTTCCCTTCCCCTTCCTGGGGTATTATCCACACACCACTCATTTCCCTTCCTTCCTGGGGTATTATCCCCACACCACTCATTTCCCTTCCTCTCCTGGGGTATTATTAACATCCACTCATTTCCCTTCCCCTTCCTGGGTATTATCCCACACCACTCATTTCCCTTCCCCCTCCCTGGGGTATTATCCCACACACCACTCATTTCCCTTCCCCTTCCTGGGGTATTATCCACACACCACTCATTTCCCTTCCCCTTCCTGGGGTATTATCCCACACCACTTATTTCCCTTCCCCTTCCTGGGTATTATCCACATCCACTCATTTTCCCTTCCCTTCCTGGTATTATCCACACACCACTCATTTCCCTTCCCCTTCCTGGGGTATTATCCCCACCCACCATTTCCCTTCACCCTTCCTGGGGTATTATCCACACACCACTCATTTCTCTTCCCCTTCCTGGGTTATTATCCCCACTTCACTCATTTCCCTTCCCTTCCTGGGTATTATCCACACAGCCACTCATTTCCCTTCCCCTTCCTGGGGTATTATCCCCACCTCACTCATTTCCCTTCCCCTCCTGGGGTATTATCCCCACCTCATTCATTTCACTTCCCCTTCCTGGGGTATTATCCACCACCACTCATTTTCCTTCCTCTGCCTGGGGTATTATCCCCACACCACTCATTTCCCTTCCTCTCCCTGGGGTATTATCCACACACCACTCATTTCCCTTCCCCTTCCTGGGGTGTTATCCCCACCCACTCATTTCCCTTCCCTTCCTGGGGTATTATCCACACACCACTCATTTCCCTTCCCCTTCCTGGGGTATTATCCCACACCGTCATTTCTTCCCTTCCTGGGGTATTATCCCCACACCACTCATTTCCCTTCCTCTCCTGGGTATTATCCACACACCACTCATTTCCCTTCCCCTTCCTGGGGTATTATCCCCACCTCACTCATTTCCCGTCCCCTTCCTGGGGTATTATACCCACCACTCCCCTACCACCCTCTATTTCCTTCCCCTTCCTGGGGTATTATCCCCACCTCACTCATTTCCCTTCCCCCTTCCTGGGGTATTATCCACATCTCACTCATTTTCCCTTCCCTTCCTGGTATTATCCACACCCACTCATTTCCCTTCCCCTTCCTGGGGTATTATCCCCACCTCACTCATTTCCCTTCCCTTCCTGGGGTATTATCCACACACCACTCATTTCCCTTCGCCTTCTGGGTTATTATCCACACTACCCTCTCATTTCCTCATTCCCCTTCCTGGGGTATTATCAGCAGGGACATTATCCCCACCTCACTCATTTCCCTTCCCTTCCTGGGGTATTATCCACACACCACTCATTTCCCTTCCACCTTCCTGGGGTATTATCCCCACCTCACTCATTTCCCTTCCCCTTCCTGGGGTATTATCCACACACCACTCATTCCCCTTCCTCTTCCTGGGTATTATCCACACACCACTCATCCCTTCCCCTTCGTGGGGTATTATCCACACACCACTCATTTCTCTTCCCCTTCCTGGGGTATTATCCACACACCACTCATCCCCTTCCCCTTCCTGGGGTATTATCCCCACACCACTCATTTCCCTTCCCCTTCCTGGGGTATTATCCAAACACCACTCATTCCCTTTCTCTCCCTGGGGTATTATCCACACACCACTCATTTCCCTTCGCCGTCCCGGGGTATTATCCCCACCTCACTCATTTCCCTTCCCCCTTCCCGGGGTATTATCCTCACCTCACTCATTTCCCTTCCCCCTCCCCAGGGTATTATCCTCACCTCACTTATTTCCCTTCCCCTTCCTGGGGTATTATCTGAACACCACTCATTTCCTTTCCCCCTCCTGGGGTATTATCCACACACCACTCATTTCCCTTCAGGTGTATGTGGCCCATTCAGCTTTACCCTGTCACAGCCCCAATCCCATAGTGCACTGCAGCTGTCACAGCCCCAATCCCATAGTGCACTGCAGCTGTCACAGCCCCAATCCCATAGTGCACTGCAGCTGTCACAGCCCACAATCCCATAGTGCACTGCAGCTGTCACAGCCCACAATCCTATAGTGCACTGCAGCTGTCACAGTCCCAATCCCATAGTGCACTGCAGCTGTCACAGCCCCAGTCCCATAGTGCACTGCAGCTGTCATAGCCCCAATCCCATAGTGCGCTGCAGCTGTCACAATCCCAATCCTATAGTGCACTGCGGCTGTCACAGCCCACAATCCCATAGTGCACTGCAGCTGTCACAGCCCAAATCCCATAGTGCACTCAGCTGTCACAGCCCCAATCCCATTGTGCACTGCGGCTGTCACAGCCCCCAATCCCATAGTGCACTGCAGCTGTCACAGCCCCAATCCCATAGTGCACTGCGGCTGTCACAGCCCACAACCCCATTGTGTACTGCAGCTGTCACAGCCCCAATCCCATAGTGCACTGCAGCTGTCGCAGCCCCAAACCCATTGTGCACTGCAGCTGTCACAGCCCTAATCCCATTGTGCACTGCGGCTGTCACAGCCCCAATCCCATGGTGCGCTGCAGCTGTCACAACCCCAATCCCATTGTGCACTGCAGCTGTCACAGCCCCAATCCCATAGTGCACTGCGGCTGTCACAGCCCCAGTCCCATTGTGCACTGCAGTTGTCAAGATGAAGACACTTTGAGGCAACCCATCATGGGAGACACTGCACCGCTGTCCACTCGGGTTTTGACGTTCGTTCCTGTCTGTTCTGATCCAGCACACACAGGACACCAAGCACTGATCAACTGTTGTCGCTGAGCCATCATGAGTGAGTGACCCCCTCCCGCCTCCGCCTCTCCCTCCGTGTACTTTTGTCCGTGTGTCTGACCATACCAACGATTTTAACATGTCATTGAACAGTGGTCCTTGACGAACACCAAAACTGCACCGCTCATTTGTGGCTCAAGCTAAACTAAAGTGCACAATGTGTTTGGTAAGACATGCAGGTTAGGGGAACAAGGTTGCATTGTCCATGTTCAGCAAGAGCTCAGCTGAAGTTTCTTTTTTCAGTAATAGCCTAAAGGGGCAAGGCTATACTGTACCTTTTTTAAAATAGAAAATAACGCACAACAGAAGCATATTAAAAGAAAGTGCAATTTTTATTAGTTCAGTGAAGGATATAGATTTGGACTCTGTCATGAAAGGTCTTTGGATATAACATATGAGAGAGTTAATTCGTAAACAGTAAGACTGATCATTCATACAGCCTATAGGGACACTGTTGGAACAGTAAGACTGATCATTCATACAGCCTATGGTTAAACTGATAATTCATACAGCCTATAGGGACACTGTTGGAACGGTAAGACTAATGGTTCATAAAGCCTATAGGGACACTGTTGGAACAGACTGATCATTCATACAGCCTATAGGGACACTGTTGGAACAGACTGATCATTCATACAGCCTATAGGGACACTGTTGAAACAGACTGATCATTCATACAGCCTATAGGGACACTGTTGGAACAGACTAGTCATTCATACAGCCTGTAGGGACACCGTTGGAACAGACCGGTCATTCATACAGCCTATAGGGACACTGTTGGAACAGACTGATCATTCATACAGCCTATAGGGGCACTGTTGGAACAGACTGGTCATTCATACAGCCTATAGGGACGCTGTTGGAACAGACTGATGATTCCTACAGCCTGTAGGGACACTGTTGGAACAGACTGATTATTCACACAGCCTATGGTTAGACTGATCGTTCATACAGCCTATAGGGACACGATTGCCGGTAGGGTCACCTTCACCTGATCAGATAGCAGCCACCGTCCAGCGAAATGCACAGAGTGAAACGATATCATAGTGACACGTGAGAAAGAGAGAGAGAGGGGGGGGGGGGGGGCGGGATGCGGGCAGGAGAGAGAGAGAGAGAGAGAGAGAGAGAGAGAGAGAGAGAGAGAGAATGTGTGTGTGGGTGGGGGGGGGGGGACAGAGAGGGGGAGGGCATGGGAGGGCCAGGGAACGAGGTTAGAAACCTGCAGTGTGTGATGTGAAAGAAAGGAAATGTGCTGGAAAGTTGGTGGGGAGGGTGTTGCTAGGAAGGATGTTGTGGGGAGGGTGTTGTGGGGAAGGTGTTGTGGAGAGGGTGTTGGTGGGAAGGGAGTTGGTGGGGTGTTGTGGGCAGGGTGTTGTGGGGAGGGTGTTGGGGAGGGTGTTAGTGGGAAGGACGTTGTGGAGAGGGTGTTGGTGGGGAGGGTGTTGGTGAGGAGAGTGTTTGTCGAAAAGTGTTGGTGAAGAGGGTGTTGTGGGGAGGATGTTGGTGAGGAGGACGTTGTGGGGAAGGTGTTGGTGGGGAGGGTGTTGTGGGGATGATGTTGGTGGAGAAAGTGTTGATGGGCAGGGTGTTGGTGGAGAAAGTGTTGGTGGGGAGGGTGTTGGTGGGGAGGGTGTTGGTGGGGAGGGTGTTGATGGGGAGGGTGTTGATGGGGAGGGTGTCGGTGGGGAAGGTGTTGGTAGGGTTTGTGTTGTGAGGAGGATGTTGATGGGAGGGTGTTGATGGGGAGGGTTTTGTAGGGAGGGTGTTGGTGGGGAGGGTGTTGGTGGGGAGGGCGTTGATGGGGAGGGTGTTGGTGGGGAGGGCGTTGATGGGGAGGCTGTTGGTGGGGAGGCTGTTGGTAGGGAGGCTGTTGGTGGGGAGAGTGTTGTGAGGAGGGTGTTGGTGGAGAAAGTGTTGATGGGGAGGGTGTTGGTGGGGAGGGTGTTGGTGGGGAGGGTGTTGGTGGAGAAAGTGTTGATGGGGAGGGTGTTGGTGGGGAGGGTGTTGGTGGGGAGAGTGTTGTGAGGAGGGTGTTGGTGGAGAAAGTGTTGATGGGGAGGGTGTTGGTGGGGAGGGTTTTGATGGGGATTGTGTTGTGGGGAGGGTGTTGGTGGGGAGGGTGTTGGTGGTGAGGGTGCTGTGAGGATGGTGTTGGTGGAGAAAGTGTTAATGGGGAGGGTGTTGGTGGGGAGGGTTTTGATGGGGAGGGTGTTTGTGGGGAGGGTGCTGTGGGGAGGGTGTTGGTGGAGAGGGTGCTGTGGGGAGGGTGTTGGTGGAGAAAGTGTTAATGGGGAGGGTTTTGATGGGGAGGGTGTTGCTGGGGAGGGTGTTGCTGGGGAGGTTGTTGTGGGGAAGGTGTTGGTGGAGAAAGTGTTAATGGGGAGGGTGTAGGTGGGGAGGGTGTTGTGGGGAAGGTGTTGGTGGGAGGGTTTTGATGGGGATTGTGTTGTGGGGAGGGTGTTGGTGGGGAGGGTGTTGTGGGGAGGGTTTTTGATGGGATTGTGTTGTGGGGAAGGTGTTGGTGGGGAGGGTGTTGTGGGGAGGGTGTTAGTGCAGAGTGTTAATGGGGAGGGTGTTGGTGGGGAGGGTTTTGATGGGGATTGCATTGTGGGGAGGGTGTTGGTGGGGAGGGTGCTGTTGGGAGGGTGTTGGTGGAGAAAGTGTTGATGGGGAGGGTGTTGGTGGAGAAAGTGTTAATGGGGAGGGTGTTGGTGGGGAGGGTTTTGATGGGGATTGTGTTGTGGGGAGGATGTTGGTGGAGAAAGTGTGAATGGGGAGCGCTAGCGTGTTGGTGGGGAGGGTGTTGATGGGAAAGTTGTTGATGGGGAGGGTGTTGGTGGGAAGGGTGTTGGTGGAGAAAGTGGTAATGGGGAGCGCTAGCGTGTTGGTGGGGAGAGTGTTGATGGGGAGGGTGTTGGTTGGGAGGGTGTTGCTGGGGAGGGTGTTGTGGGGAGGGTGTCGTGGGATGTGGGATCACAAGCATTATGCTGCCCTGTGCCTCTGTCCATTGGAGCTGTGCAAAATCCTTGAGGTAGCAATGGTGATGGTGGAGGGGTTAGAAGGAGGGGTGGAGGTAGCAATGGTGATGGTGGAAGGGAGGGGGGAGAAGGAGGGGTGGAGGTAGCAATGGTGATGGTGGAAGGGGAGGGGGGAGAAGGAGGGCCAGGGTGGAGGTAGCAATGGTGATGGTGGAGGGGGGAGAAGGAGGGGTGGAGGTAGCAATGGTGATGGTGGAGAGGGAGGGGGGAGAAGGAGGGGTGGAGGTAGCAATGGTGATGGTGGAGGGGGAGGGGAGAAGGAGGGGTGGAGGTAGCAATGGTGATGGTGGAGGGGGAGGGGGAGAAGGAGGGGTGGAGGTATCAATGGTGATGGTGGAGTGGAGGGGGAGGGGGAGAAGGAGGGGTGGAGGTATCAATGGTGATGGTGGAGTGGAGGGGGGGGGAGAAGGAGGGGTGGAGGTATCAATGGTGATGGTGGAGTGGGAGGGGGGAGAAGGAGGGGTGGAGGTAGCAATGGTGATGGAGAAGGGGAGAGAAGGAGGGGTGGAGGTAGCAATGGTGATGTGGAGGGGGAGGGGGAGAAGGAGGGGTGGAGGTAGTGATGGTGGAGGGGGAGGGGGTAGAAGGAGGGATGGAGGTAGCAATGGTGATGGTGGAGGGGGAAGGGGGAGGAGGAGGGGTGGAGGTAGCAATGGTCATGGTGGAGGGGGAGGGGGGAGAAGGAGGGGTGGAGGTAGTGATGGTGATGGTGGCTTGAGTCAAGGCCCGGTCAGTATCTTGGGGAGAGACTAAGATGGCCATCATCTCTGTCTGTTTGTCTGTCTGTCTGTCTGTCTGTCTTCTGTCTCTCTCTCTCTCTCTGTCTCTCTCTCTCTCTCTCTCCCTCCCTCCCTCCTCTTCTCTCCCTCTACCTCCCTCCCTCCCCCATCCCCCTACTCCTCCTTCTCCTCCTCCTCCTCCTCCTCCTCCTCCTCTCTCTCTCTCTCCTCTCTCTCTCTCTCCTCTCCCCTTCTCCCCCCTCTCTCTCTCCCTCTCTCTCTTTCCCCCTCCATCATCTTCTTGTTTTTCCTTCTCTTTTCTTTTTCTTCTTCTGCGCTTTTTCTCAGCAATTTCTTTGCACCTATATTTTGCTGTGACTGTAGATGATATTCTTCCCACTCTCACTACACTGTACTTTACTTTTCACCTATAGTTCGCTGTGACTGCAGATGGTATTCTTCCCACTCTCAGTTCTACACTGTACTTTTCTTTTCACCTATAGTTTGCTGTGACTGCAGATGATATTCTTCCCACTCTCAGTTCTACACTGTACTTTTCTTTTCACCTATAGTTTGCTGTGACTGCAGATGATATTCTTCCCACTCTCAGTTCTACACTGTACTTTTCTTTTCACCTATAGTTTGCTGTGACTGTGGATGATATTCTTCCCACTCTTGGTTCTATACTGTACATTTTCCCCCTCGTTTTTCTACCCCTCCACCTCCCACCATGTCGCCTCCAGTCATATTTTAATATTGGTTTATTTGATTTGAACTAATTACGCTTAGAAATGTTGTGTTGGCATTGGATTGTCATCATATGTGTTATTTAATTTCGTTCTGATTTATTTCATTCAATATTTTCTTATCACTTACTTTGTCAACAGTCGCAGGAGAAAGAATACAAAACAAACTTATGCTTTTTTTCCTTCTCTCTCATTACCAAAGATTCTCTCTCTCTCTGTCTGTCTGCCTGTCTCTCTCTCACTCTCTGTCTCTGTCTGTCTGTCTGTCTGTCTGTCTCGTCTGTCTGTCTGTCTGTCTCTCTCTCTCTCTCTCTCTCTCTCTGTGTGCGTGTGTGTGTGTTGGGGGGGGGGGGAGTTTAGTGTCACATGGGTTGCCATTAGACCTATACCATGTCCAGCTGTTGCAAGCCAGGGAAAATCAGGATCATGACCTCCCCTCCAACCCCCAGCACTCAGACTGCCGGTCACCAGTGCCTTCACTTGCACTGCCACCAGGGACTGGCTGGCCGTGGCAGGCTTTGAAGCCAGCTAAACAGGCAGCGGGAGTCAGCGGCGGACACGTAACATGCCACAGTGCTCACGTCACTCGCTTCACCGGCTTCTTCGGCTACGTCGTCGTCGTCGTCGTCGTTGGCGCTGTCGTTAAACTGCCTAGGGCGAAGGCGGTCACCCTCCATGGACGGAGAATGAAACTGAAACGCATCCGTCGTTCTTCTCAAGCGAAGAGCTTGGTTGTTGAAACAAGAAGTTGTTTTCTTCTGACTGCAGCCCGGTGTTGACAGATGTTCAGTGGACAAGACACTGATGGGCATCAGGGCAGATCTCTGGAAGCTCCCACATGACACAACATTCCACAGAACTCACTGTTCAGCGCCTGGCCACATCACTTCATACAGAACACTTCGAACTATAACACAACACTCCACAGAACTCACTGTTCAATGCCTGGCCACACCATTCCATACAAAACACTTCGAACTCTAACACAACACTCCACAGAACTCACTGTTCAGCACCTGGCCACATCACTTCATACTGAACACTTCTAACTATAATACAACACTCCACAGAACTCACTGTTCAGCGCCTGGCCACACTACTCCATACAGAACACTTCGAACTATGACACAACACTGTTCAGTGTAATGACGTACAGCATTATCACACCACTCCATACTGAACACTTCCACCTACAGCACAACACTGTTCAGTGTAATGACATACAGTATTACCACACCACTCCATACAGAACACTTCGACCTATAGCACAACACTGTTCAGTGTAATGACATACAGTATTGCCACACCACTCCATACAGAACACTTCGACCTATAGCACCACACTGATCAGTGTAATGACACACTTTATTACCACACCACTCCATACAGAACACTACGACTTTATAGCACAACACTGTTAAGTGTAATGACACACTTTATTACCACACCACTCCATACAGAACACTACGACTCTATAGCACAACACTGTTCAGTGTAATGACACACTTTATTACCACACCATTCCATACAGAACACTACGACTCTATAACACAGCACTGATCAGTGTAATGACACACTGTACCTCCACACCACTCCATACAGAACAATTCCACTCCATACAGAACAATTCGTTTCTCTAACATAACTGTTCAGTGTAATGAGACATTACCACCATACCACTCCATATAGAACAATTCCACTCCATACAGAACAATAATAATTCCACTCCATACAGAACAACTCCACTCCACACAGAACAATTCGTTTCTCTTACATAACTTTTCAATGTAATGAGACATTACCACCATACCACTCCATACAGAACAATTCAACGCAATACAGAACAATTCGACACTGTAACATGACACTGTTCAGTGTAATGAGACACTGTGTTACCATATTACTTGATAGAGAACAATTCGACACTATGACACAACACTGTTCAGTGTAATGAGACACTGTATTACCATATCACTTGATAGAGAACAATTCGACACCATACGTAACAATTCAAAACTGCAATACAACACTGTTAAGTGCAGTGTTATGCTGTATCACCGTACCACTCGATAAAGAACAATTCTACACAATACAGAACGATAGAGAACAGTTCCACAAATGACAGAACACAGGTGAGGTGGCTGAAGGCGGAAATTGAAGCAAAGTGTAAAAAGAAAGGTTGGTAGTTCCGCAAGACAATCCAGACAAACAGACTACAGGACAAAACAGGATGCATTTCGACCTCTTGGGTCTTCTTCAGGCAATATAAACTACATATAGGACAATGAAAAGCAAAATTGAGCGATCTGTTATCTTCTCATATTCAGCGCAAAATAGTTGGCGTGTTTTTCTCTGCAGTCGGATTTGATCGGCCAGAGCCTGTTCGACATCATCCACCCCCGAGACATGTCCAAAGTCAAGGAGCAGCTCTCCGCCTCCGATCTCACGCCACGGGAGAGGTACATCGATGCAAAAAGTAAGTGTCTGATCTCAATCCAGGGGAGAGGTACATCGATGCAAAAACTAAGTGTCTGATCTCACTCTAGGGGAGAGGTACATTGATGCAAAAAGTAAGTGTCTGATCTCACCCCACGGGAGAGGTACATCGATACAAGAAGTAAGTGTGTTATCTCACTCCAGGGGAGAGGTACATCGATGCAAAAAGTTAGTGTCTGATCTCACTCCAGAGGAGAGAAACATCGATGCAAGAGTAAGTGTCTGATCTCACTTCAGGGGAGAGGTACATCGATGCAAAAAGTAAGTGTCTGATCTCACTCCAGAGGAGAGAGACATCGATGCAAAAAGTAAGTGTCTGATCTCACCCCACGGGAGAGAGACATCGATGCAAAAAGTATGTATCTGATCTCACTCCAGAGGAGAGGTACATCGATGCAAAAAGTAAGTGTCTGATCTCAATCCAGGGGAGAGGTACATCGATGCAAAAAGTAAGTGTGTGATCTCACTCCAGGGGAGAGGTACATCGATGCAAAAAGTAAGTGTCTGATCTCACTCCAGAGGAGAGGTACATCGACGCAAAAAGTAAATGTCTGATCTCACTGCATGGGAGAGTTACATCGATGCAAAAAGTAAGTGTCTGATCTCACCCCCGAGGAGAGGTACATCGATGCAAAAAGTAAGTGTCTGATCTCACTCCAGAGGAGAGAAACAACGATGCAAAAAGGAAGTGTCTGATCTCACTCCAGAGGAGAGAGACATCGATGCAAAAAGAAAGTGTCTGATCTCACTTCAGAGGAGAGATACATCGATGCAAAAAGTACGTGTCTGATCTTACTCCAGGGGAGAGGTACATCAATGCAAAAAGTAAGTGTCTGATCTCACTCCAGAGGAGAGAGACATCGATGCAAAAAGTAAGTGTCTGATCTCACCCCAGAGGAGAGAGACATCGATGCAAAACGTAAGTGTCTGATCTCACTCCAGGGGAGAGGTACATCGATGCAAAAGTAAGTGTCTGATCTCACTCCAGGGGAGAGGTACATCGATGCAAAAAGTAAGTGTCTGATCTCACTCCAGGGGAGGGGCACATCGATGCAAAAAGTAAGTGTCTGATCTCACCCCACGGGAGAGGTACATCGATGCAAAAAGTAAGTGTCTGATCTCACTCCAGAGGAGAGATACATCAATGCAAAAAGTAAGTGTCTGATCTCACTCCAGGGGAGAGAGACATCAATGCAAAAAGTAATTGTCTGATCTCACTCCACGGGAGAGGTACATCGATGCAAAAAGTTAAGTGTCTGATCTCACTCCAGGGGAGAGGTACATCGATGCAAAAAGTAAGTGTCTGATCTCACTCCTGGGATGAGATACATGAATGCAAGAAGTAAGTGTCTGATCTCACTCCAGAGGAGGGAGACATCGATGCAAAACGTAAGTGTCTGATCTCACTCCAGAGGAGAGAGACATCGATGCAAAACGTAAGTGTCTGATCTCACTCCAAGGGAGAGGTACATCGATGCAAAAAGTAAGTGTCTGATCTCACTCCAGGGGAGAGGTACAAAGATGCAAAAAGTGAGTGTGTGATCTCACTCCAGGGATGAGATACATCAATGCAAGAAGTAAGTGTCTGATCTCACTCCAGAGGAGAGAGACATCGATGCAAAAAGTACGTGTTTGATCTCACTCCAGAGGAGAGAGACATCGATGCAAAAAGTAAGTGTCTGATCTCACTCCAGAGGAGAGAGACATCGATGCAAAAAGTAAGTGTCTGATCTCACTCCAGAGGAGAGAGACATCGATGCAAAAAGTTAAGTGTCTGATCTCACTCCAGGGGAGGGGTACATCGATGCAAAAAGTAAGTGTCTGATCTCACTCCAGAGGAGAGAGACATCGATGCAAAAGGTAAGTGTGTGATCTCACTGCAGGGGAGAGGTACATCGATGCAAAACGTAAGTGTCTGATCTCACTCCAGGGGAGAGGTACATCGATGCAAAAAGTAAGTGTCTGATCTCACTCCAGGGGAGAGGTACATCGATGCAAAAAGTACGTGTCTGATCTTACTCCAGGGGAGAGGTACATCAATGCAAAAAGTAAGTGTCTGATCTCACTCCAGAGGAGAGAGACATCGATGCAAAAAGTAAGTGTCTGATCTCACTGCAGGGAAGAGGTACATCAATGCAAAAAGTTAAGTGTCTGATCTCACTCCAAGGGAGAGGTACATCGATGCAAAAAGTAAGTGTCTGATCTCACTCCAGGGAGAGGTACATCGATGCAAAAAGTAAGTGTGTGGATCTCACTCCAGGGATGAGATACATCAATGCAAGAAGTAAATGTCTGATCTCACTCCAGAGGAGAGAGACATCGATGCAAAAAGTAAGTGTCTGATCTCACTCCAGAGGAGAGGTACATCGATGCAAAAAGTAAGTGTCTGATCTCACTCCAGAGGAGAGAGACATCGATGCAAAAAGTAAGTGTCTGATCTCACTCCAGGGATGAGAAACATCGATGCAAAAAGTAAGTGTGTGGTCTCACTCCAGAGGAGAGAGACATCGATGCAAAAAGTAAGTGTCTGATCTCACTCCAGGGGAGAGGTACATCGATGCAAAAAGTAAGTGTCTGATCTCACTCCAGAGGAGAGATACATCAATGCAAAAAATAAGTGTGTGATCTCACTCCAGGGGAGAGGTACATCGATGCAAGAAGTAAGTGTCTGATCTCACTCCAGGGGAGAGAGACATCAATGCAAGAAGCAAGTGTCTGATCTCACTCCAGGGGAGAGGTACATCGATGCAAAAAGTTAAGTGTCTGATCTTACTCCAGAGGAGAGGTACATCAATGCAAGAAGTAAGTGTCTGATCTCACTCCAGGGGAGAGGTACATCGATGCAAAAAGTAAGTGTCTGTTCTCACTCCAGGGGAGAGGTACATCAATGCAAGAAGTAAGTGTCTGATCTCATTCCAGGGGAGAGGTACATCGATGCAAAAAGTTAAGTGTCTGATCTCACCCCAGGGGAGAGAGACATCGATGCAAAAAGTGTGGGAACAGGTAGTGTCTGATCTCACTCCAGAGGAGAAAGACATCAATGTTAAAAGTGGGGGAACGGGTAGTGTCTCATCTCACCCCACGGGAGAGATACATTGATGCAAAAGGTAAGTGTGGAAGGATTGTTGTGGTGGATGTCGATGGTGATACGTTTAGTGTTATGTTGTAGCTGAGCTCAGAACACGCAGTGGAATAATGTCGGCAAGTTTTGTTCTGCTGTTTTGGTTTCCTCCTTTTGCACCGTAATATGTAGTCATAGATAGGCTATAGTAGGCATCCTTCAGTCTCGGAAGACTATGGAGTTGCGCTCTAGGTGTCTATTCTGGTACAGCGACGGGTGTGGCTGGCCAGTCCGACGCGGGAATGACAGTCCCTGTGGCAGAGGGCACAGATGAAGTCTGACGCTGGTCTGTCTGCCTGGGCTGCAGCCTTTCTTCTCATTCTCTTTTCCCCGTGCTGCTGAGCGAGTGTCTCTTCAAACTTGGAGAGACCTTTCTGCACAGTCTGTCTCCAGGCTGACCGTTCGAGGGCTGTTGCTTCCCAGTTGTTCTGGTCGATGTTCAAGGCTTTTAGGTCCCACTTGCACATGTCTTTGAATCGCAGCTGTGGTCTGCCTGTGGGACGTTTTCCTGCACAACTTCTCCATAGAGGAGGTCTCTAGGGATCCATGCGCACGACATGGCCGAGCCAGCGCATACGTCTCTGTTTCAGCAGCGTGTACATGCTTGTACATCCGGCTCTTTCCAGGACAGTGTTGTTTGGCACCTTGTCCTGCCAGGCGATGTTCAGAATGCGTCGGAGGCTACGCATATGAAAAGCATTGAGCTTTCGCTCTTGTCGGGCACGCAAAGTCGAAGACTCGCCATACAGAAGGGTGCTAACGACGCAGGCTTTGTAGATCTGGATCTTTGTGTGCTCAGTGAGCTTGCTGTTGTTCCATGTTTTCTTTGTCAGTCTGGTCATGGTGCTAGCTGCCTTGCCGATGCGCCTGCTGAGCTCTGCGTCAAGTGAGAGGGTGTCTGAGATAGTTGAGCCCAGATAAACGAAGTCATGGACGACATCCAGTTCATGGTCATTGATGCTAATTGAGCCCAGATAAACGAAGTCATGGACGACATCCAGTTCATGGTCATTGATGCTGATGACTGGGGGAGAGTCAACATCCTGTCCCATGACCTGTGTTTTCTTCAAGCTAATGGTAAGCCCGAAGTCTTGGCAGGCATCGCTGAAGCGAGTCATGAGCTGCTGTAGGTCCTCAGCTGAGTTGGCGGTTACTGCTGCGTCGTCTGCAAAGAGGAAGTCGCGCAGGCACCTCAGCTTGACTTTAGTCTTGGCTCTTAGTCTGGAGAGGTTGAAGAGCTTTCCGTCTGTCCTGGTTCGGAGGTAGATACCTTCAGCTGCAGGACCAATGCGTATTTCAGCATCACAGCAAAGAAGATTCCAAACAGGGTGGGAGCCAGGACGCAACCCTGTTTCACTCCGCTCCGTATGTTGAAGGCAGCTGATGTTGAGCCGTCAAAGACGACGGTGCCTTTCATGTCTTCGTGGAAGAATCTGATGATGCTGAGAAGTTTGGGTGGACATCCAATTTTGGGGAGGATCTTGAAGAGGCCATCCCTGCTGACCAGATCCAAAGCCTTTGTGAGGTCTATGAAGGCAATGAAGAGTGGCTGCCTTTGTTCCCTACATTTCTTCTGAAGTTGTTTAAGGGAGAAGATCATATCTATAGTGGATCTGTTGGCACGGAAACCGCACTGCGATTCAGGATAAACTTGCTCTGCAAATACTTGGAGCCTCTTCAGTACTACTCGTGCAAAGACTTCCCCAACGATACTAAGGAGGGATATGCCGCGATAAATATTGCAATCGCTTCTGTCACCTTTGTTTTTGTACAGTGTGACGACGTTAGCATCCCTCATGTCTTGTGCTACTTCGCCTTCACTCCAACAGAGGCAGAGGATTTCATGCAACTCCGTGATGAGTGTCTCTTTACAGCACTTCAGTACTTCGGCGGGAATACCGTCTTTCCCTGGTGCCTTGCCAGAGGCAAGAGAGTCCAAGGCTTCGTTGAGTTCGTCTATGGTTGGTTCTCTGTCAAGCTCTTCCAGCTCTGGTAGGCGCTCTCTGGCATTCAGGGCGTCTTCTGTGACTACATATAGCTCAGTGTAGTGTTCTACCCAGCGCTCCATGTGTTGTTCTCTGTCCTGAATCACCTCCCCTGTAGCTGATTTCAAAGGGGCAGTTTTTCTTTGCGTTGGGCCCAATGCCTGCTTGATGCCGTCATACATCGCCTTAATGTTGCCTGTGTCAGCTGCGATCTGAATCTGGGAGCAGAGCTGAAGCCAATAATCATTGGCGCATTGCCTGGCACACTGCTGGACTTTGCTGCGAGCAGCACGGAGAACCTGGAGGTTCTGCTCACTGGGATTGGTTTTGTATGCTGTCAGGGCGTTTCTCTTGGCCTCGATGACTGGTGTCATTTCTTCTAAATGGGCTTCGAGCCAATCAGCTAACTTGCTGGTCTTTTTGCCAAAGGTGGACATGGCGGCGTTGTAGACAGCATCTCTGAAGTGTTCCCATCGGTCTTGGGCATTTGCAATGGGTGGGCCAGGGAGAGAATCCTCTAACACTCGCGCGAACTTCTCCACTTTTCTTTGATCGCGTGCTTTGCTGGTGTCGATGCGAGGCCGGCGCACCTTTCTCGTCCTGTGCAGTCTCTTCGCGCGGAGCTTCACTTTGCTGCACACCAAAGAGTGGTCAGTGTCACAATCGGCGCTCTGGTAGCTGCGAGTGATCTTGATGCTGGAAAGGTTGACCCGTCTGGTGAGGATCAGATCGATCGAGCTGATGCCAGTGTTTGGATCGCGGGTGTCTCCAGGAGACTCGATGCTGAGGCTTCGTGTTGAAGGTGTTACTGACGCACAACCCATGATGACAGCAGAGCTCTAGCAGGCGCTGGCCATTCTCGTTCATTTTCCCAGAGCCAAACTGACCCAAGCAGGTGGGCCAGGAGTTGTGATCGACACCTACTCTGGGGTTGAAATCGCCTGTAATGAACAGTAATTCTCTGTCAGGAATTCTCCTTATGGCAGCACTGAGGTCGTCATAAAACTTGTCTTTTGCTTCTGCTGTGGATGCCAAAGTTGGTGCGTAGGCACTAATTAGACTGACTGGTCTCGATGATGTTTGGAGTCGGAGAGACAGGATTCGTTCTGTTCCTTCTACTGGTGGGGTTATAGATTGAATAATCTGTTTCTAACTGCGAATCCCACGCCGTGTTCTCTGACCTCGTCTGATGGTTTGCCCTGCCAGAACAGGGTGAATTCTCTCTCCCTCACAGATCCTGTTTCTGGGAGCCTGGTTTCTTGAAGGGCGACAATGTCCATCTGCAGTCTGCTTAGTTCTCTGTCGATGACGGCTGTCTTGCCAACATCGTTTACTTCCTGCAGGTCGTCAGAAAAGTCTGGTGTCATTGTCCTTACGTTCCACGTACCCAATTTCAGGGCGGAAATTTTCATTTTTCTGTTGCCTGGTGCACAGTTATCGATCCGCTTGTCGGTTTTCACCCTAAACCCCACGCACCCAGTGAGGCTAACGGAGCGTGGCGGGGCAGCACCTTACTGGCTGGGGACTGCCCAGCTTAAGGCTGGCGGTAGCAGCCCAGTGAGATGCGATGACCTCTCCCACCGTCGGAAGCAGCCCCTGGCGTCTGACTCTACGCCAATTGAGTATGCAGACTTATAACCGGTAGACTGCTACTTCTCGTGTTTTGTCGACGCCGCAAAGCGAAGCTGGAGTGACCTCTCCAGAGCGCAAAGCCTGGGTAAGTATGGAGGGCAAGCTGTTACCCATGCAGCAGAACCCCCCCCCCCCCCTCCTCCACGTCGCTGGAATGGTCCATTGGAAAGGCAAACGCCGATACACATGGTTCCAGCGCTGTCGCAGGTGTTGCCAGAACGTTGCTGTATACAGCCTCGGACTGCCTTGGGGACTCCGACTCCGGATTTTTCCTCAGGGTTGACTCCCGAAGCCTTTCCTAAGAGTGGGTATAGCTGCAAGGCAGCGGAGGTTTGAGATCAGAGTTTTCCTTCTCTTAGACGGGCTGTCTTCCCAGACTAATGAGCCCCATCTGCCCAAGAAGGGGTGTTAGCCCTACACAAACCCGTTTAACCTCCGGGTGAGTTGGTCTACATTAGTCTGATCTCTACCCTTCGACCTGTCCAGCTTGGGTGGCCCTACCAGGAGCATACAGCTCCCGCTGGCATAGCTCTCTGTGTCATAGAGGTACACAAGCTCCCACACCACGACAAGGAGTAGACCGTGTGTGGAAGCATAGCTAGGCAGTACATCATATACTGTATGAATTACTGTGATACGAGATGGAACATGATACCATGATGCCTGAGTACGACATAAACTGCTGTCTTGTTTGAAATGTGATGTGAGACATATGCAATGCCTAATTATGGGATAGGATACCTGTATATTGTATGAGATAGCGTATGATACGAATATGACAGATGATTTGGGGATGTAATACTTGTATATTGTATGAGATAGCGTAATAATACAAATATGGCAGATGATGTGGGGATGTAATTCTTGTATATTGTATGAGATAGCGTAATGATACAAATATGGCAGATGATGTGGGGGTGTAATTCTTGTATATTGTATGAGATGGCGTAATTATACAAATATGACATGGTGTGGGGGTGTAATACTTGTATATTGCATGAGATAGCGTAATGATACAAATTTGGCAGATGATGTGGGGGTGTAATTTTTGTATATTGTATGAGATAGCGTAATGATACAAATATGACGTGATGTGGGGGGGTGATACTTGTATATTGCATGAGATAGTGTAATGATACAAATATGACAGATGATTTGGGGGTATAATACTTGTATATTGTATGAGATAACGTTATGATACAAATATGACAGATGATGTGGGGGTGTAGTACTTGTATATTGCATGAAATAGCGTAATGATACAAATATGATAGATGATGTGGGGGTGTAATACTTGTATATTGCATGAGATAGCGTAATGATACAAATAGGATAGATGATGTGGGGGTGTAATACTTGTATATTGCATGAGACAGCGTAATGATACAAGTATGACAGATGATGTGGGGGTGTAATACTTGTATATTGCATGAGATAGCGTAATGATACAAATATGATAGATGATGTGGGGGTATATGCTTGTATATTGCATGAGATAGGGTAATGATACAAATATGACAGATGATGTGGGGGTGTAATACTTGTATACTGCATGAGTGCGGTGTGAAACACACTGTGGCGTGATGATAGCTGACAATGGAATACAGTGGTAGCATTTTGTGTGACATCATGTGAACGGAGACTTCTTCATCCCTGATTAGGTGATACGGTACTAGTGTGTGTACAATATAGTTTAATGTCAGACATTTGTACATTATGTTTATACATAATGATGGGACATAGTACAACCATGTCATATGAATTTGTGTGACATAAAGTGATAGAGACATTTTTATCCCTGATTATGTCATATGATACTATTATGTTTACAATATAGTCTAACGTGAGCTATTTGTATAGTAGTTTATACATGGGACATAGTACAATTATATCATGTGATATGGCATGATATGAGGCGTATAACATATTGGACCTGATTATCGGGTATGATACCTCTATAAGCTGAACATAATATGATGTGAAACAGGATACGATGATGCGGATTGTGGGATGAAATACTAGCCTGATGTGTCAGACAGTGTGACAAATGGCATGATAGGATGTGACCAGACGTCTCTCATGGGTTATGATGATGATGTAGAACACATGTGATGTGACGTGCCCCCTGCAGCCATGATGCCGGTGAAGACGGAGCTGCCCCAGAAGCAGACACAGCTGTGTTCAGGAGCACGGCGCTCCTTCTTCTGTCGCATGAAGAGCAGCAGCAAAGCTCCGTCTGACGTCAGTGCTGCCAGCCTGCCCGTCAGGGTGAAGAAAGAGCCCGTGGACACCCACTACCACCGCAAACGAAGAGCAGGTACTGTTCCTCAACGTCTAGTTCAAGGAGAAAAAGAAAGGAAGGGGAGAGAGAGAGAGAGAGAGAGAGAGAGAGAGAGAGAGAGAGAGAGTCAGCCAGCCATTGGCGGTGATTTGTTGTCTGCTTAATGTTGATCAAGGCACTGACCTGAGGGAGTGCTGAGCCATCTGTGATTTGCTTTTGTTTATCTGATGTTACTGTGTCTTCTTTTTCAGTAGTACGGGTATAGCTGGTTGTTGTGTATGTGTGTGTGTGTGTGTGTGTGTGTGTGTGTGTGTGTGTGTGTGTGTGTGTTTTTGTGAATGAATAAAATCTTCCTTTTTTCAATCATTTTTATTCAACACTACAACAGAAATCTTTGTACAGGTACCAATAATTCCATGGGGGTTGTGGAAAAGCATAAATTCCTTACTGGATCACAATGCACTTGGATCGAATTTGTCAAAGGTTGAAAAAAATGGAAAAAAAACCTTGACATATTCCTGTCCATGGAAATGCTTACGCCACCCGATAGCAAGAGAAAGATGACTGTACAAAAACACACACAAACAACCAAAAACCACTCTCCACAACACAAAATCAACAACAACAACAAAAGTTACAGGGAAAGGGATAAGAGAAAAGGGGGGGGGGGGGGGGGGGGGAGACATTGAAGTGTGTACATTCATAAGTGTTAGGCCTCCAGAACTGAGATCGTGCCTCTCAAAATGGGAAGGCATTCACAGTGGTATGTAAAAATGTCAGTTGCAACAAATCGTTCAATTAAAAGCACTTAAGAGGACCATTCGTTTGTAAAGTAATGCAAATTATCTTGTGTTCATGATGCATTTTTTCAGTTGTAAACCTCTGCCTTAAAACTTTGAGAAACTCCTGTAAAGCTAAAAAATACTTTTAAGACTACGATTTTACACAAAACTTTGCTAGCAATAAATGAAATTTTAAAAAAAAACGATCTGTGGATGAACTCTCTCCTGTTCCAAACAGAACAAGATCTGCAATATAACCAGTATTGATATGACAAAACTGTTTTTTTTTTTATTGCAGCTCGGACCAAAACTCATGAACAAGGCGACACTTTCAGAACGCGTGGTCAGTAGTGTTTATTTTCCATCTAAATGACACTTCCACAACACATGGTCAGTAGCCTTTATTTCCCATCTAAATAACACTTCCACAGCACATGGTCAGTAGTCTTTATTTCCCATCTAAATGACACTTCCACAACACATGGTCAGTAATCTTTATTTCCCATCTAAATGACACTTCCACAACGCATGGTCAGTAGCCTTTATTTCCATCTAAATGACACTTCCACAACACATGGTCAGTAGCCTTTATTTCCATCTAAATGACACTTCTACAGCACATGGTCAGTCGTCTTTATTTCCCATCTAAATGACACTTCCACAAAACACGGTCAGTAGCCTTTATTTCTTATCCACGCAACACTTCCACAACACATGGTCAGTGGTCGATAGTTCCTGTCTACAAAATAATCACGAAGGATCGTCAACTAAACGACACATTTTCAGGAATTTTCTGGTTAACAGGATTCGGTTCAAAAACCTTTATCGAAACCACCTCAGCTGAATTTCAGGCATTGATTTATAACAATGGCGAAACATTTTTATCCAGTTTAATTCGTTAAAATGTTCATTCCATTTTCAAACAGCGGCAGGAGTAGAATCAGACCCACACAGTGAATACTCTACAGCTTTACTGCTTTTTAAAATGATTACACAAGTTTTAGCATGTATAGTATTATGACGACCCCTTATCTGAAGATTTAGCATATTTAGGAAAGACTTGATTGCTTTTATCACACCATTAAATGAAAAAAAAGTTCTGTGAATAAAAAGATATCGTTCTGTGAAACTCGTGAAAGTACGGAAATTTCCATCATTGTTCACAAGTGTTTGCTGTGGCAAATGTTCGCATCTATCCATTCGTGAATGTACAGTATGTCTTTCCCTAACAATGCTTGTGCTGCAATGAACACATTCGCTGACGACTACCTGACATTTTGTGGAAGACATTTAGTGCACAATTTCTTGTAGTGCCTTAGAACAACTTTTTCCCCCAAAAGGGGTTGTCTGTGTGCAACATGAGCAGATAAGAAGACTGACTGCTGTAGGTTCGTAAGGTCGTAATGTAGGTATATAAACTGTTGGCAAAGGTGTTCAAAACGGAAACTACCTGTAGTCCCTTCTGCCCGCTGATTTTCATAACTGCAATGAAAGCAGGCAAAGTGATCGTCTGTAGACCCCCTCCAAGGATACACATACAATGTGATCGTCTGTAGACCCCCCTCAGAGGATACACATACAATGTGATCATAGAGCCCCCTCAGAGGGTACACATACAATGTGATCATCTGTAGACCCCCCTCAGAGGATACACATACAGTGTGATCATAGACCCCCCTCAGAGGATAAACATACAGTGTGATCATAGACCCCTCCTCAGAGGGTACACATACAATGTGATCATAGACCCCCCTCAGACGATACACATACAATTTGATCGTAGACCCCCCTCAGAGGATACACATACATTGTGATCATAGACCCTCTTCAGAGGATACACATACAGTGTGATCATAGACCCCCCTCAGAGGATACATATACAGTGTGATCGTAGACCCACCTCAGAGGATACACATACAATGTGATTGTAGACCCTCCTCAGAGGATACACATACAATGTGATCATAGACCGCCCTCAGAGGATACACATACAGGGTGATCGTAGACACCCCTCAGAGAATACACATACAGGGTGATCATAGACCCCCCTCAGAGGATATACATACAGTGTGATCATAGACCCCCTCAGAGGATCCACATACAGTGTGATCATAGACCCTCCTCATAGGATATACATACAGTGTGATCATAGACACTCCTCATAGGATATACATACAATGTGATCATAGACCCCCTGAGAGGATATACATACAGTGTGATCATAGACCCTCCTCATAGGATATACATACAGTGTGATCATAGACCCTCCTCATAGGATAAACATACAGTGTGATCATAGACCCTCCTCATAGGATATACATACAGTGTGATCATAGACACCCCTCAGAGGATCCACATGCAGTGTGATCATAGACCCTCCTCATAGGATATACATACAGTGTGATCATAGACCCCCCTCAGAGGATATAAATACAATGTGATCATAGACCCCCCTCAGAGGATACACATACAATGTGATCATAGACCCCCCTGAGAGGATATACATACAGTGTGATCATAGACCCCCCTGAGAGGATATACATACAATGTGATCATAGACCGCCCTCAGAGGATACACATACAGTGTGATCATAGACCCTTCTCAGAGGATACACATACAATGTGATCATAGACCCCTCAGAGGATACACATACGCGTTTGATCATAGACCCCCCTCAGAGGATACACATACAATGTGATCATAGACCCCCCTCGGAGGATACACATACAGTGTGATCATAGACCCTCCTCAGAGGATACACATACAGTGTGATCGTAGACCCCCCTAAGAGGATACACATACAATGTGATCATAGACCCCCCTCAGAGGATACACATACAATGTGATCGTCTGTAGACCCCCCTCAGAGGATACACATACAATGGGATCGTCTGTAGACCCCCCTCAGAGGATAACAATACAATGTTATCATAGACCCCCCTCAGAGGATACACACACAATATGATCGTCTGTAGACCCCGCAGAGGATACACACACAATGTGATCGTCTGTAGACCCCCTCAGAGGGTACACATACAATGTGACCATAGACCCCCATCAGAGGGTACACACACAATGTGATCGTCTGTAGACCCCCCTCAGAGGATACACATACAATGTGATCGTCTATAGACACCCCTCAGAGGATACACATACAGTGTGATCATAGACCGCCCTCAGAGGATACACATACAGTGTGATCATAGACCCCCTCATAGGATACACATACATTGTGATCATAGACCCTCCCTTTGAGGATACACATACAATGTGATCATAGACCCCCCTCGGAGGATACACATACAATGTGATCGTCTGTAGACCCCCCTCAGAGGATACACATACAATGGGATCGTCTGTAGACCCGCCTCAGAGGATACACATACAATGTGATCGTCTGTAGACATCCCTCAGAGGATACACATACAGTGTGATCATAGAACCCCCTCAGAGGATACACACAGAATGTGATCTTCTGTAGACCCCACTCAGAGGATACACACACAATGTGATCGTCTGTAGACCCCCTCAGAGGATACACATACAATCTGATCATAGACCCCTCTCAGAGGATACACATACAATGTGATCATAGACCCCCCTCAGAGGATACACATACAGTGTGATCATAGACCCCCCTCAGAGGGAACACATACAATGTGATCATAGACCCCCCTCCAGAATACACATACAGTGTAATCATAGACCCCCTCCACAGGATACACACACAATGCGATCGTCTGTAGACCCCCCTCAGAGGATACACACACGATGTGATCGTCTGCAGACCCCCTCAGTAGATACACACACAATGTGATCGTCTGTAGACACCCCACAGAGGATACACATACAGTGTGATCATAGACCCCCTCAGAGCATATGCATACAATGTGATTGGTTGTAGACCCCCCTCAGAGGATACACCTACGGTGTGATCATTGACCCTTCTCAGAGGATACACATACAATGTGATGGTCTGTAGACCCCCTCAGAGGATACACATACAATGTGATCATAGACCCCCCTCACAGGATACATACATGATTACACATGTGATCGTAGCCCCCCTCAAGCAGGGTAGCTCAATACAATGTGATCATAGACCTCGACCTCAGATTAGATACAAACATACAGTGTGATCATAGACCCCCCTCAGAGGATATAATAATTATTGTTTAACCCTAATGATATACGTTATATGCCTCTCAATCAAACGATCTTCTCTAAACTTACAAGTCATACTACAAATTCACCCCTTCTACATATACAATACATACACTTACACCCCAAATATAACAAAATACTTATTACTACAATATACTAACAAATCCTAATCCTACACCAATGTGACATTCACTTATTCTTCAAATATCTCTACAAAAACTTAATCCTATAACGTTCAATCATACAACAAATACATACAATAGAGAAGATACACATACGCTACATTTGAAAAGGCCCAGACGGCTGTGAGGTAGGTTGTACCCCCCCCCCCCCCTCTCCCCACAGCATTGACTAATTATGAGAAAATAGATGGGTTTTAAGTTTAGACTTGAAAGAAGAGATAGAATCTGAATGTCTGAGACAGTCTGGCAGTCTGTTCCACGTCGCTGGAGCTTGAAAAGAGAAAGATCTTTCACCAGTAGTAGTCCTGAAGCGAGTCATTCGCAGAAGGCGGTCGTCAGCACAGGAGCGTAGTTGTCGAGAGGGGGTGTAGATTTTAAGGAGATCTGAGAGATAAGAAGGTCCATTTTCAAAGAGAGCAGAGAAAGTGAGAGTTGAGATTTTGTATGAGATACGGTTTGAGACAGATAGCCAGTGAAGAGAGTGGAGGAGAGGCGAAATGTGAGCATGTTTTCTTGCTCTACAGACGACTCGGGCTGCATGATTTTGGATTCGCTGTAATCTTTCTATCAGGTATTTTGGAAGGCCGGCCAAAAGTGAGTTGCAGTAATCTATTCTAGATAAGACAAATGCACAAATGAGAGTTTTTGTAGCATCTGTAGAGAGAAGGTGACGTACAGAGCTGATTCTTCTTAGTTCTAAATAGGCAATCTTGCAAATATTTGAAACCTGTTTCTCAAAGGAGAGGGATTGGTCAAGTATGACCCCTAGACTGCGGACAGAGGTGGAGACAGAGACAGCACAGTCATTGATAGTGACAGTTGAAGGCAGAGAAGGATGGTTAGGCTGTTTTGTCACGAACATGAGTTCCGTCTTGTCGTCGTTTAGTTGTAGTTTGTTGGTTGTCATCCAGTCCTTCAGGTCTGCAATGCAGCCCCGCGTCCGAGAAATCAGTGAGTCAGTTTCAGCAATGGGAGCCGACTGATGAAGCTGAGTATCGTCAGCAAAGCTTTCATGCGACATGGCGTGACCACTGATGACGTCAGACACAGGACTAGCATACAGCACAAAAAGGACTGGCCCAAGTACAGAACCCTGAGGCACACCGTACCTAAGAGGAGAACTGTCTGAGTATCTTCCCTGTACACACACTGTGATCATAGACCCCCTCAGAGGATACACATACAATGTGATCATAGACCCCCTCAGTGGATACACATACAATGTGATCATAGACCCGCCTCAGAGGATATACATACAATGTGATCATAGACCCTCCTCAGATGAAACACATACAATGTGATCATAGACCCTCCTCAGAGGATACACATACAGTGTGATCATAGACCCCCACCCCCCCCCCCCTCAGAGGATACACATACAATGTGATCGTCTGTAGACTCTCCTCAGAGGATACACATGCAATGTGATCATAGACCCCTTCAGAGGATACACATACAGTGTGATCATAGACCCCCTCAGTAGATATACATACATTGTGATAATAGACCCCCTCAGAGGATACACATGCAATGTGATCATAGACCCTCCTCAGAAGGGACACACACAATGTTGTCATAGACCCCCCGCAGAGGATACACATGCAGTGTGATCATAGACCCCCTCAGAGGTATAGTGATCGGCTGTAGACCCCCCTCAGAGGATACACATACAATGTGATCGGCTGTAGACCCCCATCAGAGGATACACATACAATGTGATCATAGACCCTCCTCAGAGGATATACATACAGTGTGATCATAGAGCCCCCCCTCAGAGGATATACATACAATGTGATCATAGACTCCCCTCAGAGGATCCACATACAGTGTGATCATAGACCCTCCTCATAGGATATACATACAGTGTGATCATAGACCCCCCTCAGAGGATATACATACAATGTGATCATAGACCTCTCTCAGAGAATACAAATACAGTGTGATCATAGACCCCCCTGAGAGGATATACATACAATGTGATCATAGACCCCTCCAGAGGATACACATACAGTGTGATCATAGACCCTTCTCAGAGGATACACATACAATCTGATCATAGACCCGATAAGGGGAGACACATACAGTGCGATCATAGACCCCCTCAGAGGATACACATGGAGTGTATCATAGACCCTCCTCAGAGGGTACACACACAATGTGATCATAGACCCCGGTCAGAGGATGCACATACAATGTGATCATAGACCCTCCTCAGAGGATACACATACAGTCTGATCATAGACCCCCCCCTAAGAGGATACACATACAATTTGATCATAGACCCCCTCAGAGGATACACATACAATGTGATCATAGACCCCCTCAGAGGATACACACACAATGTGATCGTCTGTAGACCCCCCTCAGAGGATACACATACAGTGTGATCATAGACCCCCTCAGAGGGTACACATGCAATGTGATCATAGACCCCCCTCAGAGGATACACATACAGTGTGATCATAGACCGCCCTCAGAGGATACACATACAATGTGATCATAGACCCCCCTCAGAAGGTACACACACAATGTGATCATAGACCCCCTCAGAGGGAACACATACAATGTGATCGTCTCTAGACCCCCCCCCTCAAAGGATACACATACAATGTCATCATAGACCCCCCTCAGAGGGTACACATATAATGTTATCAAAGACCCCCGTCAGAGGGTACACATGCAATGTGATCATAGACCCCCTCAGAGGATACACATACAATGTGATCATAGACCCCCTCATAGGATACACATACGATGTGATCATAGACCCTCCCCAGAGGGTACACAAACAATGTGATCGTCTGTAGACCCCCCTCATAGGAGACACATACAATGTGATCATAGACCCTCCTGATATGGTACACATACAATTTGATCATAGACCCCCACAGAGGGTACACATGTAGTGTGATCGTCTGTAGACCCCCCTCAGAGGGCACACATACAGTGTGATCGTCTGTAGATCCCCCTCAGAGGGCACACATACAATGTGATCGTTTGTAGACCCCCCTCAGAGGATGCACATACAATGCGATCGTCTGTAGACCCCCTCAGAGGATACACATACAATGTGATCGCCTGTAGACCCCCCTCACAGGGTACACATACAGTGTGATCATAGACCCTCCTCAGAGGATACACATACAGTGTGATCATAGACCCCCCTCAGAGGACACGCATAAATGTGATCATAGAACCCCCTCAGAGGATACACATACAATGTGATCATAGGCCCCTCTTAGAGGGTACACACACAGTGTGATCATAGACCCCCTCAGAGGATACACATACAATGTGATCGTCTGTAGACCCCCTCAGAGCATACACATACAATGGAATCGTCTGTAGACCACCCTCAGAGGATACACACACAATGTGATCGTCTGTAGACCCCCCTCAGAGGGTACACATACAGTGTGATCATAGACCCCCTCAGAGGATACACACACAATGTGATCGTCTGTAGACCCACCTCAGAGGATACACACACACAATGTGATCGTCTGTAGACCTCCCTCAGAGGGTACGCATGCAATGTGATCATAGACCCCCCTCTGAGGGTACACACACAATGTGATCGTCTGTAGACCCCCTCACAGGATACACATACAATGTGATCGTCTGTAGACCTCCCTCAGAGGGTACACATACAGTGTGGTCATAGACCCCCCCTCAGAGGATACACACACAATGTGATCGTCTGTAGACCCCCCTCAGAGGGTACACATACAATGTGATCGTCTATAGACCCCCCTCAGAGGATAGACACACACATTGATCGTCTGTAGACCCCCTCAGAGGATACACATACAATATGATCATAGACCACCCTCAGAAGATACACATACAATCTGATCATAGACCCCCCTCAGAGGATACTCATACAGTGTGATCATAGACCCCCTCAGAGGGAACACATACAATGTGATCATAGACCCTCCTCACAGGATACACATACAGTGTGATCATAGATCCTCCTCAGAGGATACACACACAATGTGATCGTCTGTAGACCCCCCTCAGAGGATACACACACAATGTGATCGTCTGTAGACCCCCTCATAGGATACACACACAATGTGATCGTCTGTAGACCCCCGCAGAAGATACACATACAGTGTGATCATAGACCCCCTCAGAGGATACACATACAATGTGATCGGTTGTAGACGCCCCTCAGAGGATACACATACAGTGTGATCATAGACCCTTCTCAGAGGATACACATACAATGTGATGGTCTGTAGACCCCCTCAGAGGATAAACATACTATGTGATCATAGACCCCCCTCAGAGGATACACATACAATGTGATCATAGACCCCTCAGAAGGTACACATACAATGTTATCATAGACCCCGCTCAGAGGATACACATACAATGTGATCATAGACCCAGTCAGAAGGTACACATACAATGTGATCATAGACCCGCCTCAGAGGATACACATACAGTGTGATCATAGACCCCCCTCAGAGGAAACACATACGATGTGATCGTAGATCCCCTTAGTGGATACACATACAGTGTAATCATAGACCCCCCTCAGAGGATACACATACAATGTGATCATAGACTCCCTCAGAGGATACACATAGAATGTGATCATAGACCCCCCTCAGAGGATACACATACAGTGTGATCATAGACCCCCTCAGAGGATACACATACAATGTGATTGTCTGTAGACTCTCCTCAGAGGATACACATGCAATGTGATCATAGACCCCCTCAGAGGATACACATACAGCGTGATCATAGACCCTCCTCAGAAGATACACATACAGTGTCATCATAGGCACCCCTCAGAGGATACACATGCAATGTGATCATAGACCCTCCTCAGAAGGTACACACACAATGTTATCATAGACCCCCCGCTGATGATACACATGCAGTGTGATCATAGACCCCCTCAGAGGTATAGTGATCGGCTGTAGACCCCCTGAGAGGATACACATACAATGTGATCGGCTGTAGACCATCAGGGGATACACATACAATGTGATCATAGACCCTCCTCAGAGGATATACATACAGTGTGATTATAGACACCCCTCAGAGGATATACATACAATGTGATCATAAACCCCCTCAGAGGATACACATACAGTGTGATCATAGACCCCCTGAGAGGATATACATACAGTGTGATCATAGACCCCGCTCAGAGGATACACATACAGTGTGATCATAAACCCTTCTCAGAGGATGCACATACAATGTGATCATAGACCCCCCTCAGAGGATACACATACAGTGTGGTCATAGATACCCCCTCACAGGATACACATACAGTGTGACCATAGACCCTCCTCAGAGGATACACATACAGTGTGGTCATAGACCTGCTCAGACAATACACACACAATGTGATCGTCTGTAGACTCTCCTCAGAGGATACACATGGAATGTGATCATAGACCCTCAGAGGATACACATACAGTCTGATCATAGACCCCCCTCAGAGGATACACATGCAATATGATCATAGACCCTCCTCAGAAGGTACACACACAATGTGATCATAGACCCCCCGCAGAGGATACACATGCAGTATGATCATACACCCCCTCAGAGGTATAGTGATCGGCTGTAGACCCCCCTCAGAGGATACACATACAATGTGATCGCTATAGACCCCCATCAGAGGATACACATACAGTGTGATCATAGACCTCCTCAGAGGATATACATACAGTGTGATCATAGACCCCCCTCAGATGATATACATACAATGTGATCATAGACCCCCCCCCAGAGGGTACACATACAGTGTGATCATAGACCTCCGTGAGAGGATATACATACAGTGTGATCATAGACCCCCTCAGAGGATACACATACGGTGTGATCATAAACCTTTCTCAGAGGAGACACATACAGTGTGATCATAGACCCCCTCAGAGGATACACATACAGTGTGATCATAGACCCCTCTCAGAGGATACACATACAGTGTAATCATAGACCAACCTCAGAGGGTACACACACAATGTGATCATAGACCCCCGTCAGAGGATACACATACAATGTGATCATAGACCCTCCTCAGAGGATACACATGCAGTGTGATCATAGACCCCGCTCAGAGGATACACATACAATGTGATCATAGACCCCCCTCAGAGGATACACATACAATGTGATCATAAACCCCCTCAGAGGATACACACACAATGTGATCGTCTGTAGACCCCCCTCAGAGATTACACATACAATGTGATTATAGGCCCCCCTCAGAGGGTACAAATACAAGGTGATCATAGCCCCCCTCAGAGGATACACATACAATGTGATCATAGACCCACCTTAGAGGATACTCATACAGTGTGATCATAGAACCCCCTCAGAGGATACACACACAATGTGATCGTCTGTAGACCCCCTCAGAGGATACACCACAATGTGATCGTCTGTAGACCCCCCACAGAGGATACACATACAGTGTGATCATAGACCCCTCAGAGCATACACATACAATGTGATCGGTTGTAGACCCCCCTCAGAGGATACACATGCAGTGTGATCATAGACCCTTCTCAGAGGATACACATACAATGTGATGGTCTGTAGACCCCCCTCAGAGGATACACATACAATGTGATCATAGACCCCCTCAGAGGATACACATCCAATGTGATCATAGACCCCCTCAGAAGGTACACATACAATGTGATCATAGACCCCCCTCAGAGGATACACATACAGTGCATAGACCCCCTTAGAGGATACACATACAATGTGATCATAGACCCCCCTCAGAGGATACACATACAATGAGATCATAGACCCCCTCAGTGTATACACATACAGTGTGATCATAGACCTCAGAGGATACACATAAAATGTTATCATAGACCCCCCTCAGAGGATACACATACAATGTGATCATAGACCCTCCTCAGAGGATACACATACAGTGTGATCATAGACCACCCTCAGAGGATACACATACAATGTGATCGTCTGTACTCTCCTCAGAGGATACACATGCAATGTGATCATAGACCCGCCTCAGAGGAAACACATACAGCGTGATCATAGACCCTCCTCAGAAGATACACATACAGTGTCATCATAGACCCCCTCAGAGGATACACATGCAATGTGATCATAGACCCTCCTCAGAAGGTACACACACAATGTGATCATAGACCCCCGCTGATGATACACATGCAGTGTGATCATAGACCCCCCTCAGAGGTACAGTGATCGGCTGTAGACCCCCTGAGAGGATACACATACAATGTGATCGGCTGTAGAAGCCCATCAGAGGATACACATACAAAGTGATCATAGACCCCCCTCAGAGGATATACATACCGTGTGATTATAGACACCCCTCAGAGGATATACATAGAATGTGATCATAGACCCCCTCAGAGGATACACATACAGTGTGATCATAGACCCCCCCCTGAGAGGATATACATACAGTGTGATCATAGATCCCTCTCAGAGTATACACATACAGTGTGATCATAAACCCTTCTCAGAGGATGCACATACAATGTGATCATAGACCCCCCTCAGAGGATACACATACAGTGTGATCATAGACCCCTCTCAGAGGATACACATACAGTGTAATCATAGACCAACCTCAGAGGGTACACACACAATGTGATCATAGACCTCCGTCAGAGGATACACATACAATGTGAGCATAGACCCTCCTCAGAGGATACAGATACAATGTGATCATAGACCCCCCTCAGTGGATACACATACAATGTGATCATAGACCCTCCTCAGAGGATACACATACAGTGTGGTCATAGACCCCGCTCAGACGATACACACACAATGTGATCGTCTGTAGACTCTCCTCAGAGGATACACATGCAATGTAGTCATAGACCCTCTCAGAGGATACATATACAGTGTGATCATAGACCCCCCTCAGAGAATACACATACAGTGTGATCATAGACCCCCCTCAGAGGATACACATGCAATGTGATCATAGACCCTCCTCAGAAGGAACACACAATGTGATCATAGACCCCCCGCAGAGGATACACATGCATTGTGATCATACAGAGGTATAGTGATCGGCTGTAGACCCCCCTCAGAGGATACACATACAATGTGATCGCAGTAGACCCCCATCAGAGGATACACATACAGTGTGATCATAGACCCTCCTCAGAGGATATACATACAGTGTGATCATAGACCCCCCTCAGAGGATATACATACAATGTGATCATAGACCCCCCTCAGAGGATACACATACAGTGTGATCATAGACCTCCGTGAGAGGATATACATACAGTGTGATCATAGACCCCTCAGAGGATACACATACAGTATGATCATAAACCTTTCTCAGAGGATACACATACAATGTGATCATAGACCCCCCTCAGAGGATACACATACAGTGTGATCATAGACCCCTCTCAGAGGATACACATACAGTGTAATCATAGACCAACCTCAGAGGGTACACACACAATGTGATCATAGACCCCCGTCAGAGGATACACATACAATGTGATCATAGACCCTCCTCAGAGGATACAGATACAATATGATCATAGACCCCCCTCAGAGGATACACATACAATGTGATCATAGACCCTCCTCAGAGGATACACATACAATGTGATCATAGACCCCCTCAGAGGATACACACACAATGTGATCGTCTGTAGACCCCCCTCAGAGGATACACATACAGTGTGATCATAGACCCCCTCAGAGGGTACAAATACAATGTGATCATAGACCCCCTCAGAGGATACACATACAGTGTGATCATAGACCCACCTCAGAGGATACTCATACAGTGTGTCATAGACCCCCCTCAGAGGATACACATACAATGTGATCATAGACCCCCTCAGAGGATACACACACAATGTGATCGTCTGTAGACCCCCCTCAGAGGATACACATACAGTGTGATCATAGACCCCCCTCAGAGGGTACAAATACAGTGTGATCATAGACCCCCTCAGAGGATACACATACAGTGTGATCATAGACCCACCTCAGAGGATACTCATACAGTGTGGTCATAGACCCCCCTCAGAGGGTACCCATACAATGTGATCATAGACCCCCCTCAGAGGATACACATACAGTGTGATCATAGACCCCCCTCAGAGGATACACATACAATATGATCATAGACCCCCCTCAGAGGGTATACACACTATGTGATCATAGACCCTATCAGAGGAAACACATATAATGTGATCGTCTCTAGACCTCCCGCCCCTTAAAGGATACACATACAGTGTGATCATATACCCCCCTCAGAGGGTACACATACAGTGTGATAGAAGACCCCCGTCAGAGGGTACACATGCAATGTGATCATAGACCCCCCTCAGAGGAGACACATACAATGTGATCATAGACCCCCTCAGAGGATACACATACAGTGTATCATAGACCCTCCTCATATGGTACACATACAATGTGATCATAGACCCCCCCACAGAGGGTACACATATAGTGTGATCGTCTGTAGACCCCTCTCAGAGGGCACAGATACAATGTGATCGTCTGTAGACCCCCCTCAGAGGGCACACATTCAATGTGATCGTCTGTAGACCCCCCTCAGAGGGCACACATACAATGTGATCGTCTGTAGACCCCCCTCAGAGGATGCACATACAATGCGATCGTCTGTAGACCCCCCCCCCCCCCCCCCCGGAGGATACACATACAATGTGATCGCCTGTAGACCCCCCTCACAGGGTACACATACAATGTGATCGTCTGTAGACCCCCCTCACAGGATACACATACAATGTGATCTCTGTAGACCCCCCTGACAGGATACACGCACAATGTGATCGTCTGTAGACCCCCTGAGAGGATACACATACAATGTGATCGTCTGTAGACCCCCCTCAGAGGATACACATACAGTGTGATGATAGACCCCCCTCACAGGATACACATACAGTGTGATCATAGACCCTCCTCACAGGACACACATAAAGTGTGATCATAGACCCCCCTCAGAGGATACGCATACAATGTGATCATAGAACCTCCTCAGAGAATCACATAAATGTGATCTAGACCCTTAGGTAACACACAATGTGATCATAGACCCCCCTCAGAGGATACACATACAATGTGATCGTCTGTAGACCCCCTCTAGAGGATACACATACAAGGGGATAGTCTGTAGACCCCCCTCAGAGGATACACACACAATGTGATCGTCTGTAGACCCGCCTCAGAGGGTACACATACAGTGTGATTATAGACCGCCCTCAGAGCATACACACACAATGTGATCGTCTGTGGACCCCCCTCAGAAAGTACACACACAATGTGATTGTGAGTAGACACCCCTCAGAGGGTACACATACAATGTGATCATAGACCCCCCCTCAGAGGGTACACACACAATGTGGTCGTCTGTAGACCCCCCTCAGAGGATACACACACAATGTGATCGTCTGTCGACCCCGCTCAGAGGATACACATGCAGTGTGATCATAGACCCCCCTCAGAGGATACACACACAATGTGATCGTCTGTAGACCACCCTCAGAGGGAACACATACAATGTGATCGTCTGTAGACCCCCCTCAGAGGATACATACACAATGTTATCGTCTGTAGACCTCCCTCAGAGGATACACATACAATGTGATCATAGACCCCCTCTGAGGATACACATACAATGTGATCATAGACCCCCCTCAGAGGATACACATACAGTGTGATCATAGACCCCCCTCAGAGGGAACACATACAATGTGATCATAGACCCCCCTCACGGGATACACATACAGTGTGATCATAGACCCCCCTCACAGGATACACACACAATGTGATCGTCTGTAGACTCCCTCAGAGGATACACACACAATGTGATCGTCTGTAGACCCCCTCAGAGGATACACACACAATGTGATCGTCTGTAGACCCCCCACAGAGTATACACGTACAGTGTGATCATAGACCCCCCTCAGAGCATAGACATACAATGTGATCGGTTGTAGACCCCCCTCAGAGGATACACATACAGTGTGATCATAGACCTTTCTCAGAGGATACACATACAATGTGATGGTCTGTAGACCCCCCTCAGAGGATACACATACAGTGTGATCATAGACCCCCCTCAGAGGTACTCATACAATGTGATCATAGACCCCCTCAGAGGATACACATACAGTGTGATCATAGACCCACCTCAGAGGATACTCATACAGTGTGGTCATAGACCCCCCTCAGAGGATACACATACAATGTGATCATAGACCCCCTCAGAGGATACACACACAATGTGATCGTCTGTAGACCCCCCTCAGAGGATACACATACAGTGTGATCATAGACCCCCCTCAGAGGGTACAAATACAGTGTGATCATAGACCCCCTCAGAGGATACACATACAGTGTGATCATAGACCCACCTCAGAGGATACTCATACAGTGTGGTCATAGACCCCCCTCAGAGGGTACCCATACAGTGTGATCATAGACCCCCCTCAGAGGATACACATACAGTGTGATCATAGACCCCCCTCAGAGGATACACATACAATATGATCATAGACCCCCCTCAGAGGGTATACACACTATGTGATCATAGACCCCTATCAGAGGAAACACATATAATGTGATCGTCTCTAGACCTCCCCCCCCTTAAAGGATACACATACAGTGTGATCATATACCCCCCTCAGAGGGTACACATACAGTGTGATCGAAGACCCCCGTGCAGTGTGATCATAGACCCCCCTCAGAGGAGACACATACAATGTGATCATAGACCCCCTCAGAGGATACACATACAGTGTGATCATAGACCCTCCTCATATGGTACACATACAATGTGATCATAGACCCCCCCCCCCACAGAGGGTACACATATAGTGTGATCGTCTGTAGACCCCTCTCAGAGGGCACAGATACAATGTGATCGTCTGTAGACCCCCCTCAGAGGGCACACATTCAATGTGATCGTCTGTAGACCCCCCTCAGAGGGCACACATACAATGTGATCGTCTGTAGACCCCCCTCAGAGGATGCACATACAATGCGATCGTCTGTAGACCCCCCCCCCCCCCCAGAGGATACACATACAATGTGATCGCCTGTAGACCCCCCTCACAGGGTACACATACAATGTGATCGTCTGTAGACCCCCCTCACAGGATACACATACAATGTGATCTCTGTAGACCCCCTGACAGGATACACGCACAATGTGATCGTCTGTAGACCCCCCTGAGAGGATACACATACAATGTGATCGTCTGTAGACCCCCTCAGAGGATACACATACAGTGTGATGATAGACCCCCCTCACAGGATACACATACAGTGTGATCATAGACCCTCCTCACAGGACACACATAAAGTGTGATCATAGACCCCCCTCAGAGGATACGCATACAATGTGATCATAGAACCTCCTCAGAGAATACACATACAATGTGATCATAGACCCCCTTTAGAGGGTACACACACAATGTGATCATAGACCCCCCTCAGAGGATACACATACAATGTGATCGTCTGTAGACCCCCCTCAGAGGATACACATACAAGGGGATAGTCTGTAGACCCCTCTCAGAGGATACACACACAATGTGATCGTCTGTAGACCCCCCTCAGAGGGTACACATACAGTGTGATTATAGACCGCCCTCAGAGCATACACACACAATGTGATCGTCTGTGGACCCCCCTCAGAAAGTACACACACAATGTGATTGTGAGTAGACACCCCTCAGAGGGTACACATACAATGTGATCATAGACCCCCCTCAGAGGGTACACACACAATGTGGTCGTCTGTAGACCCCCCTCAGAGGATACACATACAATGTGATCGTCTGTCGACCCCGCTCAGAGGATACACATGCAGTGTGATCATAGACCCCCCTCAGAGGATACACACACAATGTGATCGTCTGTAGACCACCCTCAGAGGGAACACATACAATGTGATCGTCTGTAGACCCCCCTCAGAGGATACATACACAATGTTATCGTCTGTAGACCTCCCTCAGAGGATACACATACAATGTGATCATAGACCCCTCTGAGGATACACATACAATGTGATCATAGACCCCCCTCAGAGGATACACATACAGTGTGATCATAGACCCCCCTCAGAGGGAACACATACAATGTGATCATAGACCCCCCTCACGGGATACACATACAGTGTGATCATAGACCCCCTCACAGGATACACACACAATGTGATCGTCTGTAGACTCCCCTCAGAGGATACACACACAATGTGATCGTCTGTAGACCCCCCTCAGAGGATACACACACAATGTGATCGTCTGTAGACCCCCCACAGAGTATACACGTACAGTGTGATCATAGACCCCCCTCAGAGCATAGACATACAATGTGATCGGTTGTAGACCCCCCTCAGAGGATACACATACAGTGTGATCATAGACCTTTCTCAGAGGATACACATACAATGTGATGGTCTGTAGACCCCCCTCAGAGGATACACATACAGTGTGATCATAGACCCCCCTCAGAGGGTACACATACAATGTGATCATAGACCCCCCTGAGAGGGTACACATACAATGTGATCATAGACCCGCCTCAGAGGATACACATACAGTGTGATCATAGACCCCCCTCAGAGGATACACACACAATGTGATCATAGACCCCCCTCAGATGATAGACATACAATGTGATCATAGACCCCCTCAGAGGATACATATACAATGTGATCATAGACCCCCTCAGAGGATACACATACAATGTGATCATAGACCCCCTCAGAGGATACACATACAGTGTGATCATAGACCGTCCTCAGTGGATACACATGCAGTGTGATCATAGACCCCCTCAGAGGATACACATACAATGTGATCGTCTGTAGACTCTCCTCAGAGGATACACATGCAATGTGATCATAGACCCCCTCAGAGGATACACATACAGTGTGTTCATAGACCCCCTCAGAGGATACACATACAGTTGATCATAGACCCCCCTCAGAGGATGCACATGCAATGTGATCATAGACCCTCCTCAGAAGGTACACATACAGTGTGATCATAGATCCCCCGCAGAGGATACACATGCAGTGTGATCATAGACCCCCCTCAGAGGTATAGTGATCGGCTGTCGACCCTCCTCAGAGGATACACATACAATGTGATCGGCTGTAGACCTCCCCTCAGAGGAAACACATACAATGTGATCGGCTGTAGACCCCCCTCAGAGGAAACACATACAATCTCTTTTTTAAAATCTCACTTCTCTGTCCACCCACTCAAATTCGTGAAAAGTGTTTCAAGTTCCTAATAAAACAAACAGTCAATGGTGTCAGGCAGGTTGATTCAACAAAAGCAACAGTTTGGACAGAGGAAGTGTCAGTAGCACCGCCATCCTTCACAGTGGACAGTTTTGACAGAGCAAGTGTCTGTTGCATAGTCTGTAGTTCGACCATATTTGTAGCAGTAACCTTAGTGTCCAGATTTTGCTATTGAAGTTTAAATCTGAAATGTGTTCAGTGTTTGCAGAAAACTTGTTACACAAGACTTTGAAAATACCGAGGTCCCAAACAAAATTCATGTCACAAAGAAACTTTACACCACCACTTCTTCTGCATCCAGTCCATACGATTATGATTTTCTTGACATTCACTTTCCAGTCAGAGGTGTTCCTGAAGGCAGCACATGTACTGACAGCTCCGTGAACCATCAAGACGAGGAGATGTATTATCAGCGAACTGAGAGAGGAGAGGTCCAAACTCACATAGCTTCATTCCTTTCATTCTTTTGTTTTGATTGACAGTTTTTCGGCACATATTAGGTAAATGTAAGGCAAGCAAGGCCTGGTTGTGTAAACCCACTTCAACATTAAACCTAAGAAAATGTTGGCGATTTATCCGTACACAAGATAATGGTATTTACGTATAGTGCGTGAACCCGTTTGGTTATTTGTGCTCCAAAATCAAAGAACTGCAACACGTGCAAAATGTCCAAGACAGCGAATTGTCTTTTCAAAATCTGCGGAAAGTGGCGTTCCCTGAATATTATTCTGTACTGTTTTTAACAGTTCGTCATGTATCTTCTGGATGTTAGTGGCATTCCCTGAATATTATTCTTTACTGTTTTTAAAAGTTCATCACGTATCTTCTGGATGTCATTTGCAGGTAATCTCCCTTCCATAATATCCTTTTGATCTGTATGACTGATTACAGGCAGCACAAGCCTAAATGCAGTGACGGAACATGCAGAACAAATGTTATAAATGTTATAAGCAGCATTCAGTAAGGAAACGTGTCTCCAATTCTGAAGTGTTGCTTTGGTTTGCCTTCTCTTGGAATGGTCTCCCTTTTGTGTGCTATGACAGGAGGTTTGAGGGGTGCCATGGGTGCTCGGATTGTCCACCGCCTTCTTTGCCCTGCAACCCAGCTCAGACATGTGCCCAGTGCCGTCCTCTGTCTTTTCCCTTCAACACTTCTTCCCCAAGTCTCTGTACCCAGTCCCTTCAACACTTCTTCCCAAGTCTCTGTGCCAGTCCTGTCCTCTGTGATTTCCCTTCAACACTTCTTCCCAAGTCTCTGTGCCCAGTCCCATCCTCTGTGATTTCCCTTCAACACTTCTTCCCCAAGTCTCTGTGCCCAGTCCCATCCTCTGTGATTTCCCTTCAACACTTCTTCCCCAAGTCTCTGTGCCCAGTCCCGTCCTCTGTGGTTTCCCTTCAACACTTCTTCCCCAAGTCTCTATGCCCAATCCCGTCCTCTGTGATTTCCCTTCAACACTTCTTCCCCAAGTCTCTGTGCCCAGTCCCGTCCTCTGTGATTTCCCTTCAACACTCTTCCCCAAGTCTCTGTGCCGGGGTGTGAAGCTGGACTAGCGAGGGAGTCAAGATGATGCGCATGCGTGTACCACACAACCTTTCGGTGTTGGATAACTGCGGGGAGGAGTTATAGGGTCTGTCAGAGTATGTTTAAACACGCCCAACATCGTTGTTTATGGCCTTTGAATTAGATATAGTTTATCCTTAGGTTCTGGAGTTGACACATGGAGTGTCAGCAGAACCTCAAATCCTTTCTGTAGTAGACCAAGTGGTATCTGACATGTTTGTGTTTTCTCTCACATGATGAGCTCAGGTGTCAGTGGTGCGTCAAGTCGTTTTTCTCACCAGCCGCCGTGGCGAAGTGGTTAGCGTCGCGGATTCCCGGCTGGGAGGTCGTGGGTTCGAATCCCATCAGTCATGTGTGTTTTTTCTGCCCCGACCGGCTCCTACCCAGAGTTGAGTTTGCTGCGGACGCAGTTGGGAAGACTGGGACCACACAGTCGAGTTTCATCCATTTAATGGATGCGTTTCTGAGAGTGTTGCTCAAATTTCGTGACCAACACTGCAGGTGCCTGTATCTCTCGGGCCTGGTTGACGCCGGGATATATTATGAAAGGAAGCGTAGAGTACAGCCCTGTCATGTAGTCTGAGACCGAAATGGAAATCCGTAGCATCATCTTAATCATCCTCATTCTCATCAATCAGCATTAAAAAAAATGTCTCAAATCCTGTGGCCCTTCATGCCCTGCTCTCATGGTGACCTCAATTTCGATGTCCTCTCTATGTCTGTGGCCTTGGTTTGGTTCCGTCGGGGTCACCGGTATCGGCGAGTCCATGGGGGTTGTCGTTGGACGGACGTGGTGGCATCCTCCGGAGGGAGAGCTCACTCACGCCGGCTCCGTGACTAAGCAATTATTGTCGTCAGTAGGGGGCGTAGTAGGTGGTGTCCTGCGTATGTTAGATCAGAACAGGCGCCACTGAACACCACTGAAGTGACTTGGCAGCAGTGCAGTGTCTCCTCCGGTGGGTTGCCTCTTGACGACTTGACATTGACTGCTCTCTGTGGATTGCCGGTGTCGGGGCTGCGGCGGGGCCGACCGGCCTGTGGCTGTGGACGGGGTGTCGGAATGAGCGGTGTGGGTGCACTGCCTCTGAGGTGGCACAAAGGTTAGGACAGCAACAACAAAAAAAAAAGAAAAAAAAAGTCGTTTTTATCTTAGTGCACTTATCAGCAACACCTCCAGTTGGAGTTGAAATCTACATACATCTCACTCTGGCAAGATCCAACACCTTCAGTATGATCCACTGCAGATTCAACTTCAAGTGGTAAGTACGATATGCTTGTCTCAGGGGCAGAGTCCAAGGCCTTCAATATGATCCACTCCAGATTCAACTGCAAGTGGTCAGTACGATATGCTTGTCTCAGGGGCAGAGTCCAAGACCTTCAATATGATCCACTCCAGATTCAACTGCAAGTGGTCAGTACGATCTGCTTGTCTCAGGGGCAGAGTCCAAGACCTTCAATATGATCCACTCCAGGTTCAACTGCAAGTGGTCAGTACGATATGCTTGTCTCAGGGGCAGAGTCCAAGACCTTCATATGATCCACTCCAGATTCAACTTCAAGTGGTCAGTATAATATGCTTGTCTCGTGGGCAGAGTCCAAGACCTTCAGTGCAATCCACCGCAGGGTCAGCCTCAAGGGGTCCTTTGAAATATTTGTCACCTGAGCAGTATTCAAGATCTTCAGTTGATCCACTCAGCCTCAGGTGGTGATAACGATGTGTGTGTGTGTGTGGTTGTCAGAGTCCAAGAACTTCAATGTGATCCACTGCACGGGCTACCTCAAGTCGTGGTCCACAGCTAAGATCGGTCTGGACGAGGACCAGGAGGCGGACAACGACAGCTGCAGCCTGAGCTGCCTTGTGGCAGTGGGCCGCGTGCAGAGCGCCGTCAGCCACTTCCCGCCAGAGGACCGCGCCCACATCAAGGTGCGCCCCATGGAGTACATGTCCCGCCTCACCATCGATGGCAAGTTCTCCTATGTGGATGAAAGGTAAGACGTACGCCATGCACGGTCGTAACACACACACACACACACACACACACACACATACACATACACACACATACACACAACACACACACACGCACTACACACACACACACACACACACACACACACACAATGAATTCTGATGTTTGTTTGTTTGTTTGTTTTTGTGGTGTGCCATTTCATGCTGCTCTTTCTGGCCTCCCCTCCATGGCCATAGCTTGGCTTGTCCGGCCGCACCAGTACCGGCAATCAACAGGGAGCAGTCAATGTCAAGTCATCATGAAGCAAGCCACCAGAGGAGACATTGCGCTGTTGCCAAGTCACTGTGATGGTGTTCAGTGATACCTGCTCTGATCAAACATACTCAGGACACCACCGACTACTTCCCACACTGACATCAGTAACTGTTTAGTTGTGGAGCCAACATGACCGAATGTCCCACTGAAGAGGGTGACACCACATCTGTCCAACAACAGTCCCCATGAACTTTGCCGATCTCGACACAAACTTTGCAAGGGCACATACACAGAGAGGAAATCTAAACTGAAGTCACTATGACAGCAGGGCAATAAAGGCCACAGAATTAGAGAGCTTTCTGTGGTGCTGATCGATGAGGAGGAAGATGATGTTATGATGTTCCATTCTGGTCTGAGATTGCATTGTATGTCAGTCATACTTGCTTTCATAATATATTCGGTGTCAGTCAGATCTGAGAGATACAAACACCTGCAGTAGTAGTCAGGAAATTGGAGCAGTACTTTCAGAATTGCAGCCATTAAGTGGATGAAATTTGACTGTGTGGCCCCAATCTTTCCTGCTAGGCCTGTAACAATCTCAGCTCTGGATAGGAGCAGTCAGGACAGAAAAATTCCACAAATGAATGTCTGTGGCAGGATTCAAACCGACCCCCCCCCCCCCCCCCCCTTCCCCAACCAGGAATTCGCAACGCTGACCACTTCGCTATAGCAGTTGGGAAGGTAAGGTTGTCAGTATGTTTTAGAGATGTTTGCGTGTGAGCAGACCTTCAGAGGGCAAAAAATGATGGAAAATATACACATTGTTGAAGGTGCTTCTGCAGCTGCTTTCAGTACTGCCACTGCAGGCACATAGCCAGAAATAACAGAACTCGACCAACATGTGTACAGTACACAGAGGAAGAGGATTTGCCAGAAATAACAGAACTCGACCAACATGTGTACAGAAGTATGCAGAGGAATATGATTCTTCAGAAATAACAGAACTCGACCAACATGTGTACAGTACACAGAGGAAGAGGGTTTGCTAGAAATAACAAGAACTCGACCAACATGTGTACAGAAGACACAGGAATATGATTGGCCAGAAATAACAGAACGCTACCAACATGTGTACAGAAGTACACAGAGGAATATGGTTGTTCAGAAATAACAGAACTCCTCCAATATGTGTACAGAAGTACACAGAGGAATATGATTGGCCAGAAATAACAGAACGCTACCAAAATGTGTACAGAAGTACATAGAGGAATATGATTGACCAGAAATAACAGAAATCTCATTGTTGACACATGTACATTGAGGAAAATGACTGGCCAGAAATAAGAGAACTCGACCAACATGTTTTCAGATGTACACAGAGGAAGATGATTGGCTAGAAATAACAGAATTCTACCAACATGTGTACATATGTACATAGAGGAAAATGACTGACCAGAAATAACAGAACTCCAACAACATGTATACAGATGTACATAGAGGAAAATGACAACTCCAACAACATGTGTACAAATGTACATAGAGGAAGATGATTGGCCAGAAATAACAGAACTCCAACAACATGTATACAGATGTACATAGAGGAAAATGACAACTCCAACAACATGTGTACAGATGTACATAGAGGAAAATGACTGCCCAGAAATAACAGAACTCCAACAACATGTATACAGGTGTACATAGAGGAAAATGACAACTCCAACAACATGTGTACAGATGCACATAGAGGAAAATGACTGCCCAGAAATAACAGAACTCCAACAACATGTGTACAGATGTACATAGAGGAAAATGACAACTCCAACAACATGTGTACAGATGTACATAGAGGAAGATGATTGGCCAGAAATAACAGAACTCTAACAACGTGTGTACAGATGTTCATAGAGGAAGATGATTGGATAGAAATAACAGAACTCTACCACCAGATGTACACATCAACACACAGAAAGAAGATTTTATTTTACAGGTGTGATGATTTGTTTGAGAAATTTGGAGGTTTGAGTGATAACGGTTTCTACTACTACTACTACCACCACCACTGCTCCTCCTCCTCCTCCTCCTCCTCTCCTATTACTACTACTACTATTACTACCACTACTGCTGCTGTTCTGCTGCTGCTGCTGCTGCTGCTGCTGCTCCTGCTGCTGCTGCTACTACTACTACTATTATCACCATTGCTACTACAGCATCTATTGATACTATTGCTGCTGCTACTACTAAACTACTGTCACCATTGCTACTACAGCATCTATTGATACTATTGCTGCTGCTACTACTACAACTACTGTCACCATTGCTACTACAGCATCTATTGATACTATTGCTGCTGCTGCTACTACTACTACTTCTACTACTACTGCTACTACTATCACCATTGCTACTACAGCATCTGTTGATACTATTGCTGCTACTACTAATAGTTCTGTTACTATGATTGCTGCTACTGCCACTGTTTGCTGCTGCTGCTACTACTACTACTGCTGTTACTACTATTACTATTCCTCCTTTTACTATTCCTGCTGCTACCACCATCACCACCACCACCACCACCGCTACTACTACTTCAACAGGTGCTACTGCTGCTACTGCTAATTTGTTTTCTTGCTTGCTGCTACCACTACTACTGCTGCTACTACTACTACTATTACTACTCATGTTACTATTATGATTACTTCTACTACTGCTACTACTACTGCTGCTGCTGCTACTGCTATTGTTGCTGCTGCAGCTGTTGCTGCTACTACTATTGCTATTACGACGACGATGGTGACGGAAAGAGGCTGAGTGATATTATATTGACTGACTGACATGGGGAAAGGACAGCATGTAGTAGCAGCAGGCAGCTCTTCAGTCTGATAGTGACTGACATGGGGAAAGGACAGCATGTAGTAGCAGCAGGCAGCTCTTCAGTCTGATAGTGACTGACTGACATGGGGAAAGAAAAGCTTGTAGTAGCAGCAGGCAGCTCTTCAGTCTGATAGTGACTGACTGACATGGGGAAAGGACAGCATTTAGTAGCAGCAGGCAGCTCTTCAATCTGATAGTGACTGACATGGGGAAAGGACAACATGTAGTAGCAGCAGGCAGCTCTTCAGTCGGCTGGTACTCAGGCATGCAGCCCGTTGTGGCAATGAGAGCAGGGATTGTGCAGCACTTGGAGCTGGATCTCTAACCGAGGATAGATGCTGTGTAAGTAATCTTAATAGTGATATTGATAATAATAATAATAATAATGATAATGATCATGATGATACTCCTGCTATTTCTACAACTTCTATTACAGTTACTGTTACTTCTCTGCTCCTGCTGCTGCTGCTGCTGCTGCTGCTGTTGCTGCTGCTGCTTCTCCTCCTCCTCCTCCTCCTCCCTCTGCCTCTACTACTACTACTACCACCACCACCATCACCACAACAGCTGCTACTTCTTCCACTGCTGCTGAAGTGGTCCATGACATCCACACATAGCTTTCAGGGAAACTCTTCATTTCTTGTGTGTGTGTGTGTGTTGTGTGTGTGTGTGTGTTGTATATTTTTTATATATATATATATATATATATATACATATATACGTGTGTGTGTGTATCTGTGTTTATATGTGTCTGTGTGTCTGTCGGTCTGTGAATGGTGTGGGTGGTGTGCAGGGCCACAGTTATCCTAGGCTACCTGCCCCAGGAACTCCTGGGCACGTCAGTCTACGAATACTACCACCAGGACGACATCCCTTGCATGGGCCAGGTGCATAGAAAAGGTGCCCTCTTCTTTCTCCTCCCTCTCTTTCACTTTCTCTCACTGTGTGTTTTGTGTGTGTGGTGTGTGTGTGTGTGTGTGTGTACACTCATGTGTGTAAAGTTAAAGTATCATCTTTATTGAGAGTTAAGGAATAGACTTCACAGCTTTTTTTCATACTGCCTCACAAAAATAATCATAACAATTTATTAAGAACAAACAGAAAATTAATATAGCCAAAGATGCTTATGACGACTAAAAAGATTAAAGTAACTAAAACATTCAGAGTCTCACCGTTCTGTCAAAATATTCACATAGAAATACAATGAACATTGCCATTAACATTGTGTAACACATCAGATACAGATACAGCCAGAACTGAGAGAGAGAGGGAGAGATAGAGATTGATTGATTGATCAATTGATCTCTAATACGCAAGGATGAAGATTTTAGGCCAAAGCCTAGTCTTACAATCTGTCCTTGTCATGCATACATTATTTCAACACATATCATTCATACTGACAATTCAGCATAGCAACATCGTAATCTAATTCTACAATGATAAGCAAACTATTCATAAAAGTACTAATGAGATGGGGAATGGCGAAACAGAAGGAAACTTCAAACAAACAAACAAAACTACAGAGAGAGAGGTCAGAGGAGGGTGGGGAAGAGAGAATGGTAGGTAGTGGGACGAGAAAAAGAATGGTAGACAGAGTGGGAGTGGGGATGAGCGATTTTAACGGAGTAGGTTTTATGCTTACACAATGTATTCAAAGTATGGTTCACAGAAGATTTTGCGAATGGGCACTAATCAGTTTAATCGAATGATTAACTTATTGCGACATAAAATGTTCATATAAATGTTTCTTGAAAAGTTTTAAAGTATTCATATTTTGTAGATTCGGTGGAAGTGAGTTCCAGATATATGGTCCAGAGTAAGCTAGGCTTGTTTTGTATAGATCAATGCGTGGGTAGGGAAGAAGGAATTTCGTTGTGCCAGAAGAGCTGGTCGATCTTGTAAAAAGGGCATTGATATAACATGGCATAGTATCTGTCAAGATTGTAACATAAATGATGCCTTGTTGAATTCCAGCTGCTTACTCAGGGGAAGTATGTTCAGCGCTTTTAGTTTTTGGTCTATTGTTAGAGAGAGAGAGAGAGAGAGAGAGAGATTTCAACTGTAGAAGAGGCCGCCTCGAGGCATTGATTGTTGTGTAATTTTTGCATCAAATTCTTTTTCAGTGCTCTTTTAAATGCTAGTTTGTAGAGACATGATTTGAAAGAAGATGGCAAATTGTTCCATGCCATTGCTTAAGACATTAAGCTTGATTTGAAGAGGTGGTTGGGGGAATTGTGGAAGGAAAGCTTGTGTGTGTGTGTTTAGTGTTAGTGAAGTTTTGGATCGTTTCCTTTAGAGCCATTCCCTTCATACAGCATGCAGCATACATACATAAGCATTGTTGAACAAGTGTTAATCTTTAAAAGGTGCAAAGTTCAATGTTTTGTTGTCATTTCCTGTCAGTGTATTAAGCTTCCGCTGCATTATCGTAATGGCTCTTTTATGTAGACGACTTATTTGTTTTAGATTAGTTTCACTGGAACTATCCCATAAGATGGCCACATAATTGTGTGTGTGTGTGTGTGTGTGTGTGTGTGTGTGTGTGTCTGTGTGTGTGTGTGTGTGTGTGTGTGAAGTGCAATACCTCTGTTCGATAAAAAAGCCATAATATCTGTGTGAGGAGTAGGAGTGGAAGGTATAGTCCTCTTTGGAAAGGATTCAGAATGTGTCCTTTATCCAAAATGTAAAGTAGTTTTTATATGAAAATTCGCCTCCTCCCTTACTTCTACTACCAGTGGGAGGAGCAACTTTCTGGTGCTAGTAATCGAAAGAAATGTTGACTTTCCCAGGATTTTCAGAGAGACTAAGCTCTAATTTAACCTAGCCTTGTGGACTTAGAAGTGCTCATGCTCTGAAGTGACAGCCAGAATTAGAAATAAGTTCAAACATGAAATGATGTAATAACAACAAATAAACGGATGCAAGTTAAGTGCAGTTTTATACACACAAGTTTATTCTGTCTGCAAATTTCAAAGGCACAAAATATGTTTTTCTCACAGATTCAGTCTGGCCACACACGGCTTGCCCGCTCTCACTTTCTTGATCCTCATCAAGTAGGGGCCAGATCTGGCTTGTGTCCACAGGCTTTCCTGTGTGTCAGTTGCAGGACCCCTGGTCTTAGCTAGGTGAGGATGGCCCAACAAGAGAGATTCCTGGATCTTTCTCCTGTTTGTTGACCACACAACTAAGACGTGAGCCTGCTGGTCAGTGGGTTGTCCACTCGGCCAGGTAGTAGCATGGACTCTTGTTCATGTGCTGGGCCATGTGTCATGGATGACAGGTTCCAGGGCCTCTGGAGGTTACAGGAGCTGTTTTCAGATGAATGGCTAGGATTCCAGCTTAGCAAGTGCCACCCTCATTGTCTGAACTTTCAGGAGAGTGTGAGGTCTCAGCCGGTAAAAGTGAGAATAACTTAAATGTATCACCTTAAATATTCTGTCTCCACTTCAGTTGTGAGTGCATTTCAATAAGTGATGTGACAGTAAGAATATGCTCAATAACTGACGGGAAATAATTCTTCAAAGTGGTCAGATACTCAGGTGGTGTACATAAGTACAAGAACACGCTGAATCCAAGCATATGTGTTTATTAGTGTGACGAGAGATATGAGATGGTAGGTCGGTCCTCTAGGGGAAGGACTTGGAATAATTTCTCAATGAGAATTATCTTAACATTTCACCTACACCCTCTCTCTTACTAGTGGTGGAAGGAGCAACTTTCTGGTACTAGTCATCAAAGAAATTTTTATTTTTGTTCCGGGTCTTGTTAAAATACTGAAGAGTGGCTCTGAGATAATTTTCCTTAGGCCTGTACTCTTAGAAGTACTTGTAGCTCCGAGAGACAGAACTGAAGAGAGAAGTTCAAACATTCAACATTTGATTGAACAACAGAGAACTGACACAAGTTAAGTGCAATTTCACACATCAACTTTACTTGCTTACACATAGGTAAGTATTTACATGTCACTTCAGTAGGCTAGATTTTAGTTCTCATTGAACCACAACAATGAGGGACCCTCCCTCACTCCTACTTTACTGGCTTACACTCTGTGCAGCAGCTTAAGTTGGCATACAGTGGGCCTGTCTAAGATACTCTGAATGTATAGTTTGATTATACATCCACTTCGCTTGCGTACACCCAGTGCAGTAGCCAAAGTGGTACTCATAGACAGGTTCTCACTGTTTCATCATAAAGTGAGGGTAAGGGTCTGATGGGTTTGAGTCCAAGGGAGTTAGTTTTCTTAACTTATATCAGAGAGGGTAGTTGATCTCTCCTGTGGCTGGTGACTGCCCTGCCTTTGTAGATTGGTTGTCTGGCCCAGTTTAGAGAATAGCCATGGTGTCTGGTGTTCCCCCAGTTCTTGGCGTAGCCCCAGAGTCTGGTTCAGCCACAATGTGTAGCATGACCAGGATCCCAGTTCTGCGATAAAGAGAACTTGGTCTGTAGGTGAGAATCTGATGGCTGGTTTGTCGAGTGCACACACCCTTTTTACTTTCAGAAGAGTGTGAGACTCAGCCAGCAAAGTTTTCTCTGTGGTAGAGTTTCTACTATAACTATTAATCTCCACTTTTGTTTAAAGGCTGTGTTAAGCTTACAAAAGGGTAGGAGACAGTAATACAATACTACACAGTTTCAGTCAGACAACTCTTCCATGTTTTTTATGAATTAAATCACATTGGCTTGGGCTACACTTAGTCCAAGTACACATGTGGTGTAGACTTAAAGTCATATACTACAGAGCATTCCAACAATCACCAGTATTTACAAAATCAGCTTAGCAGTTTTTAACCTAGCACAGGCATACTGTCTTTTCTGACAAAAATTTATCATTGAACTATTATCTTAACAGATAGAATTGCATACTAGCAAAAGTCAAGGTAAACACAAAGAATAGTGGTCAGATTGTTAACAAAGAATCAAAACCACCGAGAGAGAGCTTTGGCCATATGATGGCAATCAAACTACTACACAGAATAATCATTCCTCAGTTTGATAAATGTCGCTATGCGTTTGTACAAAGTTACAATGTTAATCCACACAGCATACATAAAATCAATACATAGATTCGAAAATGTAAAACATAGTTCCAACTCACTTTTCCTGGGAATGAACCAGTGAATGATTTGAGACCAAGGAGTACCAGGAGTTTACCAGGCCTTCTCTAGTCGTCCCTTTGTCTTTCACTGTTCTGATCTACAGGCAGTCTTGAGGGGTCAGTGAAGTTGCGACTGTATGTGTCTTGTATATGTATTCTAAACTGCCAAATCAGGTTTCTGCTCTGGGTGACAAGATGTCATTCAAACCAGGAGTGAGAGGGGGAGGGATCTAGTCTTGTCACCTTTCGCCTTGGAAAATTGTTTGAACCTAATCGGCACTGGTTAATTTATGAGTCCGTATAGACAAATGCTAATGGAGGCTGGTGCGGAGGGGGGGGGGGGGGGGGGGAACACAGTGACATAATTTACCAAAGGTGTGCGGTACACATGAAAGCGAGGAGGTGGGGGGGGGGGGGTTGGAGAAGGAGGGAGGGTTGCCAGTTACTCTTAGTGTTGGCTAATGCCAGGGGGGGGGGGAGGGGGGGGGTATGGTGGTGGTGGTGGAGTGGAGAGAGCGGGGTGGTGCCTTTGTGTCACAGAGGGGGGGGGGGGGGAAGAAGGGGGGGAGGGGGGTGGTGGTAAGACAGGCCATTGTTGCAATGTAATGTAAACTTTTCCCTGCTGCGTAGTAAGCCAAGAGTGGGGAAGGAGGGTTGAGAGGGGGAGGGAGGAAGGCCGATAGGAATGAGGCAGTTTGCTGCGGCATGGCGTAATTTTGTCTTGTAACAGATAGTCGAAGCCGCAGCTCACACCCTTCTAAGAGAGAGAAAGGGGGGGGGGGGGGGGGGGTGATGGGGGGGATGGAGAGGGGGGAGTGGGCATAGATTTGAAATCTGTTCTTTGGTTTGGGGTTTTAGTGGGACCGATTGGATGGGTTTGTCAAGCGTTTCATCACAATTAGTCACCTACTACAAAACATTAAAACACTCAACAGTATTCTTAATCTTAACAGATTTGACCAAACATCGGCATAAAATTATCTGACACATAAAGCATAAATATAAACAATCCATAGTCCCAAGATTTGTGACTAGATTCCACTTACTTTTCTTCTGGGATGGTCAGTGAAACATGACTCAGGATCTCAAAAGTAGGAGAGGTAAGCATTCCCCTCTCTGGCATACACCACTGTTGAATCTTCCCTGCTGGGAAGTCACTGTGTTCAGTCCTGTGGCCTGTGATAGGTCAGTGAATTGGGAAGGTGGCTTTAGTTCTCCTCTTAGAGGGTTAAACTAACCTGCATGTTTTTGAAATCTGTCTGGTTGACAGGTTGTCAGAGGGACGTGATAGCTAATGGAATTTATTATGGAAAGGGAATTCGTCATCTGAAAAATGGAAATGTTGTCATCTGCAGGAAAAAAAGGGGGTGGGGGATGTAGTTATCGAAAAAAAAAGGGGATTTAGTCATCGAAAGGAGGCAGAGACTTCTCAACATCTGCAGTGTATGACGCATGGCAGTGCAGACCAACCATGACAACCAACATCTGCAGTGTAGTGTATGACACATGGCAGTGCAGACCAACCATGACAACCAACACCTGCAGTGCAGTGTATGACACATGGCAGTGCAGACCAACCGTGGCAACCAACACCTGCAGTGTATGACACATAGCAGTGCGGACCAACCATGCCAACCAACACCTGCAGTGTATGACACAAGGCAGTGCGGACCAACCATGACAACCAATACCTGCAGTGCAGTGTATGACACATGGCAGTCGGACCAACCATGACAACAAACACCTGCAGTGCAGTGTATGGCACATGGCAGTGCGGACCAAGCATGACAACCAACACCTGCAGTGTATGACACAAGGCAGTGCGGACCAACCATGACAACCAACACCTGCAGTGTATGACACATAGCAGTGCGGACCAGCCATGACAACCAACATCTGCAGTGTACGACACATGGCAGTGCGGACCAACCATGACAACCAACACCTGCAATGTATGACACAAGGCAGTGCGGACCAACCATGACAGCCAACACTTGCAGTGCAGTGTATGACACATGGCAGTGCGGACCATCCATGACAACCAACACCTGCAGTGTACGACACATGGCAGTGCAGACCAGCCATGACAACCAACACCTGAAGTGTATGACACAAGGCAGTGCAGACCAAGCATGACAACCAACACCTGCAGTGCAGTGTATGACACATGGCAGTGCGGACCAACCATGACAACCAGCACCTGCAGTGTATGGCACATGGCAGTGCGGACCAACCTTGACAACCAACACCTGCAGTGTTCGACACATGGCAGTGCGGACCAACCATGACAACCAACACCTGCAATGTATGACACATGGCAGTGCGGACCAACCATGACAACCAACACCTGCAGTGTATGACACATGGCAGTGCGGACCAAGCTTGACAACTAACCCACTGCAGTTAGGTATGACACATGGCAGTGCGGACCAACCATGACAGCCAACACCTGCAGTGTATGACACATGGCAGTGCGGACCAAGCATTACAACCAACACCTGCAGTGCAGTGTATGACACAAGGCAGTGTGGACCAACCATGACAGCCACCATCTGCAGTGTATGACACAGGCAGTGCGGACCAAGCATGACAACCAACACCTGCAGTGCAGTGTATGACACATGGCAGTGTGGACCAAACATGACAACCAACACCTGCAGTGTATGACACATGGCAGTGCGGACCAACCATGACAACCAACACCTGCTGTGTATGACACAAGGTTATGTATTTGGCCATATGCCTGACATGTGTGAGCTCACGAACTGCGTTAGGGAACGTTGTGACTGCTAGCGCCCTTTGTAGTTGGGGAACGTGACTGCTAGCACCCTTTGTAGCTACATGCCTGACGTGTTTGAGCTCATGAACTGCGTTACGGAACGTTGTGACTGCTAGCACCCTTTGTAGTTACATGCCTGACGTGTTTGAGCTCACGAACTGCGTTACGGAACGTTGTGACTGCTAGCGCCTTGTGTAGTTAGGGAACGTTGTGACTGCTAGCACCCTTTGTAGTTACATGCCTGATGTGTTTGAGCTCACGAACTGCGTTACGGAACGTTGTGACTGCTAGCGCCTTGTGTGGTTAGGGAACGTTGTGACTGCTAGCGCCTTGTGTGGTTAGGGAACGTTGTGACTGCTAGCACCCTTTGTAGTTACATGCCTGATGTGTTTGAGCTCACGAACTGCGTTACGGAACGTTGTGACTGCTAGCGCCCTTTGTTGTGGCATGCATGGCAAGAGAAATACGTGGGCGTGCACGAGTGTGACATCACTTTCAGATAACTGGTTGAAGAAAAAGAGGGATGGTGAGGACCCCCAATACAAAAAGGTCAAAATTCTTCGCAATGTTGCTGACTCAGTCTGAATCGCGTCATATCATTGTGTGGGCATGCAATCAAACCAGATGGAGGGATGTAGGGAAAGGTGTGAGAGGAGAGAGGGTGGGGTGGGTGGAAGAGAGGATTAAGATAGGTGCCGTAAAATGATGTAAAACTGATAATGCTGAAGATTGTGCATGTGTGTGTCTGGGAGAGAGAGAGAGAGAAAGAGAGAGATGAGGTGGATGGTGGTACCTGTTAATATCACGTCACAATCTGCCATGATTTGTGTATGCGCATATTTCTGAAGAGCGTCACAGAAGAGGATTAAGGCAGACGTTTGGAGATTGTGACCAGCACCCCAAGAAAAGGACAACAGTCCACTGCAAAGTCCAACTAATATTCCACCCGATGGGGACACTGCCAGAGAAATATGACATGGAACTGGCAGCTGATTGTCATTGGCTTTTTTCCTCTGTGGTCAGCCTCTGTGTGTGTGTGTGTGTGTGTGTGTGTGTGTGTGTGTGTGTGTGTGTGTGTGTTGACAGTGCTGTCCACCAAAGAGAAGGTGGAGACGGAGATCTACCGATTCAAGCTGAAGGATGGCAAGTTTCTGCATCTCAAGTCCATGTGCTTTGGCTTCCGCAACCCCTGGACCAAAGAAGTGGAGTACATTGTCTCCACCAATTCCGTTGTGCAGTAAGTTGTCACAGTTGTCTGTCAGTAGTTCCTTTTGTTGCTGACAGTTTGTACATTGTCTCTACTAACTCCGTTGTGCAGTGAGTTGTCACATGTTTCTGTCAATGGTTCCTTTTGTTGCTGGCAGTTTCTGTTGGCCCTCTTTAGACAATCATGTACATTTGTTAATGGTGTGTTAATCGTGTACATTTTCAATGGTATGTCAGTCTTGTACATTTGTTAATGGTGTGTCAGTCTTGTATATTTGTTAATGGTATGTCAGTCTTGTACATTTGTTAGTGGTATGTCAATCTTGTACATTTGTTAATGATGTGGTTCACGCTCATTGTTGGTGTGGTGAGTACCCACAAGAATGGGCGTTCAGTATCATATATTTTGTCTGATTCTTCTGTGGACTTTCCTTGATGGTGCATGTTCCTTATTACCTCCTACCCTGAGCAAGTTGTTTTCAGAACCTTTCTTTTGTCAAGTTTTTTTTTAAAGTAGTAAATATGCTTCCACATCATGACTAAAAGAATAGTGATTAACACAGAAGATACTGTAAAGCAACAGATGACAGAAGGCATATGACTTCCACACAAGCCTGTGCACCATTATGCTTTCATGCCATGAAAAACACTTTAAGTAGTCATCATTTCCATGTCATGAAAAATACTGTAAGTAGTCATCATTTCTATGTCATGAAAAATACTGTAAGTAGTCATCATTTCTATGTCATGAAAAATACTGTAAGTAGTCATCATTTCCATGTCATGAAAAATACTGTAAGTAGTCATCATTTCTATGTCATGAAAAATACTGTAAGTAGTCATCATTTCTATGTCATGAAAAATACTGTAAGTAGTCATCATTTCTATGTCATGAAAAATACTGTAAGTAGTCATCATTTCTATGTCATGAAAAATACTGTAAGTAGTCATCATTTCTATGTCATGAAAAATACTGTAAGTAGTCATAATTTCCATGTCATGAAAAATGCTTTAAGTAGTCATCGTGTCCTTAAAGTACACCATACAAGAATAAAGTGTGGCAAATTTTTAGTTCAAGTGAAAGTCATGTTCATGTTTCTCCCTTTGTGTTTGTTGCAGTGGGGATGGATAGGGACAATTCAGACCTCATCGTCAGTCATGTTCATGTTTCTCCCTTAGTGTTCGTTGCAGTGGGGATCGATAGGGACAGTTCAGACCACGTCGTCAGCCAGCTAGAGGACGTTACTATTTCGGTTGCCAAAAAAAAAAATACATAGTTGAACCTAGTTAGAAAGGATTTCCTTTTTTTTTTACTTTCAGCCATTGAAGTCAAAATGTATTTGTTTATGTTAAGGATTAAAGGGACTTTAAAAGGAAAGATGATGAATCAGAGACTAGGCTGTTGAAAACTCGTTTATCTTTTTCATCTCTTTAAACTTCGTCTTTCTTTTTCATCTCTTTAAAATTCATCTTTCTTTTTCATCTCTTTAGAATTTGTCTTTCTATTTCATCTCTATAAACTTCGTCTTTCTGTTGATCTCTTTAAAATTTGTCTTTCTTTTTCATCTCTTTAAAATTCGTCTTCTTTTCGTTTCTTTGAAATTTGTCTTTCTTTTTCATCTCTTTGAAATTCATCTTTCTGTTTCATCTCTTTGAAATTCGTCTTTCTGTTTCATCTCTCAAAACTTCTTCATTCTTTTTCCTATCTTTCTCTGGCTATTCATCTCTTTCTCTGGGTGTATATAAATATATATATATATATATATATATGTAGAGAGAGAGAAGAGAGAGAGAGAGAGAGAGAGACAGATGGATAGGTAGACGGACAAACAGACAGACAGATAGATACTTAGATATTGATAAACAGATATAGATTTATATTGGGCTACTTGATTCGCCGCATTTTGTCAACTTCCGTGTGATTGGTAGCTAACAGGACCTTAATTCTCCAGTTGGATGCCACGTTTCCCCTCTGGGTCGGTGCCGTCACATACAATAAGGCATCTTCCACTTGTCTCAAGTTTTGTTGACATGATTTGGTTTACCTACCAAAATGGACTGTGTGTCTGGGTGTTGCAGGATGTTTGAGGATTGTCAGGGTTATCCGGGTGGTTAATTTACTTACCAGAAAGACTAGCTGTCAGACCATCTGTGGTTTCAATTTCAGTGTGATTATGGAGGCGGCACTGCTTGTTGGCTGGTCTATGTACACTACACCACGTGCGAAAAACCACGAGGTCACAGGTCAAAGGGTTTCAGCCACTTAAGAGATGTCATGTGCATGAATGAGCACGTCAATATACCACCATCTGTGTGTGCGCTTACATGTATTTTTCATCACCTTTGGACAGGGGAAAGAAAAGAAATTATTCTGCATATGTTTACACGTTTGTCTGTTGACGATGTTACATTTTGTCGACTTCAGATCTCCGAATGCCCACATCTTTCATTCAGAAGGAAATGGTAGAAGGAAGTGTGTAAACATCTTTCATTCAGAAGGAAACGGTAGAAGGAAGTGTGTAAACATCTTTCATTCAGAGGGAAATGGTAGTAGGAAGTGTGTAAACATCTTTCATTCAGAAGAAAATGGTAGAAGGAAGTGTGTAAACATCTTTCATTCAGAAGGAAATGGTAGAAGGAAGTGTGTAAACATCCTCCATTCAGAAGGAAATGGTAGAAGGTGGTGTGTAAACATCTTTCATTCAGAAGGAAATGGTAGAAGGAAGTGTGTAAACATCTTTCATTAAGAAGGAAAAGGAAGTGTGTAAACATCCTTCATTCAGAAGGAAACGGTAGAAGGAAGTGTGTAAACATCTTTCATTCAGAAGGAAACGGTAGAAGGAAGTGTGTAAACGTCTTTCATTCAGAAGGAAATGGTAGAAGGTAGTGTGTGGTGTATAATGAGCAGAGTTAGATGTGATACTGAAGGGTGCAAGTGCTGGTGTTTTGCAGAGGTCAAGAGGTATCCAGCTCAGGGCAATCTTTGGAGCCTGCCTTGACCATTCCAGATGATGAGGACTACCCCCACTTGGACTTTGGTAAGGCTGGTCCCACTGCTAGCAAATAGAAGTAGATGACTTTGGTAAGGTTGGCCCCACTGCAAGCAAATAAAACAAGATGACTTTGGTAAGGCTGGCCCCACTGCTAGCAAATAGAAGTAGATGACTGTGGTAGCCTCACCCTACTGCTGGCAAATAGAACTAGATGACTTTGGTAAGGTTGGCCCCACTGCTAGCAAATAGAACAAGATGACTTTGGTAAGGCTGGCCCCACTGCTAGCAGATAGAACTAGATGACTTTTGTAAGGCTGGTCCCACTGCTAGCAAAGAGAACTAGATGACTTTGGTAGGGGTGGCCCACTGCTAGCAAATAGAATAAGATGACTTTGGCAGCCTTACGCTACTGCTAGCAAATAGAACTAGATGACTTTGGTAACCTTACCCTACTGCTAGCAAATAGAACAAGATGACTTTGGTAAGGCTGGCCCCACTGCTAGCTAAGATAACTAGATGGCTTTGGTAAGGCTGGTTCCAGTGCTAGTGAATAGAACTAGATGACTTTGGTAAGGTTGGCCCCACTGCTAGCAAATAGAACTAGATGACTTTGGTAAGGCTGGCCTCAATGCTATAGTGAATAGAACTAGATAACTTTGGTAAGACTGGCTCCACTGCTAGCAAATAGAACTAGCTAGATGGCTTTGGTAAGGCTGGTCCCAATGCTAGTGAATACAAGTAGATTTTATGTCCTGAAACAATGAGATGATGACGATCCAACCTCTGCTCAGGGCAGCCTTTCGAGCTGACCCAGACCATGCCTATCATTCTTACCACAGTGAGACCAAAGAGAAATGTATCCTTTGTGTTAGATAGAAAAACATGACTACAATAAGATGTTTTATGCATTTAAGTGTTGAAGTAAAAGTAAACTCTGGAGCATATGAAAATGAAATGGAGTTAAAAGATAAACAAAATTTTAACAGACTTCCAAGGCGAGGCCTGATTCACAAGCTAAAACATGATTTTACTCCTTGATATGTTTAGTGCATAGACTTTACCCACTGAAATTAAAACCTGGACCAGAGTTTACTCTCTAAGATTAAAAGAGCAAGTCTGCTTTGGAGTTGCGGAGCCATCCGTAAAAGGAGTAAATAAAACAAACAAATAAATGAAAAAGAAGCCTTGCTTCATCGCTCGATTTCCAAATTGGAATGATCAAAAACTAGGAACACATTCACACATTCAAACCAATCAGCAGTGCCTAATGCCAGCAAATAAAAGGAAATATTTTCTTCAGAACTACAATATGTATTTCACATCTTTAAACCAATCAACAGTGCCTAATGCCAGCAAATAAAAGGAAATATTTTCTTCAGAACTACAATATGTATTTCACATCTTTAAACCAATCAGCAGTGCCTAATGCCAGCAAATAAAAGGAAATGTTTTCTTCAGAACTACAATATGTATTTCACATCTTTAAACCAATCAACAGTGCCTAATGCCAGCAAAAAAGGGGAAATATTTTCCTCAGAACTACAGTATGTATTTCACGTCTTCAAACCAATCAACAGTGCCTAATGCCAGCAAAAAAGGGAAGTATTTTCTTCGGAACTACAATATCTATTTCACATCTTTGAAACAAGCGAGTGTAGGAGAATGAAAAATGACACACAGAAATATGTCGATCATCGCATTTGAAGTTAGTAGCTTAAGAGGTGTAGGAACTTTTTCTTTATTTGTTATTTTTCTGGGTTCTTGAAAAATCCATTTTTAAACCTACATGGACTGTAAACTTAGCAAGCATGTGTTTGTTGACCTCAGGTGGTCAGTGTTACTTTTTGTTTTGTTCTTCTTTCTTTTCTGCTTCAGGTGGTCAGTGTTACTTTTTGTTTTGTTCTTTCTTTTCTGCCTCAGGTGGTCAGTGTTACTTTTTGTTTTGTTCTTCTTTCTTTTCTGCCTCAGGTGGTCAGTGTTACTTTTTGTTTTGTTCTTCTTTCTTTTCTGCCTCAGGTGGTCAGTGTTACTTTTTGTTTTGTTCTTCTTTCTTTTCTGCCAGAATGTGTGTTTTCAGAATCACCACGTGTCTTTAAGAAATGAAGCTGCATGTGACCACAATCTTTCATGGGTTCACTGACAAGCTAAAATGAAACGGCTTTTTTCACCATTAGTTTATAATAAAATTATTCATTTGTATGAAATTTGTGTGAAATATCTTATTTCACTGCATATTATTATTTTCACTGGTATTATTGGCCTGAAGGTACTCTATAAAGGTTTGAAAGTGAGGTTGAGAATACGATCTGAAAGATCAGATGGAGGTGGGTAGAGAATAGGGGTGGGGTGGGGGTGGGGGTGAAGCCACCCTTTACACCAGCAAACAAGGAGTTTAAAAGTCTTCAGATGAATGACATGATTGCATGCTTTAGTCAACAAACCAGTGTAGGCATAAAGAAGTTTAGAGTGTTCAGATGAATGACATGACTGCATGCTTTGCTCAACAAACCAGTGTAGGCATAAACAGTGTCAACTCGGCAAGGAGAGTGGGTTTATGGCTCCAGCTGCTCATTTCAGGGGAGAGTACTCAGTTCTCCAAGTCGGTGTTCATTCCAGGCCTGCTGGGCGGGACCAGGCCAGGCGCTGGTCGCATCGGCAAACAGATTGCTGAGGAGTGTCTGGAACAGCTCAGGTGAGAGAGGACACAGTGAGGCAACACTTCACACACACACACACACACACACACACACACACACACACACACACACACACACACAAAACACCAACACACACACACACCAGACACACACACACACACACACATGCACACACACCACACACACACACACACACACCACACACACACTCAGACACACACACACACACATGCACACACACACACACACACACACACACACACACACACACACCACACAGAGCAGCAGCAAACAGATCGCTGAGGAGTGTCTGGAACAGTCAGGTGAGAGAGGACACAGCGAGGCAATGCTTCACACACACACACACACACACACACACACACACACACACACACACACACGTACACATATATTGGTAGGCAGAAAGATAAAGATAAATTGGTAGGTACCTAGGTAGGTATGTAGAAAGAAAGATAGATGCTGTACATAACCGTATCTTAAACAAAGACATAGATGAAAGAATTGAACCATAATGGATAACCGAGTCACACACAGTTCTCAGCTAGAATACCAGTCACATTGTGATCAGCTGCATATGTATGCTTGACCAGCTTGGACTGAAATGCATTGTTGCTCAATACACTGATACAATGATTGTAGGAACGTCGACTCTACATACTGCAGTGTTGACAGGGGCAGTGTTGTTTTCTGTTTCAGTAAAACTCCACACAGTACAGCTGACAGCAGCAATATATTGAACCCGGTGCAGGTGAGATCCATTGTGTGAAGGATTTTTGTGTGTGGACTGTACTCCTTAGCTTCATAGAATGCACGGAAACTTAGATGTAACGGATGTTTGTATGTGAATTATAGTCGTCGGCTTCCTAGAATGGAAGGAAAGCTAGATGCCAGGCTGGCGTTGTTTTCCTCACTGTCTGTGGCCATCTCAACTTTGATGCAAGCGTGTGCAAATAAGGATGCGGGGAGGAAGCTGAAGTGACCACGCAGGGCCCCCAAAATGAGAGAGTTTATCCCAGATAGGCGTTATCAGAATAAGCTGATGTACGCTGATGTCAGATAGCTGTACGATGTCACTCAACAGTCGGGGCACAAATTACTGTCAACAGTCTGACGACACAGCATTCAGAATGCCTGACAACAGCTGTGGAAACAGCGTTCAGAAAGTGTGACAAAACACATGACATAGCTCTGGACTGCTCTTCCGCAACACCTGTTCAAGGCTCGGGGATACAACGTCCAAAGTCCAATGTTGACACGGCAAATGCCTGACATATGCTGTATGACCCACCATCCCAGTGAGTCCAAATGTACGATAAAACGTGCAAGTTTAACAAACATTGCGTGAAACATCATCTATAAAGTCTGGCAAAGCGTCGCAAACCTCCCACAGTGCCTTCATGACGTGTCCAAAATGGCGTACAGATTCTGGAGACACAGCTATTCTGTGATGCTTCGAAGGAAGTTCTGTTGTAAACCACCCAAAGCTGGACAAAACCTTTGTGACATGACATTCAACATCTAAAGGCTGTGTGAAGTAACAGCCAGTATGCTCAACAAAGGTTTTAGGAGTCAGCTTCCGAAATATCCAACATATGTTGTGTGAAGTCCTCTCTGCAGTAATGTACTTCATGTGGTGACAATCAGAAACAAGCAGACCAATGATGACTTACTTCACGTCAACACAGACTCAGCGCGGAGCCGTGCCCTGGAGGACGGGAAATGCATCATACGTCAGTCAACGTGGACACTTTTAGAGCTCCAGCAGGCGCCACACCACAGTATCTGAAAGACCCCACAGTGTTCCATGGCACCACACCACAGTATCTGAAAGGCCCACAGTGTTCCATGGCACACAGTATCTGAAAGGCCCCACAGTGTTCCATGGCACCACACCACGATATCTGAAAGGCCCACAGTGTTCCATGGCACCACAGTATCTGAAAGGCCCCACAGTGTTCCATGGCACCACAGTATCTGAAAAGCTCCACAGTGTTCCATAGCACCACAATATATGAAAGGCCCCACAGTGTTCCATGGCACCACAGTATCTGAAAGACCCCACAGTGTTCCATGGCACCACACCACAGTATCTGAAAGGCCCCACAGTGTTCCATGGCACCACAGTATCTGAAAGACCCCACAGTGTTCCATGGCACCACACCACTGTATCTGAAAGACCCCACAGTGTTCCATGGCACCACACCACAGTATCTGAAAGGCCCCACAGTGTTCCATGGCACCACAGTATCTGAAAGGCCCCACAGTGTTCCATGGCACCACAGTATCTGAAAGGCCCCAAAGTGTTCCATGGTACCACACCACAGTATCTGAAAGACCCCACAGTGTTCCATGGTACCATACCACAGTATCTGAAAGACCCCACAGTGTTCCATGGCACCACAGTATCTGAAAGGCCCCACAGTGTTCCATGGCACCACACCACAGTAACTGAAAGGCCCCACAGTGTTCCATGGCACCACAGTATCTGAAAGGCCCCACAGTGTTCCATGGCACCACAGTATCTGAAAGGCCCCAAGTGTTCCATGGTACCACACCACAGTATCTGGAAGGCCCCACAGTGTTCCATGGCACCACACCACAGTATCTGAAAGGCCCCACAGTGTTTCACGGCACCACAGTATCTGAAAGGCCCCACAGTGTTCCATGGCACCACACCACAGTATCTGAAAGGCCCCACAGTGTTCCATGGCACCACAGTATCTGAAAGACCCCACAGTGTTCCATGCACCACAGTATCTGAAAGGCCCCACAGTGTTCCATGGCACCACAGTATCTGAAAGACCCCACAGTGTTCCATGGCACCACACCACAGTATCTGAAAGACCCAAGTGTTCCATGGCACCACAGTATCTGAAAGACCCCACAGTGTTCCATGGCACCACACCACAGTATCTGAAAGACCCCACAGTGTTCCATGGCACCACACCACAGTATCTGAAAGGCCCCACAGTGTTCCATGGCACCACAGTATCTGAAAGGCCCCACAGTGTTCCATGGCACCACAGTATCTGAAAGGCCCCAAAGTGTTCCATGGTACCACACCACAGTATCTGAAAGACCCCACAGTGTTCCATGGTACCATACCACAGTATCTGAAAGACCCCACAGTGTTCCATGGCACCACAGTATCTGAAAGGCCCCACAGTGTTCCATGGCACCACAGTATCTGAAAGGCCCCACAGTGTTCCATGGCACCACAGTATCTGAAAGGCCCCAAAGTGTTCCATGGTACCACACCACAGTATCTGAAAGACCCCACAGTGTTCCATGGCACCACAGTATCTGAAAGGCCCCACAGTGTTCCATGGCACCACACCACAGTATCTGAAAGGCCCCACAGTGTTCCATGGCACCACACCACAGTATCTGAAAGGCCCCACAGTGTTCCATGGCACCACACCGCAGTATCTGAAAGACCCCACAGTGTTCCATGGCACCACAGTATCTGAAAGGCCCCACAGTGTTCCATGGCACCACAGTATCTGAAAGGCCCCAAAGTGTTCCATGGTACCACACCATAGTATCTGAAAGACCCCACAGTGTTCCATGGCACCACAGTATCTGAAAGACCCCACAGTGTTCCATGGCACCACAGTATCTGAAAGGCCCCACAGTGTTCCATGGCACCACAGTATCTGAAAGACCCCACAGTGTTCCATGGCACCACACCACAGTATCTGAAAGACCCCACAGTGTTCCATGGCACCACAGCATCTGAAAAGCCCCAAAGTGTTCCATGGCACCACAATATATGAAAGGCCCCACAGTGTTCCATGGCACCACAGTATCTGAAAGACCCCACAGTGTTCCATGGCACCACACCACAGTATCTGAAAGACCCCACAGTTTCCATGGCACCACAGTACTGAAGCCCAGTGTTCCATGGCACCACAGTATCTGAAAGGCCCCACAGTGTTCCATGGCCCCAAAACCACAGTGTCCATGCACCACCACACGGACCCCACAGTGTTCCATGGCACCACAGATCTGAAAGCCAAGCCTCACACATGGAGTGTTCCATGGCACCACAGTATCTGAAAGACCCCACAGTGTTCCATGGCACCACACCACAGTATCTGAAAGACCCCACAGTGTTCCATGGCACCACAGTATCTGAAAGGCCCCGCCATACATAAGGCCTAGTTCCATGGCACACAGTACCTGAAAGGCCTCACAGTGTTCCATGGCATCACAGAATCTGAAAGACCCCACAGTGTTCCATGGCACCACACCACAGTATCTGAAAGACCCCACAGTGTTCCATGGCACCACAGTATCTGAAAGACCCCATAGTGTTCCATGGCACCACAGTACCTGAAAGGCCTCACAGTGTTCCATGGCATCACAGAATCTGAAAGACCCTACAGTGTTCCATTGCATCACAGAATCTGAAAGACCCCACAGTTTTCCATGGCACCATGTTCAAACTGATGGAGAAAGTCAATTGGGAATTGCTCACATAGGTTGTCTGGCACAGCTTCTACACTAGCCGAGGAGGAATCGCTACACCACGATCCAAAATGCGTGTGGAAGATGTCAAGGCCGTTCCTAAGAGAAATGACGCAGGAAGAGCTTAGAAACACATGACACTGCAACCATCACAGTGAACCATGTTCTTTTAGAGTGTTGGTACTTGCATGATGTGAGGTGTAAACACTTTACAGCACACTCCATGTTCCGAGACATCCCACCTGATGTGATCTTTGGATTTCTGAAAGAAGTCAACATTTTTCATCTGATCTAAGATTTTACAGAAGAAAGGTTTTTAACGAAATTTCTGATGTATTTTTAGAAGCTATATTTTAAAGCATTATGTGAATATATCTTTTTCTTTTAAAAAAAAAAATCACTTGTGAGATGGCTTGAATGCGGTGACAGCCCTGATGTGGCCCTTTGCGGTCGGCTGTGCTATGACCAACATTATCTCTCTCTTATATCTCTACGTGCATCATTTTCCCTTTTTTCTTTTTGAAAAAGAAAGGAAAGTAAAAACAAATATATGAACAAGCAACAAAGAAAAAAAAGGTTTTTTTGGAATGTATTGTATATGACTTGAATTGCAAACAGTGTGGGTGATTGTGGTGCTCTCTGTGCTGACAGCCTGGCCCCTCCTCCTCCAAGGCTTCAGCCACAGCTACCTCCTCCAGTAACCCCATCTCCCAGCCCTCGGCCCCAGGGGGAAGTGGTCCACGATGGGACCTGTCCCGGCAGGTGGCCACCTCCCACAACGGCATCAGCGTCAAGCTGCCATCTCAAGGTGACGTCACAGACCACAACAGGTCGCTAGTCTTCCACATCCTCCACCAGTGGCAGCAGTGCCAGACTTCTGTGGCAACACTCACTCCACACACACAGCAATGTCAATGTGACCTCTGTCAACACTCACCCCACACACGCAATATTGTCAATGTGACTTCTGTCAACACTCACCCCACACACACAATAAGGTCAATGTGACCTCTGTCAACACTCACCCCCCACACACAGTAACGTCAATGTGACCTCTGTCAACACTCACCCCACACACACACAGTAATGTCAATGTGACCTCTGTCAACACTGACCCCCCGCACACAGTAATGTCAATGTCACCTCTGTCAACGCTCACCCCACACACACACTAATGTCAATTTGACCTCTGTCAACAGTCACCCCATACACACAGTTATGTCTATGTGAGCTCTGTCAACACTCACCCCACACACACAGTAATGTCAATTTGACCTCTGTCAACACTCACTCCACACACACAGTAATGTCAATTTGACCTCTGTCAACACTCACCCCCCACACACAGTAATGTCAGTATGACCTCTGTCAACACTGATACCCCACACACAGTAATGTCAATGTGACCTCTGTCAACACTCACCCCACACACAGCAATGTCAATGTGACATCTGTCAACACTCGACTCACACACAGCAATGTCAATGTGACCTCTGTCAACACTGACCCCACACACAGCTATGTCAATGTGACCTGTCAACACTGACACCCCACACACAGTACTGTCAATGTGACCTCTGTCAACACTCACCCCACACACACAGTAATGCCTATGTGACCTCTGTCAACGTCACCCCCCACACACAGTAATGTCAATATGAGCTCTGTCAACACTGACCCCCACACACAGTAATGTCAATGTGACCTCTGTCAACACTGACCCCCCACACACAATAATGTCAATGTGATCTCTGTCAACGCTCACCCCACACACAGTTGTCAATGTGACCTCTGTCAACACTGACCCCACTTACAATAATGTCAATGTTATCTCTGTCAACACTCACCCCACACAGTAATGTCAATGTGACCTCTGTTAACACTCACCCCGCACACAGTAATGTCAATGTGACCTCTATCAACACTGACCCCACACAGCATAAATGTCAATGTGACCTCTGTCAACACTGACCCCACACACACACAGTTATGTCAATGTGACCTCTGTCAACACTCACCCCCCACACAGTTACGTCTATGTGAGCTCTGTCAACACTCGCCCCACACACGCAGTAATGTCAATGTGACCTCTGTCAACACTCACCCCACACACATTACTGTCAATGTGACCTCTGTCAACACTGACCCCAAACACAGTAATGTCAATGTGACCTCTGTCAACACTCACCCCACACACAATAATGTCAATGTGACCTCTGTCAACACTGACCCCACACACACAGTAATGTCCATACAACCTCTGTCAACACTGACCCCCACACACACAGTAATGTCAATGTGATCTCTGTCAACACTGACCCCACACACAGTAATGTCAATGTGACCTCTGTCAACACTGACCCCCAAACACAGTGATGTCAATGTGACCTCTGTCAGCACTCACCCCCACACACAGTAATGTCAATGTGACCTCTGTCAACACTGACCTTACACCAGTAATGTCAGTGTGACCTCTGTCAACACTCACCCCCACACACAGTTATGTCTATGTGAACTCTGTCAACCCTCACCCCCCACACACAGAATTGTCAGTGTGACCTCTGTCAACACCCACCCACACACAGAGTAATGTCAATATGACCTCTGTGAACACTCACCCTACACACACACACAGTATTGTCAATGTGACCTCTGTCAACACTCACCCCACACACAGTATTGTCAATATGACCTCTGTCAACACTCACTGACACCCACAGTAATGTCAATGTGACCTCTGTGAATATTCACCCCACACACACAGTAATGTCAATGTAACCTCTGTCAACACTCACCCCACACACAGTAATGTCAATGTGACCTCTGTTAACACTGACACCCCACACACAATAATGTCAATGTGACCTCTGTCAACACTCACCCCACACACACAGTAATGTCATGTGACCTCTGTCAACGCTCCCCCACACATACAGTAATGTCAATGTGACCTCTGTCAACAATCACCCCACTCACACAGTAATGTCAATGTGACCTCTGTCAACGCTCACCCCACACACAGTAATGTCAATGTGACCTCTGTCAACACTCACCCCACAGACAGTAATGTCAATGTGACCTCTGTCAACCCTCACCCCAGATAGTAATGTCAATGTGAGCTCTGTCAACACTGACCCCACACACAGTACTGTCAGTGTGACCTTTGTCAACACTGACCCCACACACACAGTAATGTCAATGTGACCTCTGTCAACACTGACCCCACACACACAGTAATGTCAGTGTGACCACTGTCAAACTGACCCCACACACAGTAATGTCAGTGTGTCCTCTGTCAACACTGACCCCACACACAGTAATGTCAATGTGACCTCTGTCAACACTCACCCCACACACAGTAATGCCACTGTGACCTCTGACAACACTGACCCCACACACACACACACAGAGTAATGTCAATGTGACCTCTGTCAATACTGCCCCCCCCCCCCCCACACACACAGTTATGTCTATGTGAACTCTGTCAACACTCACCCCAACACACAGTATTGTCAATGTGACCTCTGTCAACACTCACCACACACCCACAGTGATGTCAGTGTGACCTCTGTCAACACATCACCCCACACACACAGTAGTGTCAATGTGAGCTCTGTCAACACTCACCCCCCACACAGTAATGTCAATATGACCTCCACATTAATTTCAGTGTGAGCTCTGTCTACACTCACCCCACACACAGTAATGTCAATATGACCTCTGTCAACACTCACCCCCCACACACAGTATTGTCATTTTGACCTCTGTCAACACTCACCCCACACACACAGTTATGTCAGTGTCAGCTCTGTCAACACTGACCCCACACACAGTACTGTCAGTGTGACCTCTGTCAACACTGACCCCCCCCCCCCCCACACACACACACACAGTTATGTCAATGTGACCTCTGTCAACACTGACCCCACACACACAGTATTGTCAATGTGACCTCTGTCAACACTGACCCCACACACACAATAATGTCAATGTGACCTCTGTCAACACTCACCCCACACACACAGTAATGTCAATGTGACCTCTGTCAAACCACTCCCCCCCCCCCCCCCCCCCCCCCCCCCCCCCCCCCCCCCCCCCCCCCCCCCACAGTTATGTCTATGTGAGCTCTGTCAACACTGACCCCCCCCCCACACACACACACACACATATACACAGTAAGGTCAATGTGACCTCTGTCAACACTCACCCCACACACACAGTTATGTCTATGTGAGCTCTGTCAACACTCACACCACACACACAGTATTGTCAATGTGACCTCTGTCAACACTCACCCCACACACACAGTTATGTCATTCTGACCTATCATAACTCACCGGCCAGAACAACCTCAATATCTGCCTTCTGTATCAAACCTGACTTCCCACAGTGACATCAGAATCAGGTCTATGTATCATAAGCATGCTTCCCCAGGTACATCATTGTTTAATACTCACTTCTCACGGTGATCTCCCTGCTTCGAAACGCGTTTGATTCGCGAGGTATTCGGTAGACATGGTATTGCGTACGAATAGAATGGCAGCGAACTAGTTCGGAAACAGCAGTTTGGAGGAACAGAACTTCTGGCTCTTAACACTCACTTAATGATATGCATACGTCATCAGCTAACCCCCGCTTAATGATATACATACGACCTTTCCCTGCCAAACGATCGCTTCTCGGCCTTTTGGCTAAGATCAAAGCACAGTATCTTTTCTTATCAGCTTAATATCTGTTACGCCCCCTACCTAGGGGGGTGGGGGTGGGGGGGGGGGGGGCTTCGATATTAAACTGTTTTTTGAGCCTCGGTGAAGTGTCAGGGGGCTGCTCCGCTTTCGCCACAGGTTGGCCTGGAATTGCAGGTCAAACGAAAATGGCTGCCTACGACAGCGATGTCGAAGATTTTACTGCAATTTTTTAAGTAAATGGACTATTAGAGGACTTGGAGAAAGATCAGATGGGGAGAAAGAAAAAGGCAACGTTGCCTTATGTTCTTCAGCAACATGAGCATGGCGCCTATCATTCCCTTGTGCAAGATTTAGCAGACTTGTGTCCGTTTTATTTAAACTGATCGGTGTAGTGTCAGCCATTTCGCTGCAATAGAAAGACAGAAAGGAATGTTCATGGCAAAAGAGTTCGACCGATCAAACAGGAAAAACACACAAGTTCCCAGAACACGGCTTGAGAACCAAAAACTGTTTGCAAATACACTGCGAACCTCTCGAACACGGTTTCCGAACATGTGTTTGTGTGGTTCAGATGCAAACTCGTTCGAAGCATTCTCAAACATAGTTTGCAAACTTACTGTTCACCTCGTTAAGAACAGGATTAAGGCATCTGTGTCAACCTTGCCAATGAAGGTCAACTTACCGGATAGAACATGAAGCTGGCATTGTCAAAACCCACCTCTTCTAATGGCATCAATGTCATAATCATCTGTCAAAACCCACCTCTCCGAATGGCATCAAGTCAGAATATCGTCAAACCACTCTCTAATGTCAAGTCAATCATCACTCAAAACCCACCTCTCCTAATGGCATCAAAGTCAGAATCATCTGTCAAAACCCACCTCTCCTAATGGCATCAAAGTCAGAATCACCAGTCAAAACCCACCTCCCATAATGGCATGAATGTCAGCCTTGCCAATTCCCCACCCCACCCCACCCCCATCCCTTATTATCGAATCAATATTAATCTCAGCAATTGAACCCCATCTCACATGGTGACATAAGTGACACTTTTACCCACCAAAACCTACCCTTTATTATGGAATCAATGTTAATCTCATCTATCCAATCCCATCTCCCATAATGGCATCAGTGTCAGCTTCATTTATCAAAACCCATCTCCAATTATGGAATCGATGTTTGTCTCGGCAATCAACACACTTCCCATAATGGCATTAATGTCAGTCCCATCTATCAAAAACCCACCTCCCATAATGGCATCAATGTCAGAGACTGACAGCTGTCAAAACCCACCTCCCATAATGATGCCGTGTCAATCTCAGGTATCAACTCCCACCTTCATCAGTGGCGTCAGTGTGTCCGTCTTGTGTAGTAAAAACCTATCTATTTCAATTATAAATATTTCGATCTCACCTTTCAAAATTCTAAAACTATTTGACTTGAAAAAAATTGGTGAATTAAAGTAACCCTTACTCTAAGATTCTTTCATTCTCAGTCTGTGTCTCCCGCTGTCTGTCTCTCTTTATATCTCTTTCTCTGTCTGTGTCTCCCTCTATCTGCTCTTTCTTTATATCTCTTTCTCAGTCTGTGACTCCATCTGTCTCTCTCTGCCTCTCTGTCTCAAGATGTAAGAAAGCCTGTAGTGTGCATATTCTGTATCCCTCGTTAAAAAAAAAAAAGATTCGTTAGTTCGTTCGTTTATATCTCTTTCTCTGTTGTGTCTCCGTCTATCTCTCTCCGTCTCTCTTTATATCTCTTTCTCTGTCTGTGCCTCCATCTATCTGTCTCTCTTTATTTCTCTTTCTCTGTCTGTGTCTCCCTCTATATCTGTCTCTCTTTGTATCTCTTTCTCTGTCTGTGCCTCCATCTGTCTATCTCTGTCTCTCTTTATATCCCTTTATCTGTCTGTGTCACCCTATATCTATCTCTGTCTCTCGCTATATCTCTTTTTCTGTCTGTGTCTCCCTCTGTCTCTGTCTCTCTTTGTATCCCTTTCTCTGTCCATGCCTGCATCTATCTATCTCTGTCTCTCTATATATCTCTTTCTCTGTCTTTGTCTCCCTCTATCTATTTCTGTCTCTCTGTGTATCTCTTTCTGTCTGTGTCTCCCTTTATCTGTTTCTGTCTGTATATCTTTTTCTCTGTGTCTCCCTCTATCTCACTCTCTGTCTCTCTGTATATCACTTTCTTTGTCTGTATCTCACTTTATCTCTCTCTGTATATCTCTTTCTCTGTCTGTCTCCCTCTATCTCTCTCTATCTCTCTGTTTATCTCTTTCACTGATTTTGTCTCCTTCTGGCTATCCCAGCCTCTCTATGTGTCTGTTGTTTCTCTGTCTGTCTGTCTGACTTTATCTCTGTGTCTGTTTTTGTTCTGTCCTTTCCCTTTTCTTTCACCTTTTTTCTGTGTGCTGTGCAGTAATCTTAGCACTGCCGTTGTAACTTATTGGAATCTTGCTGTGAAGGTCATGATTTATTGTGAAACACTTGTCGCCTCTTCAGTTGTCGAAGTTGCTTATTCCATTTGGATGCACACGTAAGCACGCACACAACACACACAACACACACACACACCACCCCACACACACACACACAATACGCAGAGAACTGTATGCCTATGTGTTCATGTGCACACACACACACACACACACACCAAAACACACACACACACACACACACACACACACACACACACACACACACACACACACACTGTCTCACTCACACACACAGGCTCACACACACTTTCTCTCTCCCCCTTCCCCTCTCTCTCTGTCTGTTTCTGCCTCACCTCCTGCTTGTTCGTTTCCTCCCTTTTCACGACTTCTGCCCCCCCCCCCCCCCCCCCCCCCCCAATATTCAGATGTAAACACATGTTATTTAACCGCTGACCAATGACCTGCAGAGTCCCCAGAGGAGCCTTCCCTGTTCGAGAATGTGCTGCAGGAGCAGGCCATGGACAGCGTGCAGAACCCGGGCAACGACGGCAACGACGAGGCCGCCCTGGCCTTCCTCATGAGTCTCCTGGAGGCCGACGCTGGACTGGGCGGCCCCGTGGACTTCAATGACCTCCCCTGGCCCTTATGATACTGACTGGTATGGTTGTGGCCTTTCCCCCAGTGATCTCCCCTGGCCCTTATGATACTGACTGGTAGGGCTGTGGCCTTTCCCCCTGTGACCTCCCCTGGCCCTTATGATACTGACTGCTAGGGCCGTGGCCTTTCCCCCAGTGATCTCCCCTGGCCCTTATGGTACTGACTGGTAGGGTTGTGGCCTTCCCCCAGTGATCTCCCCTGGCCCTTACGATACTGACTGGTAGGGCTGTGGTCTTTCCCCCAGTGATCGCCCTGGCCCTTATGATACTGACTGGTAGGGTTGTGCCTTTCCCCCAGTGATCGCCCTGGCCCTTATGATACTGACTGGTAGGGTTGCGGCCTTTCCCCCAGTGACCTCCCCTGGCCCTTATGATACTGACTGGTAGGGTTGTGGCCTTTTCCCCGGTGACCTCCCCTGGCCTGTATGATACTGACTGGTAGGGTTGTGGCCTTTTCCCCCAGAGCTCACTCCGGCCACATTCCTTGTAGGGTCAGAGAAATGGTGTAGGCCTCCTCTTGTCATGATGGTCAGTGGAGGAGTGCTGTAGAATCAGTGATGTCTGTAGAGTGCAGTGAGAGATGAGTGCTGTAGAATCAGTGGTGGTTGTAGAGTGCAGGGAGACAGGGGCAGTGGTGGCTGTAGAGTGCAGGGAGACAGGGGCAGTGGTGTCTGTAGAGTGCAGGGAGACAGGGGCAGTGGTGGCTGTAGAGTGCAGGGAGACAGGGGCAGTGGAGGAGTGCTGTAGAATCAGTGGTGTCTGTAGAGTGCAGGGAGACAGGGGCAGTGGTGGCTGTAGAGTGCAGGGAGACAGGGGCAGTGGTGGCTGTAGAGTGCAGGGAGACAGGGGCAGTGGTGGGCTGTAGAGTGCAGGGAGACAGGGGCAGTGGTGTCTGTAGAGTGCAAGGAGACAGGGGCAGTGGTGGTGTAGAGTGCAGGGAGACAGGGGCAGTGGTGGCTGTAGAGTGCAGGGAGACAGGGGCAGTGGTGGCTGTAGAGTGCAGGGAGACGGGGGCAGTGGTGTCTGTAGAGTGCAGGGAGACAGGGGCAGTGGAGAGTGCTGTAGAATCAGTGGTGTCTGTAGAGTGCAGGGAGACAGGGCAGTGGTTGTTGTAGAGTGCAGGGAGACAGGGGCAGTGGTGGCTGTAGAGTGCAGGGAGACAGGGGCAGTGGTGGCTGTAGAGTGCAGGGAGACAGGGGCAGTGGTGGCTGTAGAGTGCAGGGAGACAGGGGCAGTGGTGTGTAGAGTGCAGGGAGACAGGGCAGTGGAGGAGTGCTGTAGAATCAGTGGTGTCTGTAGAGTGCAGGAGACAGGGGCAGTGGTGTCTGTAGAGTGCCGGGAGACAGGGGCAGTGGTGTCTGTAGAGTGCAGGGAGACAGGGGCAGTGGTGGCTGTAGAGTGCAGGGAGACAGGGGCAGTGGTGGCTGTAGAGTGCAGGGAGACAGGGGCAGTGGAGGAGTGCTGTAGAATCAGTGGTGTCTGTAGAGTGCAAGGAGACAGGGGCAGTGGTGGCTGTAGAGTGCAGGAGACAGGGGCAGTGGTGGCTGTAGAGTGCAGGGAGACAGGGGCAGTGGTGGCTGTAGATTGCAGGGAGACACATCGATGGGCAGACCCAGTTGCGGCAACTGCATTTGAAGGACGTGGGTCCTGAGGGCTCCCAACTCGACCACTGGAGATTGATTCGTTTCCTTCATATGTGTGTGAGAGAGAGAGAGAGAGAGAGGAGAGAGAGAGAGAGAGAGAGAGAGAGGAGAGAGAGAGAGAGAGAAAGAGAGAGAGAGTATATATATATAATAACATGTGTGTGTATATGTGTGCGTGTGTGTGCGTGTGTGTGTGTGTGTGTGTGTGTGTGTGTGTGTGTGTGTGTGTGTGTGTGTGTGTGTGTGAAGTCATCAGGGATTGAACGAACGTCTGAGGAGCACTGCTGCCTCCAGAAGGGCACCGATGTCAAACAGAGAATACAAACATCTTTCAGTGCTTGTCATGGATTTCTGGAATGTCCATAGCGATCCTGCTGCCATGGAAGTTCAGAGTATGATCGGACAAGTGTTGGTGGACAGAAACGTAAAGCTGATTGTCAGTGAGGTCTTTAGGACGCTAGCAATGTTGTGAAGGAACGTGAAGCTGACTTTCATGGAGGTCTTCAGGACGCTACCACTGTTGTGAAGGAACGTGCAGCTGACTGTCAGTGAGGTCTTTAGTGTTGTGAAGGAACGTGCAGCTGACTGTCAGTGAGGTCTTCAGGACGCCACCAGTATTGTGAAGGAACGTGCAGCTGACTGTCAGTGAGGTCTTCAGGACGCCACCAGTATTGTGAAGGAACGTGCAGCTGACTGTCAGTGAGGTCTTCAGGACGCTACCAGTGTTGTGAAAGAACGTGCAGCTGACTGTCAGTGAGGTCTTCAGGACGCCACCAGTGTTGTGAAGGAACGTGCAGCTGACTGTCAGTGAGGTCTTCAGGACGCCACCAGTGTTGTGAAGGAACGTACAGCTGACTGTCAGTGAGGTCTTTAGTGTTGTGAAGGAACGTGCAGCTGACTGTCAGCGAGGTCTTCAGGACGCTAGCAATGTTGTGAAGGAACGTGCAGCTGACTGTCAGTGAGGTCTTCAGGACGCCAGCAATGTTGTGAAGGAATGTGAAGCTGACTGTCAGTGAGGTCTTCAGGACGCCAGCAATGTTGTGAAGAATAAAGAGCTTTTATCTTTGACGACAGCTTCATCCATGTTTTTCGTCGAGCTGTCACTGTAACAAGATTTGCTTTCAGTGAACGAAAAAGGATGAGATCATAACATTCTTCCACGGCTGAACAAAAAACAGACCAATGGGGGCTCCTGATTTGAGGGTTTGCTCACACTGTTCGCCGGTGAGGGTTGACACAGAGTGGTGTGGAAAACGTAGGGCTGATAACACACAGGACGACACGAGCACTAAGATCAGAATGTCTTCATTCCGTCAAAGAGAGTTGACCGTCAACGTGGTGAGCGCTGGCTGAAGCTGCTGGCCAGAGCGGGTTGTTGAACACGGACCTGACCACGTGTGTGTCTGCAGGGGCCTGGCACTGCCCTTGTCATAGCGTCCATCTGCATCTGATGGCTGTGGCCTGTGTTTGGGATTCATTCACAGTTTCAGATGTTGCAGTCAGTGTTACTACATGTCGGAAACGAAAGGCCTTTAATGTTACGTTTTTTGCTTAAGCATTCTAAGTAAGAATCGTATTAGGGTCAGAATATCTGCATTGTGAGCATTGCCAACAGAACCTTCCTTACCTTACAGGCTGAGAGTCGTCTACCCTGCTCCACAAGCCAGGCAGAACTGAAGAACTGGACAGACACACATGACGTGTTGGAAAGGCAAAGATGAGGCTTTGTGAACAGTCCTGGGACAGACACACATGAAGTGTTATAAAGGCGAAGATGAGGCTCTGTGAACACAGTCCTGGGACAGACACACGTCACGTGTTGGAAAGGCAAAGATGAGGCTTTATGAACACAGCCCTGGGACAGACACACATGAAGTGTTGGAAAGGCAAAGATGAGGCTTTGCAGGCACAGTGGTGGAGTGTGGGAGCTACAGGGAGGAAGGCAGTGTGAACCCAGGCGTCCAGTGGACGTCACCGGTACAGCTCCGTGCCCTCAGTTGTGCTTTTTTTCTGCTGGACACAAAGCCTGGACTTCTGGCAAACTGTGAGGGTCGGGGTGGACTTCTCGCAGACTGTGAGGGTCGGGTGGACTTCTGGCAGACTGTGATGGTCGGGGTGGACTTCTGGCAGACTGTGAGGTAGTCGGTGTGGACTTCTGGCAGACTGTGAGGGGGTCGGTGTGGACTTCTGGCAGACTGTGGGGTCGGGGTGGACTTCTGGCAGACTGTGAGGGGGTCGGTGTGGACTTCTGGCAGACTGTGAGGAGGTCGGTTTGGACTTCCTGGCAGACTGTGAGGGGGTCGGTTTGGACTTTTGGCAGACTGTGAGGGGGTCGGTGTGGACTTCTGGCAGACTGTGAAGGTCGGTGTTGACTTCTGGCAGACTATGAGGGTCGGTGTGGACTTCTAGCATTGTGAGGGGGTCTGTGTGGACTTCTGGCAGACTGTGAAGGTCGGTGTGGACTTCTGGCAGACAGTGAGGGTCGGTGTGGACTTATGGCAGATTGTGAAGGTCGGTGTGGACTTCTGGCAGATTGTGTGGGGGTCGGTGTGGACTACTGACAGACTGTGAGGGGATCGGTGTTGACTACTAGCAGACTGTGAGGGGGTCGGTGTTGACCACTGGCAGACTGTGAGGGTCGGTGTTGACTACTGGCAGACTGTGAGGGGGTCGGTGTTGACTACTGGCAGACTGTGAGGGTCGGTGTTGACTACTGGCAGACTGTGTGGGGGTCGGTGTGGACTACTGGCAGACCGTGAGGGGGTTGGTGTTGACTACTGGCAGACTGTGAGGGGGTCGGTGTTGACTACTGGCAGACTGTGAGGGTCGGTGTGGACTTCTGGCCGACTGTGAGGGTCGGTGTGGACTTCTGGCCGACTGTGAGGGTCGGTGTCACTGCTGTGTATTAGCTGGTGGATCAGGATGATCACATCTGTGTCTGTCTTCTTGACAATGTGTATGCCTGTCTGACTCAGTGCCTGCGTGTCTGACACAGTGCCTGCCTGTCTGACTCAGTGCCTGCCTGTCTGACACAGTGCCTGCCTGTCCGACTCAGTGCTTGCGTGTCTGACACAGTGCCTGCCTGTGACACTGTGCCTGCCTGTCTGACACAGTGCCTGCCTGTCTGACACAGTGCCTGCGTGTCTGACACAGTGCCTGCCTGTCTGACACAGTGCCTGCCTGTGACACAGTGCCTGCCTGTCTGACACAGTGCCTGCCTGTCTGACACAGTGCCTGCCTGTGACACAGTGCCTGCCTGTCCGACACAGTGCCTGCCTGTCTGACACAGTGCCTGCGTGTCTGACACAGTGCCTGCCTGTCTGACACAGTGCCTGCGTGTCTGACACAGTGCCTACCTGTCTGACACAGTGCCTGCCTGTCTGACACAGTGCCTGGCTGTCTACAGCAATGGTGTGTTGATGAGGGGGAAGGGGGGTGGCAAGAGGGGGTGGTTGTTGCTGGCCGCCTCGCTCCATTTCATTTCATTTCATTTCATTTCATTCCATTTCATTTTATCTGCATTCACTGACGTCTTTCAGGGAACACTGACTTGGTCTTGGTGCAGGAAATCACGTTGAAGGCCACCACAACAGTCTCCATTCAGACAGTTTTTACATTTCCCCACTGTGTGGGGGGCCATGTTCCACGTGCGAATTCTGGTGTAGGGGAAAGGGCAACTGATGAGAGAACAGGTCACCCTGTCCAGGGAAACGTGGTGCCTTTTGCGTCCCTTCTCCTGGCACAGCCCCAGCCTTTGGTTTTGGTGGAAGAGACCGTTTAGTGCATGGAATAAACCACCTGGACATTGAAGAGACCGTTTAGTGCATGGAATGAACCACCTGGACTTGCTTTTCCTCCCACCTCCTTCTCCCCTGAAGTTTTCCTGTTTACATTCCCTGTGGTTAGTGAGATCTGGTGTGTATGACCGAGTAGTATTGCGTTTTCGGTGAGTGCAGGTGTGTGTGTGTGTGTGTGTGTGTGTGTGTGTGTGTGTGTGTGGGTGCCTAATATATATGTTTAGACATGTTTACAGCAGAAAGGTTATATCCAGTGGCCATTATGAAATCTGTAATATTTTAAGTAAAGAAAGTGACTTCAGAGAACTTCAAATACTGTACTAGGATATAGATATCTACAAGAATAACTACACTGTTGGTGCTCATTTGCACGTCACACACGCATACACAAACACTCACACCATATGCACGCTCGCTCACGCACACACACACACACACACACACGCGCACGCACGCACGCACGCACGCACACAACACACACACACACACACACACACACACACACACACACACACACACGCACACGCACACACCGAAAGCCCATTTCGTTACCAGGAAACGTCAAAATACCCAGCATGCATCTTGATACTCGGAGAGGGTCAGCCACGACATCGTTGGAGGGGGACAACTCGCATCGTCCTAGCAAAGAAGTAGGCCATGTGGCAGGAGAGAAAAATGACACTTGGTCATTGGAGCAAAAGAAAGAACGTGCATCACAGGACAGTAAGACCATCCACGTCACACAGGAGAAAACGACAGTGATCTCCAGCATGAGACATTTTGAAGAGATGGATTGCGAAAAAAAAGTAGACAGCATTCTTTTCTTGCAGTATCAGACCAGACTGGACACCCCAAAGCGTCAGCGTTGTTCGTCGTGAACGATAGTCAGTCACTGCGAAATCACAAAATGACTTGTATTCCGAGAAAAGATAACATTTCCCTCCGCCTTCGCGGGCTCCGCAATGATTCCATGCTGGCGGCGACAGGGGAGAGGACTGCTGGCACTGGAGGGAGGTAGAGTGATGGTCTGTCTTCACACAAAGCATGCCAGCTGTGCCGTGCTCCGTGACCCCACTGATTGTTGATCACAGGGCAGGAGCTGGCTTGTTAGGAAAGATGACTAGGCCGTGCCGTGCTCCGTGACCCAACTGATTGTTGGTCACAGGGGAGGAGCTGGCTTGTTAGGAAAGATGACTAGGCCGTGCCGTGCTCCGTGACCCCACTGATTGTTGGTCACAGGGGAGGAGCTGTCTTGTTAGGAAAGATGACTAGGCCGTGCCGTGCTCCGTGACCCCACTGATTGTTGGTCACAGGGGAGGAGCTGGCTTGTTAGGAAAGATGACTAGGCCGTGCCGTGCTCCGTGACCCCACTGATTGTTGGTCACAGGGGAGGAGCTGGCTTGTTAGGAAAGATGACTAGGACATGGGGAATCAGAACGCCTCTGAAGCAACTTGGTAACGATGCTGTGTCTACTCTAACGGGTGACCCGATGGTGACCTGAGATTGACTATTCCACTTGCGGATTGTTGGCACCTCTGTCATTCATACAGGATGTGCCACGGATGTGGAGTCGGAAGAAGCTCCGTGCAGGGCAATATGGCAGAATGGGCACTAACCAAGGGACAGTAAGAATAGGGTCAAAGACAGGAAGAGTAGGGTACCAACGAAGGGACACAAAGAATAGGGTACCAAAGAAGGGACAGTAAGAATAGGGTACCGAAGACAGTAAGAATAGGGTACCAAAGAAGGGACGGTAAGAATAGGGTACCAAAGAAGGGGCACAAAGAATAGGTACCAAGAAGGGACACCAAGATAAGGGTACCAAAGAAGGGACAGTAAGAATAGGGTGCTAAAGACAGTAAGAATAGGGTACCAAAGAAGGGACAGTAGGAATAGGGTACCAAAGAAGGGACAGTAAGAATAGGGTGCTAAAGACAGTAAGAATAGGGTACCAAAGAAGGGACAGTAAGAATAGGGTACTAACGACAGTAAGAATAGGGTACCAAAGAAGGGACAGTAAGAATAGGGTACTAAAGACAGTAAGAATAGGGTACCAAAGAAGGGACAGTAAGAATAGGGTACCAAAGAAGGGACAGTAAGAATAGGGTACCAAAGAAGGGACAGTAAGAATAAGGTACCAAAGAAAGGACAGTAAGATTAGGGTACTAAAGACAGTAAGAATAGGGTACCAAAGAAGGGACAGTAATAAGAGGGTACCAAAGAAGGGACAGTAAGAATAGGGTACCAAAGAAGGGACAGTAAGAATAGGGTACCAAAGAAGGGACAGTAAGAATAGGGTACCAAAAAAGGGACAGTAAAATAGGATACCAAAGAAGGGACAGTAAGAATAGGGTACCAAAAAAGGGACAGTAAAATAGGATACCAAAGAAGGGACAGTAAGAATAGGGTACCAAAAAAGGGACAGTAAGAATAGGGTACCAAAGAAGGGACAGTAAGAATAGGGTACCAAAGAAGGGACAGTAAGAATAGGGTACCAAAGAAGGGACAATACGAATAGGGTACCAAAGAAGGGACAGTAAGAACAGGGTACCAAAGAAGGGACGGTAAGAACAGGGTACCAAACAAGCAAGGTCTGTCGGACTCTGCAGCGCCGACACAGCTGCCGTCCCGGCCCTTTCTAAGTGTTCCATGCCCCTGGAAATGCCACGTGGACAGTGGAGCACAGGAAATGACACATGGACAGTGGAGCACAGGAAATGACCCATGGACAGTGGAGCACAGGAAATGACACATGGACAGTAGAGCACAGGAAATGACACATGGACAGTGGAGCACAGGCAGGAAGTGACCCATGGACAGTAGAGCACAGGAAATGACCCATGACAGTGGAACACAGGAAATGACCCATGGACAGCGCGGCACAGGAAATGACCCATGGACAGTGCAGCACAGGAAGGAAATGACCCATGGACAGTGGTGCACAGGAAATGACCCATGGACAGTGGAGCACAGGAAATGACCCATGGACAGTTGAACACAGGAAATGACACATGGCATTGGAGCACAGGAAGGAAATGACCCATGGACAGTGTGGCACAGGAAGGAAATGACCCATGGACAGTGCAGCACAGGAAATGACCCATGGACAGTAAAGCACAGGAAATGACACATGGCATTGGAGCACAGGAAGGAAATGACCCATGGACAGTGTGGCACAGGAAGGAAATGACCCATGGACAGTGCAGCACAGGAAATGACCCATGGACAGTGGAGCACAGGAAATGACACACGGACAGTGCAGCACAGGAATGACCCATGGACAGTGGAGTACTTGAAATGACCCATGGTCAGTGGAGCACAGGAACGAAATGACACATGGAAAGTGCAGCACAGGAAATGACACATGGACAGTGGAGCACAGGAAATGACCCATGGACAGTGGAGCACAGGAAATGACCCATGGACAGTGGAGCACAGGAAGGAAATGACATATGGACAGTGGAACACAGGAAATCACCCATGGACAGTGGAGCACAGGAGAGAAATGAAATGACACATGGACAGTGCAGCACAGGAAATCACCCATGGACAGTTGAGCACAGGAAATGACACATGGACAGTGGAGCACAGGAAATGACCCATGGACAGTGCAGCACAGGAAATGACCCGTGGACAGTGCAGCACATGAGGGAAATGACCCATGGACAGTGCAGCACAGGAAATGACCAATGGGCAGTGCAGCACAGGAAATGACCCATGGACAGTGCAGCACAGGAAATGACACATGGACAGTGGAGCACAGGAGGGAAATGACACATGGACAGTGCAGCACAGGAGGGAAATGACACATGGACAGTGGAGCACAGGAAATGGCCCATGGACAGTGCAGCACAGGAAATGACACATGGACAGTGGAGCACAGGAAATGACCCATGGACAGTGCAGCACAGGAAATGACACATGGACAGTGGAGCACAGGAAATGACACATGGACAGTGGAGCACTGGAAATGACCCATAGACAATGGAGCACAGGAAATGGCCCATGGACAGTGCAGCACAGGAAATGACCCATGGACAGTGCAGCACAGGAAATGACACATGGACAGTGCAACACAGGAAATGACACATGGACAGTGCAGCACAGGAAATGACCCATGGACAGTGGAGCACAGGAAATGACACATGGACAGTGGAGCACAGGAGGGAAATGACACATGGACAATGGAAGACAGGAAGGAAATACCAGAGATCAGGCTCTTGGCTTTCCGGATGGTGGGGAAGGGTTGGGGTAGCTCACTGCTAAAGGAGAGAAGAAAAAAATGTATTTTCATCCCAGTGTAATACAGTACACTGCAGTGTAGAACAGCACAAGAGAGTGCGGTTTAGTTAATAAGGTTAGTACAACATAGTACAGTGCAAGAATATGCAGCGCAGTATAGTGCACTGCAGGATAGCACAGTACAAAATAGTACAGTGCAGTGTATTTCAGCACAGTATAGTACGTGACAGGATAGTAAAGTACAAGATAGTACAGTGCAGTATAATTCAGCGCAATTTATTGCAGTGCAGGATAGTACAGTACAAGATAGTACAGTACAGTATAGTGCAGCTCAGGATAGAACAGTACAAGAAAGTACAGTACAGTATAGTTCAGCGCAGTACAGTGCATAGCAGGATAGTACAGTACAAAATAGTACAGCATATTTCAGCGCAGTTTAGTGCATAACAGGATAGTACAGTATAAGATTGTGAAGTATAGTTCAGCGCAGTGTAGTGCATAACAGGATAGTACAGTACAAGATAGTACAGTATAGTTCAGCGCAGTATAGTGCACAATAGAATAGTACAGTACAAGATAGTAAAGTGTAGTTCAGCGCATTATAGCGCTAGTGCATGACTGGATAGTACAGTACAAGATAGTACAGTACAGTATAGTTCAGCGCAGTATAGTGCAGCACAGGATAGTACAGTACAAGATAATACAGTATAGTTCAGTGCAGTATATTCCATAACAGGAATGTACAGAACAAGATAGTACAGTATAGTTCAGCGCAGTATATTCCATAACAGGATAGTACAGTACAAGATAGTACAATACAGGTCGGTGCAGTATAGTCCAGCACAAGATAGTACAGTACATTTTGTACTGTTCAGTGTAGTATAGTGCATAACAGGATAGTACAGTATAAGATAGTACAGTATAGTTCAGCGCAGTATAGTGCAGCACAGGATAGTACAGTACAAGATAGTGCAGTGTAATATAGTACGTAACAGAATAGTACAGTACAAGATAGTACAGTATAGTTCAGCGCAGTATAGTGCAATACAGGACAGTGCAATACAAGATAGTACGGTGCAGTATTGTTCAGCGCAGTATAGTGCATAACAGGATAGTACAGTTTAGAGCAGTACAGGAGAGTATATATCAGGATAGTGCACTAAAGAGAGTTCAGTTTCCGCAAGTACAATTGTACTGTTGACCATTTGGCTGGTCTTGAAACCACCATCCGCAATGCCTTCATCAACAAACAACACGTGGTCGCTAGCCTTCTTGACCTGCAAAAGGCTTACAACACTACGTGGAAACCTTGTTCTTATGGATCTTCATAAACCAGGTTTTGGACGTCACCTCTCTCCTCATATTAAAAACTTTCTGGCTGATCGGCAGTTCCAGATCTGGGTTGACACCACGCTGTCTGACATCTAGGAGCCGTAATGGGGTGTACTCCATGAGAGCATGCTTTCCCCTGCTCTCTTCAGCTTCAACATTAATGAGATTGTCAGTTCTGTAAACTAGGGATTCAAGTCCTCTGTGTTTGTTGATGACGTTGCATTCAACGCTGCACTAGCCGTCTATGTTGCGGAACAACGTCCATTGCAACTCCGCGAGATTTTGGAAAGAGCATAAAACAGACGGGCATGAAAGCTGGTGCACAAGTCGTGCATTGACTCGGATTACTGTGCACCAACTAAAGTGTGTTACCTCAGGTATTACGACAAATGGACATTTGCAGGGGAAGGGGGGGGGGGGGGGCTTGTTTCAGACACGATAGTGACCACTTTATCTGAATGGAATGGCAAGTATGTGTGTGTGTTTGTGTGTGTGTGTGTGTGTGTGTGTGTGTGTGTGTGTGTGTGTGTGTGTGTGAAGAGAGAGAGAGAGAAGAGAGAGAGAGAGAGAATATGGCCACACATTCCTTCCGTCTTTGTGATTTCAGAGTTTTACAGTTGAAGATGAAGATTTCAGGTTATAAAGGTCAGTGTTGTGGTCATACCGATGGGGGGGGGGGGGGGGGGGGGGGGGGGGGGGTTGGAGCCGGGTGGAAGGAAGGGGTTTGGAGTGACGGCATTTGCGGTGTCCCAGGCTTGTGACATTTTTCACTTCAATGTATATTGCCAGGTCTGTAAGTTGAATCAGTGTATTCCAATGTATATTGCCAGGTCTGTAAGTTGAATCAGTGTACTTCAATGTATATTGCCAGGTCTGTAAGTTGAATCAGTGTACTTCAGTGTATATTGCCAGGTCCGTCAGTTGAATCAGTGTACTTCAATGCATATTGCCAAGTCTGTACATTGAATCAGTGTGTGCGGGAGTAGAAAGAAGAGAATGAAAGTTATGTTTATAAAGCGCCCAGCGAGTGGAACCAACAAAACGGCAAATGCAAAAGCAATGCGTTTCAATCGTGTGGTTTTTTTTTTCTATGGGAAAGGCAATCGAAAATGACGAACAGAAACAAAATTAAATGAACAATGACTTCAATGTGTTTTGGATCTCTTTTGCATGTAGATAGGGGTGATGTTTTCTGAAGAACATCGAAGTCGTTCTTTCTTTGTTTTCTTTGTCTTGTCGGTAGAGGTCCGTCAGGTGGAAACGCGTTGCTTCTGTTTTTGTGATTTGTTGGTTTCATGGGCGCTCATGAATGTAATGTCCCGTTTGAAACTGACGCCGCAAATTCTCAGGCAGTTGTGTGATATTTAAGGATATTCCGGTATTTGTCTGCTTGGTGATCATATTTTGTTTGTTTGTTTGTTTTGTTTTGAAATGTCACCTGTTTTAGCGAGAGGATGCAGTTCTTCTTTCTCCGTATTAGTTACTTGGTCATTCAGTAGAAAATCTTTTTCTCTGCGTCGCCTCACACTACTCCCTCCCCCCCCCCCCACCCCTCTCCCCACCCAATCCCGCCGCCTCTCTCTCCGATCTCCCTTTCTTGAGAAAAGAAATGCTGCCCGGTCTTCCCAGTTGAATGGTTATGTGATATGTTTGAACACTACAGAGCAATTCCAACTTTTTTCTGTTTGTTTGTTTGTTTTTTTCTGCTGGCTTTTCCAATGGAATGGTGGTGCGATACGTTTACACAGCAGTGTGCAAAGCCAACTCAGTCGTCATGAGTACAGACAAAAGGCATATTTTCCCCAGGTGCGTTAAGATAACGAGTCAACATTATTGAAGATCAGGCTGTTTAAGTACATGTACATGTATCACCCCCTCACACACACACACACACACACACGCGCCCGTACGCTCACACACTCGCGCGCGCGCGCAACACACACACACACACACACACATACACACGCACGCACACGCACGCACGCAGCGCACGCACGCACGCACGCACACACCACACACTCCATCACCCCTTTTCTTCTCTCCTACTTCCTTCCCCTACGCTTCCCATCTGCTTCCCCTCCCCACGCCTTTCCCATCTGCTTCCCCTCCTCACGCCTTTCCCATCTGCTTCCCATCTGCTTCCCCTCCCCACGCCTTTCCCATCTGCTTCCCCTCCCCACGCCTTTCCCATCTGCTTCCCCTCCCCACGCCTTTCCCATCTGCTTCCCCTCCCCACGCCTTTCCCATCTGCTTCCCCTCCCCACGCCTTTCCCATCTGCTTCTCCCCACGCCTTTCCCATCTGCTTCCCCTCCCCACGCCTTTCCCATCTGCTTCCCCTCCTCACGCCTTTCCCATCTGCTTCCCCTCCTCACGCCTTTCCTATCTGCTTCCCCTCCCCACGCCTTTCCCATCTGCTTCTCCCCACGCCTTTCCCATCTGCTTCCCCTCCTCACGCCTTTCCCGTCTGCTTCTCCCCACGTCTTTTCCATCTGCTTCTCCTCCACACGTCTTTCCCATCTGCTTCCCCTCCCTATGCCTCTCCCATCTGCTTCCCCTCCCTATGCCTCTCCCATCTGCTTCCCCTCCCTATGTCTCTCCCATCCGCTGCCTATACCCTATGCCTCTCCCATCCGCTCCCTATACCCTATGCCTCTCCCATCCGCTCCCTATACCCTATGTCTCTCCCTTCCGCTCCCTATACCCTATGTCTCTCCCTTCCGCTCCCTATACCCTATGTCTCTCCCTTCCGCTCCCTATACCCTATGTCTCTCCCTTCCGCTCCCTATACCCTATGTCTCTCCCTTCCGCTCCCTATACCCTATGTCTCTCCCTTCCGCTCCCTATACCCTATGTCTCTCCCATCCGCTCCCTATACCCTATGTCTCTCCCTTCCGCTCCCTATACCCTGTGTCCTCTCCCATCCGCTCTCCTATACCCTATGTCTCTCCCTTCCGCTCCCTATACCCTATGTCTCTCCCTTCCGCTCCCTATACCCTATGTCCCCTCCCTCCGCTCCCTATACCCTATGTCTCTCCCATCCGCTCCCTATACCCTATGTCTCTCCCTTCCGCTCCCTATACCCTATGTCTCTCCCTTCCGCTCCCTATACCCTGTGTCTCTCCCTTCCGCTCCCTATACCCTATGTCTCTCCCTTCCGCTCCCTATACCCTATGTCTCTCCCATCCGCTCCCTATACCCTGTGTCTCTCCCATCCGCTCCCTATACCCTATGTCTCTCCCTTCCGCTCCCTATACCCTATGTCTCTCCCTTCCGCTCCCTATACCCTATGTCTCTCCCTTCCGCTCCCTATACCCTATGTCTCTCCCATCCGCTCCCTATACCCTATGTCTCTCCCATCCCTCCCTATACCCTGTGTCTCTCCCATCCGCTCCCTATACCCTATGTCCTCTCCCATCCCGCTCCCTATACCCTAGTGTCTCTCCCATCCGCTCCCTATACCCTATGTCTCTCCCATCCGCTCCCTATACCCTATGTCTCTCCCATCCGCTCCCTATACCCTATGTCTCTCCCTTCCGCTCCCTATACCCTATGTCCTCTCCCATCCGCTCCCTATACCCTATGTCTCTCCCATCCGCTCCCTATACCCTATGTCTCTCCCATCCGCTCCCTATACCCTATGTCTCTCCCTTCCGCTCCCTATACCCTATGTCTCTCCCTATCCGCTCCCTATACCCTATGTCTCTCCCATCCGCTCCCTATACCCTATGTCTCTCTCTCCATACCGCTCCCTTATACCCTATGTCTCTCCCATCCGCTCCCTATACCCTATGTCTCTCCCATCCGCTCCCTATACCCTGTGTCTCTCTTCCGCTCCCTATACCCTTGTCTCTCCCATCCGCTCCCTATACCCTATGTCTCTCCCTTCCGCTCCCTATACCCTATGTCTCTCCCTTCCGCTCCCTATACCCTTGTCTCTCCCTTCCGCTCCCTATACCCTATGTCTCTCCCTTCCGCTCCCTATACCCTATGTCTCTCTCCCATCCGCTCCTATACCCTGTGTCTCTCCCTTCCGCTCCCTATACCCTATGTCTCTCCCTTCCGCTCCTATACCCTTGTCTCTCCCATCCGCTCCCTATACCCTATGTCTCTCCCTTCCGCTCCCTATACCCTGTGTCTCTCCCTTCCGCTCCCTATACCCTATGTCTCTCCCATCCGCTCCTATACCCTATGTCTCTCCCATCCGCTCCCTATACCCTATGTCTCTCCCTTCCGCTCCCTATACCCTATGTCTCTCCCGTCCGCTTCTACACCCTATGCCTCTCCCATCCACTACTATACCCTATGCCTCTCCCATCCGCTGCCTATACCCTATGTCTCTCCCATCCGCTCCCTATACCCTATGCTTTTAACCGTCTATGTATGGCATGCCAAACAGCTATGGACTGTAGAAGTATCAGGCTGTGGATTCCATGCTCCTAGCAAACAGCTATGGACTGTACAAGTATCAGGCTGTGGAATGCCATGCTCCTAGCAACTCTCTCCCCCGAACCTTCTCCTCCAGCTCTCCTATCTCCATCCTCATCTAATTCTTTGTTTTTCTTTGTCTGTTTAGAACGTGCACGTTGTATAGAACTGCTCAAATGATACAGTATAGACATAAAAAACGTCAGGATGTTCAAGAGCATATACATAACTCGGCCTCCAACCCCCCTCCACCGCCTCCTTCCAACCCTTCCCCTCCTCTCCTGTCCCCTTACCCCCAATTTCAACTCTGCCCCATGACCGCTCTTTCCCTGCCATCACATGATCACAGACTAAATTGTTTGCCTTCATGAAGCGAGTGTATCAAAACTGCTGTAGTTTTCCTGTCCATGATGTACAAACGCGCTGGAAATTGAAGAATGAATTGATGTTTTCACCCAGTCCGTGTCTTGATCCCTACTGTTTTAAAGGGGTAACTCGCGTGGCGAATTTCTGATGAAAAAGCGTTCTGTGCGCACGCATGTAGGTGTTTGCAAAAGGAAGGAATGGTGCAAGGAAATCGACAACCGACAATTGTAGATCCCTTTTTGCCCCATCGAGAAGGCACGTTTCCGCCCGCGTCCTTTCGTCAGAAAGATTATGTAAAATCTACTGAAGCTGTTTAAACCCAGTGTGGTCAAAATGTGGAACGTGTAGCAATGAATCCGTCGAATTTTGGATAAGCTGTTTAAACCCAATGTGGTGGAAATGTAGAACGTGTCCCAAGGACGGATCCGTTGAATTTGGGAAGGATCCGGATCGGATGGTAGATCCGGGGTGGTTCAGCAAAGCTGTTACACGTTTTTACACTGTGCATGAGCGTTTTGAAGTTGCCGTTATGGATTGGTAACCGTCTGCAAAGTGATCCATTTTCATGGAATTTCAAAACTTTCTAGTGCTTTAAAACGTTGACGTTTTCTGTTTTTTTTTTTTATTTCCACAAACAACAACAACAACAACAAAAAGACTTTGCTCTTCCCACCCCCACCCCCCACAAAACAAAACTTGGGAAGTAGCTCTTTCATTTCGTGCCAGCTTTTACTCCCCCACCCCCACCCCACCCCACCCCCCAACGGACACGCTGATTTTCATCCGTGAACTGACTGGATGCTCTCCCGAGCGCCTTTCTCTTGTTTCCCTTTTTGTGTTCATTTCTGTCTGTCCTGTCTAATGGTGTCTGTCCTGTCTCATGGTGTTCCCTTGTCCTGTCTCTCAATGGCTGGTCCTGTCTCCTCCTCAATGGCCCATTTCTGTCTGTCCTGTCTCATGGTGTCTGTCCTCTCAATGGCCCATTTCTGTCTGTCCTGTCTCATTGTGTCTGTCCTCTCAATGGCCCATTTCTGTCTGTCCTGTCTCATGGTGTCTGTCCTCTCAATGGCCCATTTCTGTCTGTCCTGTCTCATGGTGTCTGTCCTCTCATGGCCCATTTCTGTCTGTCCTGTCTATGGTGTCTGTCCTCTCAATGGCCCATTTCTGTCTGTCCTGTCTCGTGGCGTCTTCCCTCTCAGTGGCATTGCTCCGTCACCGTTCATGCCGGCTCCTCACACCGAGACTCCTGATGCAGCTGTGTGGCAAGCTCAGGAGTCCACAGAGAGTCATCAACAGATGATGATGAGAGTCATCAACAGATGATGATGTCCACAGAGAGTCATCAACAGATGATGATGTCACAGAGAGTCATCAACAGATGATGATGTCACAGAGAGTCATCAACAGATGATGATGTCCACAGAGAGTCATCAACAGATGATGATGTCACAAAGAGTCACCAACAGATGATGATGTCACAGAGAGTCATCAACAGATGATGATGTCACAAAGAGTCATCAACAGATGATGATGTCCACAGAGAGTCATCAGCAGATGGTGATGGGTCACCCACCAGAGGAGACTCTTATTAGATAGATGCGTTTTTTATTCCCATGGGAATTACTGTTGTGTGCCTATCTGTGCAGTTCAATAACATTGTCCAGGAGCGGCTGGGATCTGTATTCTAAGGGGAAAATGTGGCCTACTTCTATTTTTGTATTGGAAAACGAACTGTCAGACGTTGAATGTTCATTATATTAGTGAAGACGTTGAATGCCTTGATATATACATGATTATATGACGTATGTTGATTTATACAAAATCTCCTTTTGAAAGTGTTATGGAAACGGGTGTGTCGATATCATGCGGGGCGCAGGCTCCATTGTTGACTTGGTGAGATGTTATTTATATACTGTTGTGTATATTTGACCTGTGGGTGCTTTTTGAGAGGTGGAAGAAAATAAATCGATGAACGCATGTCCCTCTGTGTGGTGTGTGTGTGTGTGGTGTGTGTGTGGTGTGTGTGTGTGTGTGTGTGTGTGTGTGTGCGAGCGCGTGCGCGCGCGCGAAGTTCGCATTTCCACAGGTTTCACTCAGCAGTGACAGGATTTTATTGTTGTCTTCCAGCCAATCACCAGGGCATGGCATGATTTTATTACTGTCACCCAGCCAATCACCAGGGCATGGCAGGGTTTTATTATTGTCTTCCAGCCAATCACCAGGGCATGGCATGATTTTATTATTGTCACCCAGCCAATCATCAGGGCATGGCATGATTTTATTATTGTCTTCCAGCCAATCACTAGGACATGGCATGATTTTATTATTGTCTTCCAGCCAATCACCAGGGCATGGCAGGGCTTTATTATTGTCTCCCAGCCATTCACCAGGGCATGTCAGGGTTTTATTATTGTCTCCCAGCCAATCACCAGGGCATGGCAGGGTTTTATTATTGTCTCCCAGCCAATCACCAGGGCATGGCATGATTTTATTATTGTCTTCCAGCCAATCACCAGGGCATGGCATGATTTTATTATTGTCTTCCAGCCAATCACCAGGGCATGGCAGGGCTTTATTATTGTCTCCCAGCCATTCACCAGGGCATGTCAGGGTTTTATTATTGTCTCCCAGCCAATCACCAGGGCATGGCAGGGTTTTTATTATTGTCTCCCAGCCAATCACCAGGGCATGGCAGGGTTGTCCAACTCATACTGGAAAAAACGTCACATCCTGCACAGATTATAACACCCTAAAAAAGAAACAACAAAAGAACTAATAATAATAATAATAACGTACATTTATAGAGCGCCCTTTCTCACCAGAGTTCACAGCGCTTTACAATATTTAACTATAAACATGTAAAAACAAAAATCACTATACAAAATCATAACCCAGTCACATCATCAATTATGACAATGAAACATAGCAAGGGGGGGGGGGGGGGGGGGGGGGGGCTGGCCAACCAACATTAACACCACACACACACACGCGCGCGCGCGCGCGCACACATTGTCAGTTTTCAAGTGCAACACTTACAACACGTAACGCAATGACACACCCAATAACAGGACAAAAATGTTTTCTATAAAGAAAATTCCTTGAACAGATGGGTTTTGAGTGCAGAGCGGAAACTACATGACATAGCAGCTACACTATTGATACCCTCATAGCAAAGAAGATAATGCCAGCTAGTTCACTCCCAGATTAAAAACAAAAACGTAAAATGAAACAACAAAAAACGTGCACATATAACCAGTCCATTTAAAAACACCTTATGGGCAAACCAGACAGTGCGGTGGAGACAGTGTGTGCCATTTCCATGACCTTGTCGCTAGATGTTGAAAACACTTTATGGGCAAACCAGACAGTGCAGTGGAGTGTGTATATGTGCGTGTGTGTGTGGTGTGTGTGGTGTGTGTGTGTGTTGTTGTTGTTGTTCTTCTTCTTCTTCTTCTTCTTTTTGTTGCCTTCAATTTAACGTCTTTCCACATCAAGTGATATTAGACGATGTTTTTTGTGCGTGTGTGCCGTGCGTGCGTGCGTACACAAACATACACACACACGCCCACACGCACACATACACGCACATGCACGCACACACACACATACGCACGCAGATCTACACAGTAAATGTAAGTAAAAAATGGAGAAAATAAGGAATTGCACTCTCTCTCTCTCTCTCTCTCTCTCTCTCCTCTCTCTCTCACACACACACACACACACACACCACGCACGCACGCACGCACACACACACACACACACACACACACACACACACACACACACACACACACATTGTAATTAATACAAGGTAAGTTGTGTTTACTGATTTCCGATAAAACGGCTGCTTTCATTACTTTCAGCTCCTAACAGTTCTAACACTGTACACACATTGTTTATGAAATGCTGATTGTAAATTCTCTCTCTGTCTCTGTTCCCCCCCCCCCCCACCACACACACACCTACACACACGCGCGCGCGCGCGCGCGCCATAGACACTAATACACACGTACTACACATGACAGCAGCAACAAGAAAACAAACAACGAGGACAAACAAAACACACAATGTGAAGAGGACAGAAAGAAATATGAAAATAGTAATAAACATCACTTTAACAGAAAGAAGAACCAACACACAATGTAAAGAAAGAACTATGAAAATAGTACTAACACATCACTTTAACACACATCACTTTAACACCAATGTGAAGAGGACAGAAGGAACTATGAAAATCGTAATAACACATCACTTTAACAGAAAGAAGAACCAACACACAATGTGAAGAGGACAGAAGGAACTATGAAAATCGTAATAACACATCACTTTAACAGAAAGAAGAACCAACACACAATGTGAAGAGGACAGAAGGAACTATGAAAATCGTAATAACACATCACTTTAACAGAAAGAAGAACCAACACACAACATAAAGAGGACAGAAAGAACTATGAAAATCGTAATAACACATCACTTTAACAGAAAGAAGAACCAACACACAATGTGAAGAGGACAGAAAGAACTATGAAAATCGTAATAACACATCACTTTAACAGAAAGAAGAACCAAACCTTGGCGAAACATGTGTCATGATTTTTATGAAATGGACAGGCTTCATTTCCCATCTGGAGAAATCCCTCCTCTCTCGTTGGATGGAAGGGAAAATGCATGCTTTCCGTCCCTTTCGTCAGCTCTGTGTGTGTGTGTGTGTGTGTGGTGTGTGTGTTTCGCTTCTGATCTTTCACTTCCATATTTATTCAGTTTCAGAGAAGCAAACAAAGAACAAACTTTGATATTGGCTTCGACACAGAGCAGCCAGTAATATCTCAAAAAAGAGGGGGGGAGGGGGGGGGGGGGCAATACATTGGAACGAACCCCCATAGAAGTGTAGGATGCAGGGCAGTGGGTGGGAGAGGGTGAAAGAGTGGGTGGGTGGGAGGGCAGCACGTGGGGTCTGGCAGCGATGTGGCTGCACACCAAAAATGAATGCGCCAAGGCCTTGCTTAAGGAGTCGCCCCCCCCCCCCCCTACCCCCTTACCCCCTCCTCCTCTCTTCCTCCTACAAGCCACAGGTCTCGGCCTCACCTGTCACAGACACAGAAAACCGTCGTGCAGAAGACTGGACAGTCCGGGCCCTCCCACCACCCTCCTTCCACCCCCCAGTGAAAGTGAAACAGGGTTAGTGTGTGTGTGTGCCTGGTTTTTGACCGACTAATTCTCCTAACAGACGCTTCAACCTGGATAATACTGACATTAGTGACAGTGAAACACCACGGCAAGATCAACAACAGCAGGATCATCATGGATTGGTAGCAGAGGGTGTGCGACTGTCTTCTCCTGGTGAGTATGACAGTCCTGTAAATCCACATATCTTAGATATCCAATCATCCCCCTCCCCACCACCACCTTGTGAATGTCAGTATGAATTATATTGAATCGCCTCCACCACCACAGATTTCAGATATCCAATCAACCCCCCCCCCCCCCCCCCGTGTGAATGTCAGCATGAGTGATATTGAATCTCCTCCACCACAGACCTTAGATATCCAGTTATGCCCCCCACCCCAACCTCCCCCACCCCCCTTCCCCTGTGAATGTTAGTATGAATGATATTGAATCTTCTCCACCACCACAGACCTTAGATATCCAATCATCCCCTCCCTCCCTCTGTGAATGTCGGTATGAATGATATTGAATCGCCTCCACCACCACAGACTTCAGATATCCAATCACCCCCCCCCCCTCACCCCCACCCCCCGTGAATGTCAGCATGAGTGATATTGAATCTCCTCCACCACAGACCTTAGATATCCATTATCCCCCCCCCCCCCCCCACACACACACACACCGCCCTGTGAATGTCAGTATGAATGATACTGAATCTTCTCCACCACCACAGACCTTAGATATCCAATCACCCCCCCCCCCCCCCTCTGTGAATGTCAGTATGAATGATATTCAGTCTCCTCCACTATCACTGATGTTGACATCCAGCCGTACCCCCACCCTCTGTGAATGTCAATATGAGTGATATTGAATCTCCTCCACTACCTGCACCACAGACCTTAGATATCCAATCGTACCCCCCCCCCCCCCCCCCCTCCTGTAAGTGTCAGTATGAGGATATTGAATTCCACCATCCGCTATATGCCTTAGATATCCTATCACCCCCCCCACCCCCCACCCTCTCCCCGTCTGTGACTGTCAGTATGAATGATATTGAATCTGCTCCACCACCACAGACCTTAGATATCCAATCATCCCCCCCCCCCCCCCCCCCCCCCACTTGAATGTCAGTACGAATTATATTAAATCTCTTCCACCACCACAGACCTTAGATATCCATCGTCCCCCCCCCCCCCCCCCCTCCCTTGAATGTCAGTACGAATGATATTGAATCTCCTCCACCACCACAGACCTTAGATATCCAGTCTCCCTCCCCCCCCCCCCCCCTTTGAATGTCAGTACGAATGATATTGAATCTCCTCCACCACTGACCTTAGATATCCAGTCTCCCCCCCCCCCCCCCCCCCCTCGTGAAAGTCAGTACAAATATTATTGAATCTCCTCTACCACCAGAGACCTTAGATATCCAATCATCCCCCCCCCCCCCCCCCCCCCCCCGTCTGTGAATGTCAGTATGAATGATATTGAAACTCCTCCACCACCACAGACCTCAGATATGCAATCATTCCCCTCTCCCCCCCCCCCCTCCCTTCCTTGTGAATGTCAGTATGAATATATTGAATCTCCTCACCACCACAGACCTTAGATATCCAATCATCCCCCCCCTCCCCCCCCCCCCCCCCCCCCATCTGTGAATGTCAGTACGAATGATATTGAAACTCCTCTACCACCACAGACATTAGATATCCAATCATCCCCCTCTCTCTCTCTTCTCTCTCCTCTCTGTGTGTGTGTTGTGTTGTGTGTGTGTTGTGATGTCAGTATGTATGATATTGAATCTCCTATACCACAGACCTTAGATATCCAATCATACCCCCTCCTCTGTGAATGTCAGTATGAATGATTTTGAATCTCCTCTACCACAGACCTTAGATATCCAATCCAATCACCACCCCCCCCACCCCCACTTGTGAATGTCAGTATGAATGATATTGAAGCTCTTCCACCACCACAGACCTTAGATATCCAATCACCCCCCCCCCCCCCCACCTTGTGAATGTCAGTATGAATGATATTGAATCTCTTCCACCACCACAGACCTTAGATATCCATCACACCCCCCCCCCCCCTCTGTGAACATCATTATGAATTATATTGAATCTCCTCCACCACCACAGACCTTAGATCCATCCAACCCCCCCCCCCCCCCCCCCCCCCTTCCACCTTGTGAATGTCAGTATGAATGATATTGAATCTCCTCCACCCACCAACCACAGACCTTAGATATCCAGCCCCCCCCCCCCCCCCACCCCCCTGTGAATGTCAGTATAAATAATATTGAATCTCCTCTACCACCACAGACCTTAGATATCCAATGTTCCCCCCCCCCCCCCCCCCCGTCTGTGAATGTCAGTATGAATGATATGAATCTCCTCCACCACCACAGACCTTATATATACAATCATCCCCCCCCCCCTTCCTTGTGAATGTCAGTATGAATGATATTGAATCTCCTCCACTACCACAGACCTTAGATGTCCAGTCATCCCCCCCTCCTCCCATTTGTGAATGTCAGTATGAATGAATTGAAACTCCTCTACCACCACAGAATTAGATATCCAGTCATCACCCCCTCCTCTCTCTCTCTCTCTCTCTCTCTCTCTCTCTCTCTCTGTGAATGTCAGTATATATATTATATTGAATCACATCTACCACAGACCTTAGATATCCAATCCCCCCTCCCCCCCTCTCTCTCTCTCTCTCTCACTCCCTCTCTCTCCTCTCTCTCTCTTCTCTCTCTCTCTCTCTGTGAATGTCAGTATGCATTATATTGAATCTCATCTACCACAGACCTTGATTATCCAATCATACCCCCTCCTCTGTGAATGTCAGTATGAATGATTTGAATCTCCTCACCACAGACATTAGATACCCAATCATACCCCATCCCATACTCTGTGAATGTCAGTATGAATGGTATTGGTTCTCCTCTACCACCACAGACCTTAGATATCCAATATCCCCCCCCCCCCCCCCTCTCTGTGAATGTCAGTATGAATAATATTGAATCTCCTCTACCACAGACCTTAGATACCCAATCATACCCCCCATCCCATACTCTGTGAATGTCAGTATGAATGGTATTGGTTCTCCTCTACCACAACAGACCTTAGATATCCAATTACCCCCCCCCCCCCCCCCCCCCCCCCCGTGATTGTCAGTATGAATGACATTGAATCTCCTCTACCACAGACCTTAGATATCCAATCATACCCCCCCCCCCCCCCCTCTGTGAATGTCAGTATGAATGAGATTGAATCTCCTCTGCCACAGACCTTAGATATCCAACCAACCCCCCCCCCCGCCCCCTCTGTGAATGTCAATATGAATGAGGAATGAGATTGAATCTCCTCTACCACAGACCTTAGATATCACCCCCCCCCCCACCCCCACCCCTCTGTGAATGGTAGTATGAATGAGACTGAATCTCCTCTACTACCACACACCTTAGATATCCAGTCATCCCCCCACCCTCACATTCTCCCATGGCGAACTCTTATCCCGCATGAGAACATAGGTGTTATAAACTGCATAGTAACATAGGTGTTATAAACTGCATAATAACATAGGTGTTATAAACTGCATGATAACATAGCTGCTATAAACTGCATGATAACATAGCTGCTATAAACTGTATCTGCCCCAGCTGTCTTTCTCTCTTTCCCCAAGCCCTCTGTAGTTCCTTTCAATGATGGCTTACTACCATTGTCAGTGTGTGTGTGTGTGTGTGTGTGTGTGTGTGTGTGTGTGTGTGTGAAGTCAAGTCAAGTCAAGACAAGTCAAATCAAAATTATGTTTATTGAAGGTTAAAGAATAAGCTTTACAGCTTTTTTTCGTCCTGCCCTCACAAAATGCATACATATCAATTACGATAATGAAAAAAGAGGAACGCGAAGCAATGCATACGTAGAAATCAGAAATGTACAATGTAATGAAAACAATGAAACAATTAACAACCATTACAATCAATATTTTGACGGACAATGGACAACATATCAGACATGGCAATGAAGACATTTGAGAGAGAGAAGGGGGGGGGGGGGGGGGGGCTGACAGGCAGAGAGGCAAATAGAATTGACAAAGAAACCAATAGAGAGAGAGAGAGAGAGACAGAGAGACAGACAGACAGAGACAGACAGACAGACAGACAGGGGTCTAAGAAACGTAAGTTTGTGAACATTTCTATTTTCATTATTTGCGAAGTTTCGGATAATTTTCTTTGGAGCTATTCCCTTAACTACTTTATACATGCATAAGCATTTATTGAAGAAGAGTCTGTCTTTGAATGGAAGAATATCTAACTTTTTATAGTCATCACCTGTCAAGGAAGTAGATTTTAACTGCACCAACTTTATTGCTCTCTTATGTGAACGGTTGATTTGTTTCAAATTTGTTTCAATAGAATTATCCCATAACGTAGACACATAATCAATGAGAGATAAAAATATGTGTATGAAAAAATAATTTCCTTGATTGGAGATTCAGAAAATGTTTTATCTTTGATATTTGATAAATCCTTTTAGAAATACGTTTTCCAAGGTCAGTAATGTTGTCGTACCACGTTAAATCATTATCAGTTATAGCCCCTAGTACTTTATCAGATGTTGCCTCCTCAATCCTTTGGTCATTGTCATATAGTGCTGTCAGCGGGGACCTCATTTTCTGCCGTTTTTCCCTGTGTACTCACATACATACATTTCGTTTTATTTGCATTCAGGGACGTGTGGTTCATTTTTGTCCATTTAATCAATCTGTCGATGTTGTTCTGAAGGTTATTTACTAGAATCATAGGATTATCACTGCTAAACTGTAATGAAGTGTCATCAGCAAACATTTCACAATCACAGTCTATGTATAAAGGCAAATCATTTATGTAAATAGAAAATAGGAGAGGTTCTAATACTGCTCCCTGTGGAACACCAAATTCCAAATTGAGTAATTCTGACCGTCTGCTACAAATTTCAACAAGTTGTTGACGATCAGTAAGAAAAGATCTAATGAAGTCTATGGCCTGTTTCGATAGCTTATAGTGCGCAAGTTTTTTTCATGAGAAGGGAATGGTTTATAACATCAAAGGCTTTAGCAAAGTCGACAAAAAGAATTCCAATAAATTCGTTATTATTTGTGTTTGATAGGCAATAGTCAGTAAGCTGTATAACAGACGTATGGCAGGAGTGATTTTCTCTAAAGCCTGACTGATTTTCATGAATCAAAGTGAGAATACAATTGTCATTGAATATGTCTTTCAAGTGGTTTTGACAAAAGGGGTAGTATTGAAATAGGTCTATAGTTAGAGGGATTGCTGGAATCACCATTTTTGTACAAAGGTATGAATTTGGCTTGTTTAAATACAAGAGGAGATTGGTTTTTATCAATGCACAAGTTGTAAATATAGGTGAGTGTATCAATTCCATCTAAACCTCTTGTTCCAGATTGTTTTAAACATATTAGCCCATAACGCACTTCATTTACTGAAATTGGCGGTATAGTGAAAATTGAGGAGATGTTTTCAGAACAGCAATATTGTTTTAGTTCATGTAAGTCATTTTGATTTGTTTCACAATTTACTATTATTACCTTAGCAACATTCGCAAAATGAAAGTTCAGATCTTCCGGTGAAATATCCTTTATTGGATTCTTAACTTTGGAGTTCGATTTACCATTAGTTAAAAGATTAATAGCCTTCCAAGTCAATTCTGAATTCTAAAAAGAGAATAACAAATCAATTTTTTTAAAATTTCGCTTTTCGTTTCATGGAATTCACCTTGTTTCTTTGTTTTTTTAATTTTTCTTTGTCCTTTGACCTGAGTAAATGATCTCTTTTATGTATATCATTGTCTATTTCCTTCGTCAACCACGGGGGTTTCATAGTATGTTTTACTCGTTTTTAACAAACGGAGCATGTTTATCATATATTGAACTGAAAATGTATACCCAGTAATTGATTGCTTCATCAGGGTTTCTTATCTGATAAACATAATCTAAGCCCAAGGAAAGTAAATCATCAAGAAAGGCATTTTTGTCAAAATGTGTGGAAGATCTGTAAAGGATTTCCTTATGTCCCAGCTTAGGAATTTTTACACCTTTCTTCATCCATGTAAAACAAACATATGAATGATCACTGCATCTGATTTGAACAGATCATACTTCCACAATATTTGCTCTTGAGGTGACGTAAACATGATCAATTAAAGTTTCCGAGTGTTCAGTAATGCGTGTTGGTCGATCAATAATTTGTTCTAATCCGTACATTGAATAACTATGACTCCATTTTGTTCCAGGTATTTTTAAATCAATATTAAAGTCACCCAAAACAATCAATTCTTTGGATGCTAAGATCGCAGAATCCATCATCAAATTAAACTTATCATACCAGCAAGTTGTTTCGGCTGGGTGTCTGTAGAGAAATCCTACAATAATCGGTTTACAATGTTTAAGACTTATTACTATCCAAACAGATTCAGTGCCATAATTCTCTAAATGTGACAATCTTTTTACTGAATTTGCACAATATAAAAGTAATCCTGTTGATTTTGGTGCAACTGGATCGAGTTGGATTATATCATAATTTGGCATGTACATGTCGGAATCTGGTATCATATCCGTTAATCTAGATTCAGTTATACAAAAAACATGAAAGTTATTTCCATTGTTATGTAAAATTGTAGCAATATCATCGGTCTTACTTCTGGCACAGTTAATATCTAAATATCCAACACGAAGCCCCTCGTGTGAGGGCCATGTATTTAACGTAGAAGGCATTATATCACCACTTTAACACTCAGTATACAAACCACAGGCCTATGCACAAAAGTACTTCTTATTACAAAGTGATGGGTAACTAAATATACACAATAAAGCCATAAACGGTAAACTGTTGAATGAAAAACCAAGACAGATTATGTCTATTAACTATTATCAAAGCACTTTACCAACATGAGACAAATTAACAACGTACATCAAGGAAAATAGCTTGAAACATTTTATCAAGAACACATTGTTAACAAGGTTTATAGGCTACAAAATCAATCTTTACGGCCAAAAGAACGAAAAGCAATTATTAATGAAAATGGTAAATCGAAAATGCGAATAAACAAGGAGACAAGAATTACATATGCATACAATCAGAATCAAGTAATAATTATTTAATTGATATTTAATCATTTTCTAACAACAGTGACTTCCATCAAAGCCAAAAGGTGCAACACTCGGGTGATAGCACACAACCACACACACACACGCACGCACGCACGCACGCACGCACGCACGCACACACACACACACACACACACACACACACACACACACACGCACGAACGCACGCACACACACGTACGCACGCACGCACGCGCGCGCGCACACACACACACACACACACACACACACACACACCACACTCACACACACACACCACACACTCTCTCTCTCTCTCTCTCTCTCTCTCTCTCTCTCACCTAGCAAGGTGGCGCGGTTGCATTTGTTGACTGTTCATATAAGCCATCAAATTGAACAGAAACTGATTATATGGAATAGTGGGTGGTGTTTGTGTCATAGGCACATTGATATGATTGCCCACTAGGTCATAAAACCTTCCATTGGGAACCGGAGCAACAGGGTTCATTGCCTGACTAGGGGCATAGGGCGGCGGAACATGGATTGCCTGACCGCTGTTATACAAAGAAGAGGGGGGAAGGGAGGTCGAAGGTCGAGGGGCACGATCAGAGGTGCTTGAAGTTTGTGGTGGCAGTGGGTTGCCTCTATGAAAAAAAGGTGGATTCATGGACTCTATTGGCGGATAATCGGCAGATGGTGCATTGCTTTGCTGGCTGTAAACCGGGGAATTGTTCTGTTGATTCTGAGATGAATACATGTTATTTACAGAATGGTTTGAGCTGGTGTAGTTTAACTGAGAATGCACAGGTACTTTCCATCTTAAATTAAAATCACGTTGAGAGCAAAAGAAGATCTGCTTGAAATTAAATGCCAGTTTGGCTGTGCCTGCTTCGCTAGGGTGAATAAGATTTCTGTACAGGAGTAGTAGTAGTTCTTCTATGTCTCCCCTGTATGTCTCCCAAGACAAAACTGTTCACTCTAAAGATGTTGTCCTCCACCCTCCTACCCCACAGCCAAGTACCCAGCAGTCCACTGATGTCTGCATCGAGCTATCGTCCGACCCGGAAGTAAACCATTCAGCAACCCCTCATGCAGCAAATTCTGAAACTGACACTGAGCAGTTAACCCTAAAGTCACCAACTGCACACCATACGCAGTTTGGAGCTGAAGGTCAGTGGTCATCTTGTTCCCTGAGGGATGAATCCCAAGTCCCTTCAACTCCTGTGCAGACAGTGAAATTGGGTCGTTCACAAAGACTCCGCAAGCTCCACAGACGTACTTTGTGTGTCACCCCACGTCAAAGAAGGACCTCAGGAGAAACGACATCCCTGACGTATGATGCTGGGAGATTTCAACAGCTTCAAGACACAGCGTCTGACCTGCAGAGCTCTGTGTCTGGGCAAATTGAAGACGCCATGGCGTGTGCCAAAAATGAACTAAAAACACATCTTGCTTCCAACACTGTCCTGCTTCACACACTGATTGACTCTCTTCACTCCAATATTATTGAGCTGGACAAACAAATAGACATACTCAAAAAAGAAAATCACTTGTTCAAAACTCAAATTGGAATGTCTTTTCTGATCTGAAGAAACTAAAACAAACTAGGTGATGTGATGCCAGCACACAGTGTGGTGAAGGGAATGTTTGAAGTAGCACGGTTTCCACCACCCCCTGCACCACCACATCACCAACATTCCAAAATGATTCTGTACAAACTGTTGTGGCCCCACAGGAAATATTACAGAACCATGCTGCCCCCAGTGACTGTAGGGCTACCGGAGAAGTATCTAAAGAAACTTGGTGTTATCTCATTCACCTGACCTCTCAGGTTTTTCCACATGCCAAAGTAGTCCTTTGCTCCATAATACTAGCTAGAGGCAAACACCACCTCAATACCATTACTTCACCATCAAATCTCAATCTGCAAACAGCTTGTGAAATGCTGAAAGCTGACTTCATTGACAACTACACGACATTCACAACCACTGCAGGAAAACCTAAACTTGTCCTGTACAGAAATCTTATTCACCCTAGCAAAGCAGGTACAGCCAAACTGGCAGTTAATTTCAAGCAGATCTTCTTTCGCTCTCAACGTGATTTTGAATTTAAGATGGAAAGTACCTGTGCATTTTCAGTTAAACTACACCAGCTCAAACCGTTCTGTAAATAGCAAGTATTCATCTCAGAATCAACAGAACAATTCCCCGGTTTACAGCCAGCAAAGCAATGCACCATCTGCCGATTATCCGCCAATAGAGTCCATGAATCATTATCTACCTCTTTTTCATAGAGGCAACCCACTGCCACCACAAACTTCAAGCACCTCTGATCGTGCCCCTCGACCTTCGACCTCCCTTCCCCCCTCTTCCTTGTATAACAGCGGTCAGGCAATTCATGTTCCGCTGCCCTATGCCCCTAGTCAGGCAATGAACCCTGTTGCTCCGGTTCCCAATGGAAGGTTTTATGACCTAGTGGGCAATCATATCAATGTGCCTATGACACAAACACCACCCACTATTCCATATAATCAGTTTCTGTTCAATTTGATGGCTTATATGAACAGTCAACAAATGCAACCACGCCACCTTGCTAGTTGAGAGAGAGAGAGAGAGAGAGAGAGAGAGAGAGAGAGAAGAGAGAGAGAGAAAAGAGTAAGGTGGATGGAGAATGGAGTTTACATCAGTAGGGAATGTTAGAGGATTTTGTATTTAATCTGCTTGAGTTTTTTTCTCCATCATTTTTGTCATTAATCAAAATAGGTTCGTTTTTTTCTTCTTGGTTCTGTGATTCCCCTTCCCTTTCGTTCTTTTTTTAAATAAAAAAAGAAAAAGAACAACTTTGAACAATTGTTTTTTTCAGGGAGGGGGTTGAGGGATGAAATAGGAAATAAAAAAGAACAACTATGAACAATTGTTTTTTTTTTTCAGGGAGGAAGTTGGAGGATGGAAAGAGGCTGCGGCACTGACATGAACAACTACCCATACTGTAATTCACCGCCACCCCCACCTCCACCCCCAACAACAGTTCAGTCCCTAAAGTATCAGAATGATGTATATA
>CM065737.1:61181527-61184027 GCA_033310375.1 Conus canariensis
ATTGTTTAAGAAAGGTGATGTGAATAATCCCAACAATTACAGAGGTATATCCCTTAGTGATATCAGTAGTAGTAAATTATATAGTACAATTGTTAATGTTAGATTGCAGGAATGGGTAAATGAACATAATATCACAGGTGAGCATCAAGCTGGTTTTAAAAAGGTATATTCAACTATAGATCACATGTTTACTTTGTTAGCCTTGATACAAAAGCAATTTTCATTTAATCGTAAACTGTATGTAGCATTCATAGATTTTGAGAAGGCATTTGATTCTATAAATAGAAATTTGCTTTGGCCAATCTTGGTTAAAAAAATGGTGTAAGAGGTAAATTGTACAAGTGTATTAGGAGCATGTATGATAACGTTAAATGTAGGGTTAGGTGTGGCTCTCAACTGACTGAATATATTAACTGTACTGCTGGTGTGAAACAGGGCGATGTGTGCAGCCCCATATTATTCTCATTGTTTATAAATGAACTGGCCCTAGAAGTATTGAATAATGGTAGGCATGGTGCCATGTTTTCTTATGATGCATTTGAGTTCTTTATTCTTTTACTGGCAGATGATATTGTTCTATTGTCTGAAACCATCATTGGCCTTCAGACCCAGCTTAATAACTTAAGAAATTCAGCTCTGGCACTTCAGTTGAACGTTAATATGGAAAGAAGTAACATCATAGTGTTTCGGAAAGGTGTTTTTTTGGGTGCGAGAGAAAGATGGACTTATAATGGTGTTTTAATGCCGGTAGTAAACGTGTATAAATACTTAGGGATTTTCGCATCATCATTCTTGGTATTGATCAAAACTTAAAAGTGACCATGTTTTTGATTATATTTTGTTGTGCGCAAAATTCCATATATATCAATGCAGACTGGACAAAATAATTCCTACACTTAACTCATTCCGGAACAAGATGAAAATGAGATATAAGATAGAACTTTTTAACCATAAACTGTTGGTGAAATCTGATCAATACGAAACTGATTGGGCATGCCATAAATCCATAACAGAAATTTGAGTAAAGATCATCTTATATTGTTAATTAAAGCTGTGTTTCACATACCCAGTCACTACCTCTTAATCCATATTCCCACTATTCTTATTATGATACCTACCCTAAACCTTATTATAGTTATATTTTCGGATTCATATATTGAGTCACACAGAATGTGTAACTTAATATGAAGCAAAACAAGCAATGAGTAAAACCAGATATATTTGTGTTAGAGAATGTGAGTGAGAGAGAGACGAAGCGAGTGAGCGAGCCTGAGATAAAATAGGAAAATGGAGTGGGAGGAGGGGAGGGATGGGTTGTAGAAGAAGGATGAATAAGACAGAAAAGATACGATCATGAAACTATTAGGTTACTTCAAAATATTTACTTCGCATTATACTGCGTCTCTTCTTCTAATTCTACTTCTGGTGATAAACATTTTCCTATTAAAAATAAGTGTTTCCGCCGAGATCATATCCTAAATTCCTATAACCCTTAGCAACGTGTATGTATGTTATATTGTTATTCATTGTTATATATTGTGTAAACATGTGGTGCACCGTTAAGTTTATTGGAAAATGTGTCTAGTAGAAAAATGTATATATTAGAAATATTGAAAACATGTATGGGCTATGCATGTATAAACCAACCTACTGCTCGATGGATTATATGATCGTAATAAAGAAATTAAAAAAAAAAAACTTAGGGATTTTGTTTTCCATTCGTTTAAGCTTTACTGATGCTTGCAGGGATCTTGCTAGCAGAGCAAAGAGGGGTCTGCTTGGCATCATGAAAAAAAAAATTATCGTCAATCAATAACAATTCGTTGACAATATTTGTTAAAATATTTGATTGTCACGTGCAACCTGTTGTACAGTATGGCTCGGAACTGTGGGGACTCAACAGAGCTGCTTTATTTTCTGAATCTCTGCACTTATTTGCTTTAAAGACATTTTTGGGTGTAAGCATGTGTACACCCAATGATTTAGTTTATGGTGAAACCAATAGATATCGCTTATATTTAAATTCTGCTGTTCAGTGTATTCGTTGTTGGTTTAATTTGCTTCAAATGGATGAGTGTCGCTTACCTCGTAAAGCATATAATATTTTGTTTGAATTAGATAAGAAAGGAAAGCAAAATTGGGTCTCGGATGTACGCACATGTTTATACGAATATGGTTTTGGAGAAGTGTGGATGAATCAGGGCGTTGGCAATGTTAAGGGATTTATATGTGTTTTTCGTCAACGTCTAATTGATTGATTGCAGATGGCAAAAATGGCATGATCATGTTCAAAACAGTGAAAGATTTCATATATTTAGGATGTTTTGTAATACACATGAAATAAAAGCACCTTTTGTTGAATATGGATAGTCATTTGAAATATATAACAACGAGATTTAGGCTGGGGATTTCACAGATAGCGGTGCATCATTATAGATACAGAGAACACAATGAAGCAAATCTGATATGTTGCTTATGCAAAAATTCTAAGGAAGATGAG
>CM065737.1:61189027-61206527 GCA_033310375.1 Conus canariensis
CAGTGTGGGAAACGCATGTGGGACTCCCTTCAGTGCCCCATCTACACAGTACTGAGGACAGTTCTCCATCCTTCACAGTGTGGGAAACACATGTGGACCCCCTTCAGTGCCCCATCTGCACAGCACTGAGGGCAGTTCTGCATCCTTCACAGTGTGGGAAACACATGTGGGACCCCCTTCAGGCACCACAATGTGAAGCTAGCAGTCCAGATGAAGTGCCAGCCTCAGTTCTAGAATCATGGTGCAAATTCAGATTCCTCCCCATTTCAGCGATACATTTCATGACTGTCTTCCACACATCAACATGTCATAGTGTGTGCTTCAAAACAGTAAACTTAATTTCTGCCCCCCCCCCCCCCCCCCCCCCCCCCAAAAAAAAAGGAAAAGGCCGAACGAGTCACATTCAGTGACTATAGACATGTGTTGTGCTGATGTCCGTTAGTGATGAAAGATTTTGAAGGCCGTGGACTTTTTTTTTTCTTTATTTTTTTCCTATCCCATCATCTGTGCCACCTCAATGGCAGTGCACCCACGCCGCTCATTCTGACACCGTCAATCGACAGGGAACAGTCGTTGTCAAATCAGTATCGTTCAGTCTGTTTCCTTACTTCCTTCATTCTTTCCATTTTATCACGCAGAATCTGGAAGAATCTGTCGCGACAGATATTAGCTGTTCGACAGAGATGTCTTTCATTACAGTTGATTTTGAAGAAGATTGACTTTTTTGTAAGCTCGTTAATAGCTCTCCATACCAATTTTGGGTTCTGGTTTGATGATATTAGTTTCTCATTTATCCGATAAGGAAATTACATATGGTTTTTTCCACCCAGAGAGAGAGAGAGAGAGAGAGAGAGAGAGAGAGAGAGAGAGAGAGAGAGAGAGAGAGAGAGAAGGGAAGGGAAGGGAAGAGAGCGAGCGTGACGGATCTCTCATTTGATAAAGAAAAGAAAGGAAAATAAAACATAGAAACACACACACGCACGCACGCACGCACGCACGCACGCACGCACGCACGCACGCACGCACGCACGCACACACACACACACACACACACACACACACACACACACACACACACACCGCGAGCACGAGCGCACGCCCATACACACACACACACACACACACACACACACACACACACACACACACACACACACACACACTCACTCATACACACACACACACACACACACACACACACACACACACACACACACACACAACACATACGCGCGCGCGCACACACACACATCGCGCATACGAACGAACACACATACGCGCGCTCTCGTGCATACACACAGCGTGCGCGCGCTCACACACACAGACACACACACAGACACACAGACACAGACACACACACACACACACACACACACACACACACACACACACACACACACACACGCACACGCACCGCGGTTTTTCATGTGTAGGGGAAAGATTTCCGTGCCACAGTCGGTGTTCAGTGGAGTCATTTTCACTGTCAGGCTGGAACATGTCACTTCTGAACATGTGGGGTTTTTTGCGGTATAGCAGGTATTGCTCATGCATTGCTCAGGTGAAAGTTTACAACCGTGCGATGCTAAGTTGGACGTTAAAACGGCATTTCTCAATATAGTCATGTTTGTGGGGTTACCCAAGGAGAATGGGGAATGCATGTAGCTGACGACCAATTTAGCAGTGTCGTCATCAACAGGGGACTAGATTGGGATGCTGGGTTGGAACTGAAACTTTCATCTGACAGCAAGCTGCGTAGGCAAGCTTTGTTCAGGTCTGAGAGAAGAGAGAGAGAGAGAGAGAGAGAGAGAGAGAGAGAGAGAGAGAGAGAGAGAGAGACAGTGGGAGGGAGGGGGCAGTCCATAGGCCGGTGTAGGCTGGGCGAAGTTCAACTGTTTGCTGCTATAGGGGGTTGTTGCTATTTACCAGTCCAGTCTATGGGACTGCTGTTGTGGTTTGAGACTTGAAAAGGCCTTGATCGGTGTTTCTGTGTTTTAGCCATCTATATCTGGTCTGGACGTGTGTGTGTATGTGTGTGTGTGTGTGTGTGTGTGTGTGTGTGTGTGTGTGTGTGTGTGTGTGTTATAACCAGTGTTTGGCGCATGCGGGGTGGGGTGTGGTTTGCGGGCCTGTGTTTGAGTCCCGGCACCTGCGTGTGAACGGGGTGGACAGATGCTGTGGGTGTGGTGCATGGCAACTCCCAAACACTTCTGTCACATAATAGTACGTTTGAATGTATCACTGAAATGACAGACAGAGAGAGACAGAGACAGCGGGAGAGAAAGAGAGAGGGAGAGAAAGAGAGAGAGAGGGGGAGAGAAAGAGAGAGAGAGAGAGAGAGAGAGAGGGGGAGAAGAGAGAGAGAGAGTGAGGAGGGGGAAGATGAAGTTAAAGGAGAGGTTGTGGGAGGGTGCGGGGGGAGGGGGTAGGAAGGACAGTCAGCACAGTATGTTTCTGGCTGAAGGACAATGCCATCCTGTATGTGCGTGTTGTGGTGGTGTGACCAGTCTCTCTGGCACCCTGTCACCTCTTGGTGCTGGAGGACAATGCCATCCTGTGTGTGAGTGTTGTGGTGTGACCAGTCTCTCTGGCACCCTGTCACCTCTTGGTGCTGGAGGACAATGCCATCCTGTGTGTGAGTGTTGTGGTGTGACCAGTCTCTCTGGCACCCTGTCACCTCTTAGTGCTGGAGGACAATGCCATCCTATGTGTGAGTGTTGTAGTGTGACCAGTCTCTCTGGCACCCTGTCACCTCTTGGTGCTGGAGGACAATGCCATCCTGTGTGTGAGTGTTATGATGTGACCAGTCTCTCTGGCACCCTGTCATCTCTTGGTGCTGGAGGACAATGCCATCCTGTGTGTGAGTGTTGTGGTGTGACCAGTCTCTCTGGCACCCTGTCACCTCTTGGTGCTGGAGGACAATGCCATCCTGTGTGTGAGTGTTGTGATGTGACCAGTCTCTCTGGCACCCTGTCACTTCTTGGTGCTGAAGGACAATGCCATCCTGTGTGTGAGTGTTGTGGTGTGACCAGTCTCTCTGGCACCCTGTCACCTCTTGGTGCTGGAGGACAATGCCATCCTGTGTGTGAGTGTTGTGATGTGACCAGTCTCTCTGACACCCTGTCACCTCTTGGTGCTGCCATCCTGTGTGTGAGTGTTGTGGTGTGACCAGTCTCTCTGGCACCCTGTCACCTCATGGTTCTGGAGGACAATGCCATCCTGTGTGAGTGTTGTGGTGTGACCAGTCTCTCTGGTACTCTGTCACCTCTTGGTGCTGGAGGACAATGCCATCCTGTGTGTGAGTGTTGTGATGTGACCAGTCTCTCTGGCACCCTGTCACCTATTGGTGCTGGAGGACAATGCCATCCTGTGTGTGAGTGTTGTGTGGTGTGACCAGTCTCTCTGGCACCCTGTCACCTCTTGATGCTGGAGGACAATGCCATCCTGTGTGTGAGTGTTGTGGTGTGACCAGTCTCTCTGGCACCCTGTCACCTCTTGGTGCTGGAGGACAATGCCATCCTGTGTGTACGTGTTGTAGTGTGACCAGTCTCTCTGGCACCCTGTCACCTCTTGGTGCTGGAGGACAATGCCATCCTGTGTGTGAGTGTTGTGATGTGACCAGTCTCTCTGGCACCCTGTCACCTCTTGGTGCTGGAGGACAATGCCATCCTGTGTGTGAGTGTTGTGATGTGACCAGTCTCTCTAGCACCCTGTCACCTCTTGGTGCTGGAGGACAATGCCATCCTGTGTGTGAGTGTTGTGGTGTGACCAGTCTCTCTGGCACCCTGTCACCTCTTGGTGCTGGAGGACAATGCCATCCTGTGTGTGAGTTTTGTGATGTGACCAGTCTCTCTGGCACTCTGTCACTTCTTGGTGCTGAAGGAGTCACTTCTTGGTGCTGAAGGACAATGCCATCCTGTGTGTGAGTGTTGTAGTGTGACCAGTCTCTCTGGCACCCTGTCACCTCTTGATGCTGAAGGACAATGCCATCCTGTGTGTGAATGTTGTGGTGTGACCAGTCTCTCTGACTATGAAACTTCACAGTTTTTAGGAGGTTCAGACAGTACTCTCAGTGGTCCTTCGTCATATACTTAGCGGATTTACAACACACACACATGGCTTACATGAAAAACAACACAGTGCACAAAATGGACTGGCACAACACAACAGTAGATTAACACAAAACATACATGAACCTGAAGGCAAGGACTGACACAACACACAAAGGACACTGACACAACAATCAAAGGGCACTGACACAACACACAAAGGGCGCTGACACAACACACAAAGGGTACTGACACAACACACAGCGGGCGCTGGCACAACACACAAAGGGCACAGACACAACACACTAAAGGCACTGGCACAAATGGCACTGAAACAACACACAAAGGACACTGACACAACACACAGAAGGCACTGACACAACACACAAAGGGCACCGACACAACGCACAAAGGGCACTGACACAACGCACAGAAGGCACTGACACAACACACAAAGGGCACTGACACATCACACAAAGGGCACTGACACATCACACAAAGGGCACTGACAAGATGAGATAAGATAATGTTGCTTATAGCCCAGCCGACCGCAAAGGGCGACATCAGGGCTGTCACCACGTTAAAATCTACTCACAAGTCACTGACACAACACACAAAGGGCACTGACACAACACACAAAGGGCACTGAAACAACACACAAAGGCCGCTTGCACAACACACAAAGGGCACTGGCACAACACACAAAGACCAGAGACACAACACACCAGGGACACTGACACAGCACACAAAGGGCACTGACCCAACACACAAGGGGCACTGACCCAACACACAAGGGGCACTGACAAACACACAAAGGGCATTCACACAACACACAAAGGGCACTAACACAACACACAAAGAGCACTGACGCCACACACGAAGGGCATTCCACACAACACACAAAGGGCATTCACACAACACAGACTCAACATACAAAGGGCACTGACACAGCACACAAAGGGTATTCACACAACATACAAAAGAAACTGACACAACACACAAAGGGCACTGACACAACACACAAACGGCATTCATGCAAACACCACAAAGGGCATTCATGCAACACACAAAGGGCATTCTCGCGACACACGAAGCGCAATCACACAACACACAAAGGGCATTGACACAACGCACAAAGGGCACTGACACACAACACAAAGGGCACTGACACAACACACAAAGGGCACTGACACAACACACAAAGGGCACTGACACAACACACAAAGGGCACTGACAAACAAAGGGCCCTGACACAACACACAAAAGGCACTGACGAATCATACAAAGGGCACTGACAAAACATGTATGGGAGACTGACATTATACGCACTGGGACTCACATTTTATACGTAGTGGACTTACACAGTGTATACAGGGGACTCACGCAACGCTCTAAGGACTCGTACAGTGTACACAGAGGACTAACACAGCATGAACTGAGACTAACACAGTGTACACAAGGGCTCCCATAGTGTGCACAAGGGCTCCCATAGTGTACACACTGGACTGACACAGTGTACACAAGGGCTCCCATAGTGTACACACTGGACTGACACAGTGTACACAAGGGCTCCCATAGTGTACACACTGGACTGACACAGTGTACACAAGGGCTCCCATAGTGTACACACTGGACTGACACAGTGTACACAAGGGCTCCCATAGTGTACACACTGGACTGACACAGTGTACACAAGGGCTCCCATAGTGTACACACTGGACTGACACAGTGTACACAAGGGCTCCCATAGTGTACACACTGGACTGACACAGTGTACACAAGGGCTCCCATAGTGTACACACTGGACTGACACAGTGTACACAAGGGCTCCCATAGTGTACACACTGGACTGACACAGTGTACACAAGGGCTCCCATAGTGTACACACTGGACTGACACAGTGTACACAAGGGCTCCCATAGTGTACACACTGGACTGACACAGTGTACACAAGGGCTCCCATAGTGTACACACTGGACTGACACAGTGTACACAAGGGCTCCCATAGTGTACACAAGGGCTCCCATGGTGTACACAAGGGCTCCCATAGTGTACACACTGGACTGATACAGTATGCACAAGAGACTCGGACAGTATAATGGTGATGGCAGTCAACATCAAACCAGTGTGTAGATTTCAAATCATGATCAACTTTTTTCCTGTCTTCATACGGTCCACAGCATCTTGAATACACGTAGTGAAAACATTTAATGCTTCATTTATATTGACATCAGTAAGACTAACGGTGTTTTTGATTTCATCACGAATCTGTGGCGTGAACATGTCACGAAATCATACATGGGTGGGGGGGGGGGGGGGGGGGGGGGGAGGGGGGGAGGGGGGACAGTGAACTGCCGTACAAGTGTCGGTAGGATGTGTTTTGACCTCTGGCCATGACTGATGATAGCAGGTAGTCCACAATCTGAGGGAGGACTATGGTAGACACAGACCTCTGGCCATGACTGATGATAGCAGGTAGTCCACAATCTGAGGGAGGACTATGGCAGACACAGACCTCTGGCCATGACTGATGATAGCAGGTAGTCCACAATCTGAGGGAGGACTATGACAGACACAGACCTCTGGCCATGACTGATGATAGCAGGTAGTCCACAATCTGAGGGAGGACTATGGTAGACACAGACCTCTGGCCATGACTGATGATAGCAGGTAGTCCACAATCTGAGGGAGGACTATGGTAGACACAGACCTCTGGCCATGACTGATGATAGCAGGTAGTCCACAATCTGAGGGAGGACTATGGTAGACACAGACCTCTGGCCATGACTGATGATAGCAGGTAGTCAACAGTCTGAGGGAGGACTATGGCAGACACAGAATTCCGTTCCCAAGGTCTGCAGACAGGTGTGATCCACAACGCCTTCTGCTGCCATCCACCTGCGGTCTGTTGGGGGGCGCTTCCTGCCTGTCTCCATCGCTTCATGACAAGGAGGGCTACAGAACAGGCCATCTCCCGCATCTGCATTATGCCCCTTGGACACATCTGCATTATGCGCCTTGGATACATCTAGATACCTGTATTGTGCCCCTTACACACATCTGCATTGTGCCCCTTGGACACATCTGTATTGTGCACCTTGGATACATCTGCATTGTGCCTCTTACACACATCTGCATTGTGCCTCTTACACACATCTGCATTGCTCCTCTAGGACACATCTGCATTGTGCCTCTTGGACACATCTGTATTCTTCCCCTTGGACACAGAGGACCTCAGGACTGCTCCTGTCCTGTTCAACCTGGGGCACTTTGCTCCTTCAGTGTGGCCACATCGAATCGAACCCAGGACCCAGCCCTCCACTCAGCAGGGACTCCATGCGCCAGACACGACTCTACAGTGGAGGGTCCATCCGGAGAGTCAGTCGGGAAAGGACCAGCGACTCTCACACTTCTGGACCTGGGTCTGTCGCCATAGAACCCACGCTCCGTGACGTCACGGATACACTGAAAATTTGACGTGACCTGATGGACGGCAAGTTGGACGCAATGAAGCAGGAAGTCCATGATCTGAGGGAGGACTATGCACTCCACACAGCCAGATGAGAGAACTGAAGGAAGACTATGCAGCTCCACACAGCCAGATGAGAGAACTGAAGAATGACTATGCAGCTCCACACAGCCAGATGAGAGAACTGAAGAATGACTACGCAGCTCCACACAGCCAGATGAGAGAACTGAAGGAGGAATATGCAGCTCCACACAGCTAGATGAGAGAACTGAAGAATGAGTATGCAGCTCCACACAGCCAGATGAGAGAACTGAAGAATGACTATGTAGCTCCACACAGCCAGATGAGAGAACTAAAGGAGGACTATGCAGCTCCACACAGCCAGATGAGAGAACTGAAGAATGACTATGTAGCTCCACACAGCCAGATGAAATAACTAAGGAGGACTATGCAGCCAGATGAGAGAACTGAAGGAGGACTATGCAGCTCCACGCAGCCAGATGAGAGAACTGAAGGAGGACTATGCAGCTCTACACAGCCAGATGAGAGAACTGAAGGACTAGGCAGCCAGATGAGAGAACTGAAGGAGGCCTATGCAGTTCTACACAGTCAGATGAGAGAAGTGAAGAAGGAGGTGACAGAGGTGTGGAGAGAAAACGGGGAACTGCAGAAGACCAGTAACAACGGGCGTGAGAAGCTGCATAAGTGCCAGAGATGGATCGACGATCTGGAGGGCCGTTCCAGGAGCAACGACCTGATTTTCTACGAACTACCCAGAAGAGACGAGAGAGGAGACCAGTGCAGACTGGGGGGGGGGGGGGGGGGGGGGGGGGGGGGGAAGGGGGGCTGCTGCAGGACCTTCTGACGGACAAGCTGGGCCTGACTGACCAGGTGGAGTTTGACTGTGTGCACCGGCTGAGTTCCCGTCCAGACTCCCCAGTGATTGCCCACTGTGCTTTTTTCAACCAAGAGGTACAGGTTCTAAAGCTGAAGGGAAACTAAAAGGTTCAAATAGATTCATTAAGGACTATTCCAAATGGGTAAGAGACATTCGACAGAGAATGACGCCATATTTGAAACGGGCAAGGCAAGACGGAAAAAGAGCCACAATTGTTTTCAATTATTTATTGATGGTAAAAAGGTTTTAGACGCTCGGGGCAGACTCATGGGTTTTACACAGGAAACCGGCCAGCCCTGTTTTGTTGCATACAACACTGCCCTTTGTGAGGGAACTTTTGCAACAGAGACACCGGCATCACCGTCCAGTATAACCCAAATGACAGTAAACGTGCACGTGATTTTAGTGTTGATGACAGTGAGTTTGTTTACGTTGGTGACGGGAACTCTGTGTGTTTCAACTTCCGTGTGTGCTTCAGTCAATGATTTTTTGTGAACATAGGCACTGGAAAGATGTGACTAGAAATAAGAAAATGACAAAAACTAAATCATTACCTTTTCGCCACAAGAATGTCAATAGATTACTATCCGAATTACAGGACAGTGACTTTTGAACATGTCATCAATCTTTCGATTTGATTTGTTCAGTTAAAACGCTTATAGGTGAATTTAAATCCTGTCTATTATCTGGATACAAAATGTTTTGCTCCCTGCGATAAAATTGATAGTCAAAGGGAGACAATCGGATAGAATTTCGTGTCTTGTTGAAAATATGCATGTGTCATATGTTAAAGATGTAGAAATGGAATCTAATGCCTTTGATGCACTAATTATTAATAAAACATTGTTGGGTACGGACAAAGACAATTGTATGTATATCTGTATGTACCTCCAGTAGCTTCCACATATTTTGAGTCTGTCAGTGGCATTGCATTATTGGAAGATTTTTCATCCAGAAGATGTATATGTATATTTGCTGGACGGGGCAGATGACTGGGAGTGCACTGCAGATCTCCCAGAATGGAAGAGTCACCCAGAGATCATCAGAAAGAGTGGCATGAGACCAGACATAGTAGTCCACTCTCAGTCAACCAAGCAGCTGATCATGATCGAGCTCACGGTGCCATATGAGAACAGAATGAAGGCAGCTCAAATCTACAAGACTAAAAAGTACGCTGATCTGGCAAACAACCTGAGGAGGGAAGGCTATCAGGTCGAAGTCCTCACTGCAGAAATTGGAGCTGGGGGTTTGTTGGAACGTCTGCATACAGCCTCATGAAACAGCTCTCAGTTGCAGGGAGGGAAAAAACCAGAGCCCTGAAAGCAATGGCAGAAGCGGCAGTGAGGTGTTCAAGCTGGATCTGGTCAAGGAGAAACAAAAGTGAACTTCATAAGGCTTAACTTTCCTACAAATATCAGGTGTCCCAGTGGCTCAGTGGTTAGAGTGCGAGTCATTAAGTGGAAAATGAGCATGTCCAGAGGGTCATGGGTTCGAATCCCAGCCATGGCTCGTCCCAAGTTGGGAAAAAAGGGGCAGCAGAGGGACATCCGGAGTCATGAACCGGGTGTGGCCCAACCCCCCTGGAGTGTCAGGAGATAAGGGACGAAACACTTGCTTGAAGGGGGCTTCTCCTCTGAGGACTCTCTGCTGCCACGCTCTCCACGAGTTTCTTTCTACTGATGCATGGGTAAACCATTGACCTCTGGGAATAGGCCGGAGGACGTCCGGGAAAGACCGGAGGACACTGGGAAAGACCAGAACCAAGGGCTCTGTGGGCTGGCTCCCCACTTTGCCTTCAACATGTGGCTACTAAGTACAAAAGGAAAAGATGCTCCCAGGATTCACCGAAAGGGTGAGAGAATGATGAATCCATCGGTGCTCAACCAATGACGACTGCAAATCCCAAACGGACTATGAACATGGACCAAATGGAATATCCATGTGTCTGTGGAAAGCGTTTCGCTACCACCCGTGGCATGAAGATCCACAGAACAAAGATGGGATGTGTGAAGACTCATCTGAATGAGCAGCAGCGCACTGCATCAGCAGATAAGACGTTGGAAGACCAAGGCCAGGATTTAAACCACAGTGCCAAGGACATCCACGCTGTTGGTTCGGATGAGGAATTTGCACAGGCCCTCGATGCCAGGCGCCTGAAACTCAACCTGCCACGAGCAAACGAAACTGAAGATTGGGAGAAACTGGATGCAAAAATCGTCCTCGATGCACTGATAGAGAAAAGCACCCTGGAACACAAACTAGCCACAGATGGGGACATTGTGTATGCCACATGTAGAGACACCTATGGAGCAAAACTACCCAAAGAGAAAACACCTCCAAAGAAATCCAGACGCCAAAAAGAGATGGACAAGATCAGGGTCCAAAAGAAAAACCTCAAGAAGCAAATGAAGACTGCACTGCCAGCTGAAAAAACAAGGCTTGGAAAAACTCTGGAAAGACCTGAAAGCAAAACAGCGCCCGCAGCAAAGCGGAATCTGCGAGGAAGAGGAAGAGCAAAAAGAAGAAGACACAAGACCGCTTCTTCAGAGACCCCTTCCAGTTTGCCAGAACACTGTTTGAGCAGCCAAAGTCTGGGACCCTAAGTGTGGACAAAGGAGTTCTTGAGCAGCATCTGAGGAAAACATACTCTGACTCACAGAGCAAAGCACCACTCGACATTCAAGGTCTGGTGTGGCCAACCAACCCTGAGGAACAGTTCAATGACTAGCGTCCAACGTTGGCGGAAATCAAGAAGGTGGTCGACAAAGCCAGAGCCAAATCATCACCAGGGCCAAACGGAATACCTTACCAGCTGTACAAGAAATGTCCCAAGGTGCTGGAGTGGCTCCACAGCTGCTGCGATCAGCTTGGAGAAACCAGAAGATCAGCGGCCAGTGGATGACGGCAGATGGTGTGTACATCCCCAAAGAGCAAAACTTAAGTGACATCAGCCAGTTCAGGTCAATATCAGTACTGAACGTCGAAGGGAAAATCTTCTTCTCTGTCATGGCAGCAAGGCTGACCAAGTACCTCATGGAAAACAAGTACTTGGATGTGTCAGTCCCGAAAGGTGGCATCCCAGGCGTGGCTGGCTGTGTAGAACACGCCACAATGATCTGGGACGCAATCCAAAGAGCAAAAACAGAAAAGAGAGACGTGGACGTAGTGTGGCTTGATCTGGCAAACGCATATAGATCTGTACCCCATGAGATGACACAGTTGGCTCTTGAGATGTACCATGTGCCAAAGAACATCCGCGGCATGCTCCAGAAGTACTTCAATGGCTTCTCAATGCGGTTCTCTACCAAGGAGTATACAACAGATTGGATCAACTTGGAAGTGGGCATTGCAATGGGCTGTGCAATTTCCCCAATACTGTTCGTGCTGGCAATGGAAGTCATCTTGAAAGCAGCAACAAGCAACGCAAGACAAACAGACCTTGGCGATGGATGCAAGATGCCCCCTCTCAAGGCCTTCATGGATGACACTACAGTGATTTCATCCAGAGAAGACAAGACACGTCATGTGCTGGAGAGGCTGGACGACATAGTTGCCTCATCCAGAATGAAGTTCAAGCCAAAGAAATCACGGAGTATCTCACTGAGGAAAGAAAAAGGGGCCCAATCTGTGGTCTTCAGTGTTGCCAACCAGGCCATTCCAACAGTCACAGAAGAGCCAGTCAAGAGCCTTGGGAGATGGTATGATGATACGCTGAAAGACACACAAAGAGCAAAAGAAACCAAACGGATGTCGGAAGAAGGCTTGGAGACCATTGACCAGTGTGGGCTCCCTGGCAAATACAAGGTCTGGTGTCTGCAGTTTATGCTGATACCAAAGCTCCTATGGCCTCTGATGATATACGACATCTGTACCAGCATAGTGGAGGCAATGGAAGCCAAAATCAACAAGTTCACAAGGAAATGGCTTGGTGTCCCACCCTGTCTGACTTACATAGCGCTGTACTGTCGCCAAGCAAAGCTGAAACTGCCACTGAAATCCATCCTGGAGGAATACAAAGCAGGGAAGATCAGACTTCAAAGCATGCTGGAGGACTCAGGAGACAAGGTGGTAGAAGCAATCAAGCCCCAGCTGAAGACAGGCAGAAAATGGATAGTTCAAGAGGCGATGGATTCTGCAAAAGAAAGTCTCAAGATCAGAGAAATAACAGGACACACACAGACCAACAGACAAGGACTGGGGGTGACCAAAACTGAATGGTGGTCAAGGCTAAAGGAAAAGCCAAAAGAGACATGATGATTCAGGAGATGAGAATAGAAGAAGACCAAAAAAGACTCCAAAAAGCAGTCCAGCAGAGCCAGCAAGGGCAATGGACAACGTGGGAGAATGCACTCCATAGAAGTCTCACTTGGAATGACATTTGGCACATGGCCCCTCTCAGGATCAGCTTCATTCTCAGATCTCCATATGACCTTCTGCCCTCAAATGCAAACCTGGTGAAGTGGAGAAAAACAGACGATCCTGCATGCCCCCTTGCCATGAAAAACAAACAGTGGAGCATGTCCTAAGCTCATGTAAAGTAGCCCTGGCTCAAGGAAGGTACACATGGAGGCACAACCAAGTGCTCAAAGAGATTGTACAAGTAGTCTGGGCTAGTACCAACACCACAAAAGGGAAAATCAGGACTCCAAAAGCACCCACAACATTCTTCACGGCAGGAGGTAGCTAATCATGGCCAAGAACAACAGTGCCACTCGGAACATGCAGGCAGAGTCTGCTGGACGGGGCAGATGACTAAGAGTGCACTGCAGATCTCCCAGAATGGAAGAGTCACCCAGAGATCATCAGAAAGAGTGGCATGAGACCAGACATAGTAGTCCACTCTCAGTCAACCAAGCAGCTGATCATGATCGAGCTCACGGTGCCATATGAGAACAGAATGAAGGCAGCTCAAATCTACAAGACTAAAAAGTACGCTGATCTGGCAAACAACCTGAGGAGGGAAGGCTATCAGGTCAAAGTCCTCACTGCAGAAATTGGACCTAGGGGGTTTGTAGGAACATCTGCATACAGCCTCATGAAACAGCTCTCAGTTGCAGGGAGGGAAAAAACCAGAGCCCTGAAAGCAATGGCAGAAGCGGCAGTGAGGTGTTCGAGCTGGATCTGGTCAAGGAGGAACAAAAGTGAACTTCATAAGGCTTAACTTTCCTACAAATATCAGGTGTCCCAGTGGCTCAGTGGTTAGAGTGCGAGTCATTAAGTGGAAAATGGGCATGTCCAGAGGGTCATGGGTTCGAATCCCAGCCATGGCTCGTCCCAAGAGGGGAAAAAGGGGCAGCAGAGGGACATCCGGAGTCATGAACCGGGTGTGGCCCAACCCCCATAGAGTGTCAGGAGATAAGGGCCGAAACACTTGCTTGAAGGGGGCTTCTCTTCTGAGGACTCTCTGCTGCCACGCTCTCCACGAGTTTCTTTCTACTACATCGTTGTGTGGGGATTTGAATGGTAGAATGGTTAATTGATCACGTCATTGTCAAGGAGCTTCAGATATTCTTTTCATTTCAAACATCAAGTCATCCAATAAGTGTCAATCGATTTTCCGCGGATTCTGTATTGAATGATTATGGTTGTTGTTGTTTGTCCTTCACCGACGAAGATGACCACAACTTCAGCTATCACTGGGTGCTGGTGTGTGTACACAGATGGCTAATCAGGCCAATTCTCGCTTTGAATAGTCTGTTGCAGTGTGGACAGGGCAGACTTGGAGATGAGCCAAGCTGAAAGGTGGTGTTTGCTCTGTTTTTCCGAAGCCGACATTTTTGCTCCTGTGCCTCCACTCGCCTCATGGAAAATTGATGTTGATCACATGTAGTGCATGTGATCGATGTCTTTTTAACGATTTATGTCAAGGACATTGGCAAGGTTGCTACACATATGTATCAGACAGTGGATGCAGTATAAATGATTACTTTGTCGTGTCGTGTGATTTGTTTGTATTATTGTGTAATTCATATGAGTTACGAGTGTCTAAGAGATTTGATTCCAATCATATTCCTGCAGGACGTTATTGTGATTGTGTCAGATCGGAGACAAATCCTTCTCCTAACGGTTTTACATTGGAAAATTCATGTGGAATTAAGAGTGTGCTGATGTGTGTTTATAATATACATGTCGTTATGCAACACACACACACACACACACACACACACACACACACACACACACACACACACACACACACGAGATAGGAATGGAGAGAGAGAGAGAGGAGAGAGAGAGAGAGAGAGAGAGACAGAGAGAAGACAGACAGACAGACAGACAGACAGACAGACAGACAGAGAGGGAGAGACAGACAGACGGACAGACAGAGGCATACACTGCATCCAGCTCACTTTCGCTCATTCTCCCCATTGATTCAACAGGCTTCTTTCTTGAAAGATACTGCCCTGCCCTTTATTGACAGTATTTGACATCATATGTTCACCGTTTACAGTGCCATTTATTTACAATGTAGGGCAAATGTACACGTTCATGATTTCAAAGTTACATCCGAAATTATTAAAAAATTAAAGTCGTATAACATAGTGAATAATAGCCAAAGAGCAGAACATGGCACGGGTTTCTTTTGTACTAGTTTGTACAGAGTGGACTGATGTGGTGGGTGGGGGTGAGATGTGAGGGCACACAGTCCGGGATGGGGAGACGAGGGCGGGAGGACTGAGTTGTGGTGTGTGTGTGTGTGTGTGTGTGTGTGTGTGTGTGTGTGTGTGTGTGTGTGTGTGTGTGTGTGTGTGGTATGCGCGCGCGCGAGTTAGTGAGACAGAGAGAGAGAGGGGAAGGGTGGGGGGGGGGGGGGCGAGGGTGAGAGAGAAAGAGAAGAGAGAGAGAGAGAGAGAGAGTGTGTGTGTGTGTGTGTGTGTGTGTGTGTGTGTGTGTGTGTGTGTGTGTGTGTGAGTGACTGAGAGAGAGAGAGAGAGAGATGATAGAGAGAGAGAAAGGAGAGAGTGTATGTGTGTGCGCGTGTGTGTGTATGTGTATCAGAGGGGAGGGAGAGAGAGAGAGAGAGAGAGAGAGAGAGAGAGAGAGAGAGATGATTGATTGATTGATTGATTGATTGATTGATTGATTGATTGATTGATTGATCTTTAATACACAAGGATGGAGATTTTAGGCCAAAGCCTAGTCTTACAATCTGTCCTTGTCATGCATACATTATTTCAACACATATCGTTCATACTGACAATTCAACATAACAACATGGTAATCTAATTCTACAATGACAAGCAAACAATTCATAAAAGCACTAATGAGATGGGGGATGGTAAAACAGAAGGAAACTTACAAACAAACAAACAAGACTACAGAGAGAGAGGTCAGAGGAGGGTGGGGAAGAGAGAATGGTAGATAGTGGGAGGAGAAAAGGTATGGTAGACAGAGTGGGAGTGGGGATGAGCGATTTTAACGGAGTAGGTTTAATGTTTAGACGATTTATTCAAAGTATGGTTCACAGAAGACTTTGCGAATGGGCGCTAATCATTGTAATTGAATAATTTAATTACTGAGACATAAAATGTTTATGCAAATGTTCCTTGAAAAGTTTTAAAGTATTCATGTTTTGTAGATTCGGTGGAAGTGAGTTCCAGACATATGGTCCAGAGTAAGCTAGGCTTGTTTTGTATAGATCAATGCGTGGGTAGGGAAGAAGGAATTTCGTCGAGCCAGAAAAGCTGTTCGATCTTGTAAAAAGGGCATTGATATAACATGGCATAGTATCTGTCAAGATTGTAAACATAAATGATGCCTTGTTGAATTCCAATGGCCTATTCAGAGGAAGTATATTCAGCGCTTTTAGTTTTTCGTCTGTTGTTAGAGATACAGCTGGATGGAGTAGCTTTGCTGCACGTCTATGGAGAGAATTCAGCCTTTTTTGGTGGACGTCACTACTGCCGTCCCACACTGTTGAGGCGTAATTGATACGTGACATTATGTGTGCATTGAAGAAAAGTTTAAGCACATTACTGTTGACGTAGCGTTTTAATTGAGATAACAGGAAAAGGTGTTTTGAGACTACCTTGCAAACGTTATTGAGATGAGATTGCCATTTCAATTCTTTATCTATCGTTAACCCTAAAACACGATGCTCGTCTACCTGCCCGATAGAAGTGCCATTCAACTGAAGTTTTAGGCAAAGAGGAGTCAACTGGTGTTTTTGGCGGGTAGCTATAATCATAGATTTGGTTTTGGCTGGGTGTATGACCATTGGGTTTGAATGACACCAGTCTGACACGTCGTTTAGACTTTCCTGGAGAGAAGTTTCTATTGTCTGTAGATCACTACCATTCGTTTGGAGTGACGAGTCATCAGCAAATAAATCTGTCGTGACCTTTTCATCTGATACGGACAATGGTAAATCATTGATGAAGATGCAGAATAGTAGGGGGCCTAGTACAGAGCGCTGTGGGACTCCATGTCTGACAAAGTCTGAAGCGGAAGTTTTGCCATTAAGCACCACATACTGAGTCCTATCGTTCAAGTATAATTGGAATAATGAGATTGTCGGGGTATGGTTCAAGTAGACAGATAGTTTCTTTAGAAGAATGGAATGATCAACAAGATCAAACGCCTTTTTGAAGTCAAGAAAGACAACCCCTGTCATTTGTGATTGGTTCATATTTGAAAGCCATGAGTCACAACATTCGTGATAATGCTGTGTGGCAGGAATGATTAGATCGGAATCCAGATTGGAATGGGTGAAATAGTTTGTTTTTCTCCATGAACTGAGATACGTGTGTGTGTATGTGTCTTTCAAGGGGTTTGGATAGAATCAAAAGTAAGGATATAGGTCTGAATTTATTTGGATCCGACAAATCATTTGATTTTGGAAGGGGGATCACTTTGGCGTTTTTGAACGCCTGAGGGAAAACATTAGTTTCAATGGATAAATTATATATGTATGTAAGAGACTCAACAATGTAAGGTACAGCGAGTTTGAGTAGAAATGCGGGTATGTTATCAGGACCCATGGATTTTTTATTCTTTAATTGCGCTATGTGCATACCTACTTTATGTACAGCAAGAAGGGGAATTTTGACTGAGTTACTGGATCTAAGTTTTTGTTTGCAAAATGAT
>CM065737.1:61214027-61224027 GCA_033310375.1 Conus canariensis
CTAGTGCCGTCATCAGTGATGCTCTCAGCCGTACTGCAGCTAAATCCAGAACATCTACTCTGGAAACTAAACCTCCCAAAGAGACAGACAGACCCACTGCCTGCCTTCTCTTCCATCCTCACAATCTGCCCATCTGCAGGATCCTGAAGTCTAACTGGCACATAGTAGAAAACCATAAACCTGCCTTTGAGACCACACCAATGATCACTTTCAAACGTGACAAAAACCTCAACGACCTACTGGTGCGCTCTAAGCTGAACAAAATCTCAACACCTAAGCCACCAGGTACTTTCCCCTGCTCAAAACCCAACTGCAAAATCTGCTCTCTCACCAAACCAGACACCATCCTACATGGCCCCACAGGCTCTTTCACTATTAAACGCACTTTCTCCTGCCAGAGCCACAACATTGTGTATGCCATCCACTGTCAGCTGTGCGGTAAGATCTATGTAGGTGAGACATCTCGCACACTTGAGACGCGCATCTCTGAACACCTGGCCGACATCCGCCACCATCGGCCCAAACCAGTCGCTCTACACTTCAACCATGCCCAACACAACATCAACCATGTCAAAGTCTTGGCACTTTGGCAATCTAAGAGTGACAGCTTGGAACGCCTTATGCAGGAATCTCATCTCATTGCCAAACTGGGCACCGTCCACCCTCATGGCATCAACGTCCAAAAGTAGTATGTACCATTCCATCTCTGCAGCTCTAGCCTGAAATATCCCCCACCTACACACACCCATACCACCCTACCTCCCTCTGTTTACCTCAGACATAGGTTGCAGCTATCATCATCTTCCCTTTTCCTACACTCTCTGAGTCTCTCCATTTGCTACATCAATCGACTTACTCCCCCCCCCCCTGCCCTAGTAATGATGTGTGTAGGGGTGTTGGTGGATATGGCGGTTGCTGGGGGTGGAGGTGGGGGTAACCAATGAATAAGGCTGATATTACAAATGGAACACACACACACACACACACACACACACACACACACACACACACACACACACACACACTCACACTCACACATACACACACACATAATAAATAGAATGCTGGCTCCTTTGGTCGTGAAGGGGGGGGGGGGGGGAGAGAGAGAGAGAGAGAGAGAGAGAGAGAGAGAGAGAGAGAGATTGTGTATAGGTGTGAATATGTTGCCCCTCCCCCTCCCCAGTTAGTACGTAAACCCATCCCCTTCTTCCCTCCACCCTCATAGCATCTACACCTTAAAGTAACATGTACCAACCCACCACTTCTATCTCAGCCCATAATATCCTCCCACCACACACACACATACTACCTTATCTCCCACTATTCACCTCACACAACTTATAGCTATCTTATTTATGCATTTATTATCATTATTATTATTTTTTTTTTAATTATTTTTTTAAAAATTATTATTATTATTATTTACTGATTTTTTAATTTATTATTATTTTTAATGTTTCATTTATTTATTTATTTGATTATTATAAAAATTGTATTTTCTAAATATATTTCTGTATCATGCTTTCATTACCTTAACCTTCACTATCGTTGTTAGCAGTATCATTCAGTAATACTATTGCTAGTATTGATACTACCACTGGCATTGACATCACCATCGCCTTCGCCTCTGGGACTGTTGCCACGGCAACCCTGCTGTTTAAGAATCCTCTAACCCACTCTCCTTTCTCCCATACCCATACTTATTGACACAGATTGGTAGTAATCTTGTCCCTATTTTTTTTTCTTTTTTTTTTCTCAGTATTTTGACCATTATTAGTATTCCTATCAGTAATATTATTATCTTCATTACGACTTTGACTCGCTCACTATTTCCCTTCCAACAGCCTCGTTCTCATTCAACGCCTTCTTCCTTGCGCTGAACCCTACCAAGTGATCTGAAGCGATCAAAGCTAAGTGAATTTTCATTGTTTTATTCGTTAATGTCTCACCTGATGAAGACCTAAGAGGTCGAAACTAGTTGTGTTTCGTCTTGTGACTCGTTTGTCCACGTTCTCTGGGCGGTTCGCTAACATTTATTTAAGATTTGTTTAGATTTCCGCCTGCAGTCCTCTCGCTTTGCAACTAGATCTGTCTTGAGACTGTCAACACTGACGGACCGGTTTTTGTCCGGTCACAAATTTTTACAACCGGGTTGGCCGGAACATGTTCACCCGAAAACCGGTTGGTTAGTTCACCTGACTGCTGCTCACCTGCGCTCTGTGTAAGTCAGGTGAGCTGAAATGATCATGCAGTGACCTGCGAAGATCCCTTTCCTCCATTAAGAAAGTGTGAACACCGTAGTCGCACCTTCTCGCCACGTTAATGTGTGTGTTTCCTAAGGGGAACATGGGGCAGGTTGTTTTGACTAACGCGGCACGGGAGCGAAATACTGGCTAGACCAGTCCAGATGGAGGAGTAAGGCCCCCACCAAAATGGAAGGAACTGAGTGAAGGCCCACCGGCGTGAGGATACGCCCTGACACTGCTCCAAGCCTTACCCCAGCCATGGGTTAAATGGTAAAAGCATCCAGCCTGCCGAAGACGGAGAGTGTCAGCTACGGCGCAGGTCCTGGGGATAAATTAGGGCACACATGCATCAACGATTATGGTCATGCGTCAGACTACCTTGTCGTAATGGCGTCGTCCCTATCAGCGACAAGCGGGGAGGGATGGAGCCGGGCCCTTAGCCTCAAAGGGGCCCACCCAAGCGACCGGTGCCTCTGTTAACCTGACGGCAGAGTAGAGCGATTGACCAGACTACCCAGCCTTCTACCACCCTTACAGTGGCTCAGTGGAATGCAGAAGGACTAGGGAACAAGAAACCAGAACTGCAAAAGTTTCTAAGCAAAAACAACATTCATGTCATCTGCATTCAAGAAACGCACTTGAAAGGTCATCGACGTTTCTTCGTAAGAGGCTACGAGACATTTCGCCAAGACCGCGAAGACAGACACAAGGGAGGAATAATTACCCTTGTCAGAAACTCCATCCCTGCAGTGGAGACAAACAGATCAAGAAGACAAGAACTAGAACACCTGACTGTCAATCTCTTGCTGCCCAGTGGAGACCTACGGATTACCAACTGCTACAGCCCATCAACCTCATCTCTTACGCTACACAACGTGAAGCTAGAAGCTTACAGACACCTGGTGGTTGGAGACTTCAACAGCCACTCACAAACTGGGGATATGATGAAATGGATGCCCATGGTGAGGAAGTGGAGGATTGGATGATGGAAAACAATCTAGTACTCATCAACCAGGCGGACGACAAACCAACGTGCTTCTCCAGAGCTTGGAAAACCACTTCCACACCAGACCTGACAGTAGCTACTGAGGACATTCACAAGCTCACGTCCAGAGAAGTCAGCACCCAGCTTGGAGGGAGTGACCACCTGCCAGTCATTCTCAACATCTCCAGCTTAGGATGTACTGAGCGCAACATGCAACCAAGTTGGAACTTCAAACGAGCCAACTGGACCCTCTTTGCAGAAAAGGCTGACCACCACACCAGAAACATTTGCTGTGAAAATGACCTGAACAAGAACGTCCAGAATTTCACTAATGCAATTCTTCAGGCAGCAAAGCAGGCAATCCCAAGGGGCAAAAGAAGACATTACCTGCCATACTGGAGTGACACACTGGAACAGCTTCACACTGAAATGGACAATGCCAGAGAAGCTATGGAGCAAACCCCCACTCCAGAGAACCTAGTGAGGCACAACAACGCCAAAGAAGCTTTCAACCAACAGAAGAAAGCTGAACTCCAAAAAAGCTGGAACGAGAAGACCAGCAGTCTCAACATGGAGAAGGACACCAGCAAGCTGTGGAATCTGACAAAAGCCCTAAATGAAGACACCAGAGCGGGACACAGCAAAACTGTCATCGAGGAAAACGGTACGCACCACACGGAAAGGAAAGCAGCAAACATCCTGGCAGACTTTTACAAAGAGGAAAGCGAAGCAACAATACCCAATGCCCGAGTGCAGGAAGTCGGCAAGGAAACCAGGGAAAAGCTGAAACACCAGAACCCTACACTGTCCATGATGTCAACCTTCTCCATGACTGAAATCAATGCAGCCATTAAGAAACTAAAGCCAAAGAAAGCCCCAGGGAAAGATGGTGTTCCCAATGACATGATCAGGAGACTTGGAACCACAGCAAAACAGAAGCTCCTTCTGATCATCAACCAGTCATGGAGCTCAGGGAAATTCCCAGACCGATGGAGATAAGCAGTCATCATCCCCATCAGAAAGAAACAGAAAGACAAAACCAAGAAATCCAGCTACCGACCAATCAGCCTCTCCAGTTGTCTGGGCAAGGTGATGGAAAGAATGGTGAACACAAGACTGCTGAAACACCTGGAAGAAAATCACCTGCTCAGCAACACGCAGTCAGCATACAGGAAGAACCGCAGTACGGAAGACCAGCTCGTGTACCTCGCCCAACAGATCGAAAACGCCTTTCAGGAGAAGAAAAAGGTACTGGCTGTCTTCGTGGACCTGACCAAAGCCTTCGACAAGGTATGGAAGGAAGGACTTCTCCTGAAGCTGCTAAACAAGAAAGTGGAAGGGAATATGTACCGCTGGATACGCAACTCCCTCCAGTACCGCAGAGCAAGAGTTCAACTAGATGGGGAAATTAGCCATCGAATCACTCTACAACAAGGTGTACCACAAGGAGGAGTTATTTCCCCTACACTCTTTCTCATCTTCATTGACGACATCGCTGAGAAGCTCACCAAGCACATCTCCAGAGCTCTCCACGCCGACGATTTTGCTGCCTGGAGTGCTGCAGAACATTTAACCACAGCCAGCTACAGGATGCAGGAAGCACTGGAACTCGTCGGAAGATGGGCCTCTGACTGGGGCGTAGAAATCAGTACCACCAAGACAGTGGCCACAGTCTTCTCGCTGTCGCCACTGCCAGAAAACATCAGCCTAAAAATAAATGGAAGAGAGCTGAACAAGAAGACAAACCATGCAACATACCTAGGCATCAAGCTGGACAAGGGGCTTACCTGGAATCAAGAACATTGAAAACGAAGCAGTCAGGAAGCTCGCCATCATGGAGAAGCTCGCCGGTACATCCTGGGGCGCAAACAGCAGCATCCTGCAGAAGGTGTATGTGGGTACCGTCAGACCAACCCTGGAGTATGGCAGTTCTGCATGGGCCACTGCATCCAAGACCAACACCAGTCGCCTGAACAAACTGCAGAATGCAGGATTGCGACTGATCACTGGTGGGATGAAGACTACCCCAATCCAAGCCATGGAGAAGCTTACTAGCCTACATTCCCTCGAAGACAGACACGAGGAGAAGGTTTTTATCCACAGTGAAAAGTTACTGCGTATACCTACCCACCCCGTGCACACCGAGATGCAGAACCCCACCAAAAACAGGCTAAAAAGAACAAGTTTCAACCACCTGTCTAAGAGCCTGCATCGCAGAAATGAAGACCTGCTGCCTGCTTCACCAGCCGAAATGGAGATGCTTCCAGATTTTGAGGAACCAGACAATCACCTGGAAGATATTGCAATCATCACCGAAGTTCCTGGCATTAAAAGAATGGACCGTCAAGCCCCTCAGTAATGAAAGCTCTAGCACAGGAGATAATTGCCAAGCATCTTTCTGGGAACGGCCAGCCCATCACAGAATATTGTGTTCTTCACAGACTGCCGATCTCTGCTGCAGGGGCTTCAGAACACAAGAGGTGAACAACATATGCAAGACATCAAGGCTGCCCTCCATGAACTCTCAAAACAGTCTCTCATTACGCTTCAGTGGATTCCGTCTCACTGTGGGATCATGGGCAACGAAAAAGCCGATGCTCTCTCCAAGGCAGGCAGCAAAATGGAGCAGTTCAGCCACCCCGTGACCTACAGGGAGGCCAAGACCATCATCCACAACCAGTTTCGGTCCCAGTGGAAGAGAAGGCTGGGTGCAGAGAGTGGTGCTGACCCGATCCACCAGCTCCAAAGGCACCAGCAGACAATCCTCTTCAGACTGAAGACCGGCCACCGCAGACTGCTGAGCCACCTTAACCGCTTAAAGATGACTTACACTGACCAGCGCCTATGCGGCACTGGACCCCAGACCCCTGAACATGTCCTCCTGCGCTGTCTCTACGACACAAAACCTGGCCGGGGGGAGCGGAGTTACAGGCGCAGCTTTGGGGAGCCCGTTCTGACCTGGAGAAGACCGCGGGTTTCATCATTGTGGCCGGGTTACAAGTCTGACGCATCCAGCTTCAATCGAACGCAGAGAGAGAGAGAGAGAGAGAGAGAGAGAGAGAGAGAGAGAGAGAGAGAGAGAGAGAGAGATCAGGCAGTCTCTACAGCAGTTCCGGCAGTGCAACTTCCCATTGGCTGAAGAGGGACTCCAGACCAGTTGCTGTGGCAGTCAGATATTTCATCGTTAGCAATTTGAAATCGCAGACCAAAATCGTTCTCCCCTCCTATAGACGACTGTAACTATCTCAGCGCCTAGTAAAGTTTTTTTTTAGAGAAAAAAAAGTATTTGTTGTTTTTTGGTATATCTTGTGACTTGATTGGGTGATAGGAGGAAATCGTTTTTAGAAAGTAAGAATAGAAAGAAGGAAAAACATGTTGTCGATGAGTGATCGGAAAAGGAGTTGGCTTAGCTAGTTCATGGCGTAATGATGCAAAACAGTTTTTGTTTATTTCGCTAATGTATGATAATCATACAAATGATAGTAAGCTCCGGAAGTGAGCGATGGAAACTATCAAGTATTAGTGGTTGGAAGTCTGTTGATAAGTATTTAAACCATCCTTTGATATGAATAATGAATATCTATGTGTTTAATAAACAAGAGTGTGTGGAAATCATTCCTTGATATATATTTAAGGGTTGTACTGTTACTAATGAATAATCCTATGAACAGAGATCATTCTCTGAGATGTAGTCATTATGTGAAATGATAAAAACATTCTTATCTTGATGAAAGAGGCGAAACGAAATAATTTCTTATATGCAATGATTATATTCTTGGTTTATTGTAAAAAGGTCTATGTGGAAATCCTTTCCCCCCAATGTGTAGAACATGATTTCGAAAAGGTCTATGTGGAAATCCTTTCCCCCGAATGTGTAGAACATGATTTCGAAAAGGTCTATGTGGAAATCCTTTCCCCCAATGTGTAGAACATGATTTCGAAAAGGTCTATGTGGAAATCCTTTCCCCCCAATGTGTAGAACATGATTTCGAAAAAGAGAATGTCCTATTGTGATATTGTATGGAAAACGTGTGGATTTCGCTATGGGCATTTTTCCCCAAGTTCTGGTGAAATATAAAGTAACTGTTGGTTATGAATATGATTAATAATCGTGATGAATAATAGCCATGTTATAGTAGGCTAGATAATCAAGGTAGTTATCAGTTCCCCCAGGTAAAAGTCGTTGTCCTGGTGTGACCGGGAACTGGCTGCCACTGCTAGAGGGTCTGGGCGTAGCCGGAGTCTACCCCTGTCTCCATCCTGCTGGGGGTGTAGAGAGGTCGACGAGGGAGTCTGGGGCGTAGCCTAGATCTACCCCTGTCTCCACCCTGCTGGGGGTGTGGAGAGGTCGATGTAGGAGTCGACAGTGACCCGACGTGCCAGCTGTGCCAGAGCCGCCCCTCTTGAGGTATAGAACCTACGTCCTGTTGTGCCAGTTGTGCCAGAGCCGTCGCTTCTGCCGAGCCAGAGCCGCCGCTCTTGAGGTGTTTGAACCAGCGACCTGTTGGGCCAGTCGTACCAGAGCCGTCGCTTCTGCTGTACCAGGGCCGTCGCTTTTGTGGTGTCACCAACTTTGTGTTTGTGTTTAAGCCGCAGCTCTTGTTGTGTTGGAGCCTTTGCTCCTGTTAAGGACAGAGCCGTCGCTTCGGTTCTGTGGGGACTCTGCGAGTTGCTCCTACCGACTGTGTGAGTCCCAGGAGAGGACTTCCTCTACAGCGTTCTTCACGAGAGACTTGCGACGTCTGGGAACTATCGTGTTGAGCCGGACGTGGCCAAAAGAAAATAATAATAATAGATATATACATCTCATGAATTATACGCCTGGGGTTACTGCGTACGTTATTCTGCTGTATTGATATTGTTGTATATTGCTGTGCTTTTGTGTATTTGTGTTTTGATGGCTTGGGCAGCATGAAAAAAAGAAAACGTTGACCTATTGCCTGGCTGTCTATGTTTCGAATGGCGTGGGTGTGTGTGAATTAAAAATCGGGCACGCATCCGAATTTCTGAGAGTCAGACAAACAGACACACGCACCAACGCATCCGTAACAAACACTGTGAGGATGACTTCTGTACACACAGCTAAATTCAAACTCTTTTTCAATGTTCTGTGATACATTAGAGGTTCTACCATTAAGATCACCAGACAAAAGAACACAAAAGTCGTGTGCTCAAAGTACATGATCAACCAGACAATTCTCTAGCATATTAGGATCAACATATGTAAATGCATCATAAAGAGAGCCTTCTCGGGGCACTAAGCACATACATACAAAATGTCTTTTAAAGGAGAGAACAAACGAACGAACGAACGAATGAACGAACGAATTTTATTTTAAGAGGGTAGTGGACTAAGCATGAATACTTTTTTACATCCAGCCCTCTGGGCAAGAAAAAAATCGATAAATAGTAAAAAGCAAATCAAACAAATACATGAAAAAATGCAACAATTCCTTGCATGAGAACCTTTGAAAAAAAAGAAGAAAGAAGAAAACGAAACCAATAAACACCACAACCACCACCACCACCACCACCACCACCAACAACAAGAAAAAAAATGGTCAGGGCAAGGGGGGGGGGGGGGGGGGGGATGGAGAGAGAGAGAGAGAGAGAGAGAGGACCGACCGACCGACTGACCGACCGACCGACTGGCGATAGATAGAGATAAAGGAAGAGAAAGACAATGAAGCTGACATGGAGAAACACCCGCGAAAAGCTTTGAAAAACACATTAATGGCACAGGATGATCAATGCAGTTTGCGTAGAATTGAGTCAACTCCGAACATCACATATTTGTTATTTGTCCCTTATTGTGTAGAAGTTTGGCTTTATGCTTATAGTCTGAATCTACCAGTGAGGATGGTTGAACTAACGTTACTTTGACAGCTCTTTTGTGAAGGCTAATTAGTGGTTTGAGTGAATTATTGCTCGCCGAGTCCCAAAGTGTTGAGGCATAGTCAATAATAGGCTGAATATAGGAGTGAAGAAATAGTTTTCTTGCATGCAAATTTAAGAAGTTCTTAATCCTTTTTAGAAGATGTAGTTTTCTTGCAACGTTTCTAGATAAAGACTCTAGGTGTTTTGACCAAGTTAGATATTCTATCTATTGTTATTCCTAAGACTTTGTGACTGGATCTTCTTCGATGTTTTCGTTAGAAATGCAAAGCACTGGTAGATTTTGGCTTAGAGTTTGACGTTTCTGTCTTGTAGTTATCATCATGATTTTAGTTTTTTGAGCCATGTGATCGAAGAGAGAGAGAGAGAGAGAGAGAGAGAGAGAGAGAGAGAGAGAGAGAGAGAGAGAGAGAGAGAAAGAGAGAGAGAGAGAGACAGACAGACAGACAGACAGACAATAAAAAAAATGTTGATAAACTGGTTGGCTTCTTGAATTCTGCCACAGTGTGTTAAAAATACCGACAGTGTGCTCTCCGTGTCACACAGAGTTACAGAGTTCAGTGTTTGACGTCACTGTGTAAATGACGTCACAACAAGAAAGAAAGGCAGACAGAAAGAAAGAAAGAGTACAGACGGAAAGAAGGAATGAATGTAAGCGAATTTCACTGAAGAAGAACAGAGGGAAGAAATAAACGAGGAAACGACAAAGGGAATGAAGAAAAGAGTGAACAAAGAGGTGATGATGGAATGAAAGACAGGAACAAAGGAAAGAAGAAGGAAGAAAGGGAGGAGGAAAGGAAAGACGGAACGGAAAGAAAGAAGAACAGAAAGATGAAGAGAAGGAAGAGGAGGGGAGGGGGAGAGAATCGTCATG
>CM065737.1:61229027-61251527 GCA_033310375.1 Conus canariensis
CCAGTGGACACTGTGCGCTCAGTTGTATCTGCTGAACCTGCACTCAGCTGAGCACGGCGCGTGGGACGTTCACTGCTCGTGCAGCACAATCCCACGTGCAGCCCGCTTCTTGGATCTCCAGCTTTGAACAGCTGGTACACCATCTCTCCACACTTCAGCACACGCTACCAACAGAATCGGATCTTAAATTTCGAACTACTGTGCTGTCTTCACTGTGGGTGCCTCGCACACGTCCGTTGCATTGGACCTGGTACCTTCGGTGAGTACAAGAGAGACAGCCTAGTTCCATGAGCCACTACCATCAGGCCAGACTGGAAGACTCACATCAGAGGCAACACCTAACTGAATAAAGAGTTCCTGCAGAAGTGGAGGGAGAACAGGCGCACCATCATCCATGCAATCCATACTTTTTGCTTCAATTATTGGGGAGGGGTGGGGGACAGACAGTGGTCAGCCCTCTCTACCTCCCCTCTCCCCCACCCCCTTTAGTAGATTAAGGGGCGAGGAAGGGGGAGTGCCGACGCTACTGTTACTGTTACTCTTGAACATCGCTCGTATTTTCTTAAGCGTAGGTCCACTTACTTTACACGCATAATTATGATATCCCTTCTGCCTTTGTCCGAGGTCTGGAATATTTTAAGACATAACAGTAGAATTACAGGTTCTCCTGTCCACGCATGGAATGAGCACAATTCCCCAAACAGGCGTTCAGCCTACCTCAACCCGTTCTCCCATCCCCACCCGAGACAGACTGTTGTCTGAATGAAGGATTTCCAATGGCTTTGTGATGTCTTCTGTGTCTGTCCGTTGCTTTCCCCTACATTAGTCAACTGGCAAAAGGAAATGATTCTTTTTTTCTGAATAAAATTTTGAGTTAAAATCTGTGTTCGCTCTCTACATTTAGATGGCAAAATACAGCCTGACCTCGATTGCAATTTTATTTATTACATTGCTTGTCTGTAAAATGTACTGTCACTGAATTTCGCGGGATACAATCTTACTGTGACATAAATTGCAATGAAATGGCAGACACAGCAGCCAAAAAAAAAAAAAAAGGTGCAAAAAGAGCAGAGTAAGCTACAAACCTATACATCTCCCTTTCAGTTGAGGAAAACTGTAGTCTCCTTGAAACAGCATGGAAAATATTTATGACAAGCAATCCTACTGATGAGAAGATGCTACCTTCAAATCAAAAATTCTATTTCAAATCATATCCAAGAAGTTGCAGACTAATGATATCCCTCGTGTTCCGCTTCAAAATTGATACTTTCAAAAAGTTCTCTGAAAGTGTTAGTTCCATGTGTGGGTAACTGATCACACTTACTTACAGTTTCTTCACTTGTCAAAGGACGCAAACTTTTCTCCCGGATTCATTCACATCAAATAATCTTTCAGAAGAAAACTCGGAAGAACTGCTACATTCTTTTTATGGACAATGCTTAAGCTTTGACACATAGTATCAACAGAGCATTCCTTTAACACAATTTTACTACTTCTTCATTGTTGTACGTATAAGCATATCTATGTTGTACTTGAAAGTTACTTTGTTATACGTAAGCGTTATGTTATTTCCGATTCTTTCTGAAACATACTTAGATCTGTCCCCTGCCTCCTACATCCCATCCGAACCCCTCCCCCTACTTCCCGTCCCACATCGCCCCCCACTCCACCCCACCTCTCCTTTTTAATTTATGAACGTATCCTTTTTGCACACTCCAAACATCAGCAAAATGCTTTTACATACACAAGCGCGCGCACTCTCTCTCCCTCTCTCTCTCTCTCTGTAACTCTCTCTGTCTCTCTCCCCTCTCTGCACACCCCCTCCTCATACACACACACACACACACACACACACACACACACACACACACACACACACACACTACCTCTCTCGCTTTCGCAGAGAGAGAGAGAGAGAGAGAGAGAGAGAGACAGAGACAGAGACAGAGACAGACAGAGACAGACAGACAGACAGGCAAACAGACAGACAGATTGTCAAATTCGAAGAGAGAGAGAGAATAAAAAAAAAACCTTTGCTGCTTCGCCCTCCCGCCTTCAACATTGATGTTTGAAAAAACAAGATCAAGTTACGTCACGTGTCACTGCAGTGTCAGTACTTTTATCAACTATTTTTTTTGTCTTAGTGAAGGAATCAGAAAGTTGGGTGACAAGTAGGATTTCTCAAAAACTTTTTAGGACAACCGAAATTCCCATAAAATTTATAGCCCTGGTCATGTTGGTGTCGGTCAGTGGTGCCTGTTCTGACCCAGCACATACGGGGCACCACTTACTAAGCCCCCAGCTGATGGCCGTGACAATTGTGGCTTGGTCGCCCAGCCAACGTGAATGAACATCTACTTCCAGAGGGCGCCATCACATCCATCCACTGATAGTCCTCCGGAACTGAAAACGTTGACAGGGATTTCCCCCACAGGGAATGGAAAGTCAGGTCTCCACGTGAGCAGGGCAAAAAGGAGCCAGTGAATCTGAGAATTTTTTAGGGGGGGAGGGGGGGGGTCGAGATGGGAGGGAGGAGGAGACTGTTCAGGATGATGCTATTTGTTCCGTTTTGATCTGAGATCACATGACAGAGCTGTACACTATGTGAACCATCCCTCTCCAGCCGTTGACAAACACTGTCTCTGAACTATTGTCTGAACCTTTTTCTGAATCTGACAGACCTGCTTACAACTGTGTTGTTGGCCTGAAATACTGTATGAACTTTGAAGATACCCCGAGTTCCATTCAGCCCTTGGGAACTGGTGATGTTCCCCCTCTGAACAGTGCAGACACAGACTGTGGAGTGGTGTGAGATTTGTCCACATTTCCTGACCATCAACCTTATCCAGTAATAATGTGTCCATACATGTCAACCTCACCTGCTAACAACGTGTCCATACACGTCAACCTCACCGTGTAACAATGTGTCCATACATATCAACCTCACCTGCTAACAACGTGTCCATACATGTCAACCTCACCTGCTACCAATTTGTCCATACATGTCAACCTCACCTGTAGCAATATGTCAATACACATCAACCTCACCTGCTACCAATTTGTCCATACATATCAACCTCACCTGGTAACAACGTGTACATACATGTCAACTTCACCTGGTAACAACGTGTCCGTACATGTCAACCTCACCTAGTAACAACGTGTCCATACATGTCAACCTCACCTGGTAACAACGTGTGCATTCATGTGAACCTCACCGTGTAACAACGTGTCCATACATGTGAACCTCACCGTGTAACAATGTGTCCATACATGTCAACCTCACCGTGTAACAATAAGTCCATACATATCAGCCTCACCTGCTAACAACGTGCCCATACATGTCAACCTCACTTGGTAACAATTTGTCCATACATGTCAAACTCACCTGGTAGCAATATGTCCATACATATTAACCTCACCTGCTACCAACGTGTACATCCCTATCAACATCACCTGGTAACAATGTGTCCATACATGTCAACCTCACCGTGTAACAATGTGTCCATACATGTCAACCTCACCGTGTAACAATGTGTCCATACATGTCAACCTCACCGTGTAACAATGTGTCCATATATATCAGCCTCACTTGCTACCAACGTGTCCATACATGTCAACCTCACCTGGTAACAACGTGTCCATACATGTCAACCTCACCGTGTAACGACGTGTCCATACATGTCAACCTCACCGTGTAATAACGTGTCCATACATGTCAACCTCACCGTGTAACAACGTGTCCATGCATGTCAACCTCACCATGTAACAACGTGTCCATACATGTCAACCTCACCTGCTAACAACGTGTCCACACATATTACATGTCAGCCTCACCTGGTAAACAACCTGTCCGTACATGTCAACCTCATCTGATAACAACGTGTTCATACATGTCAACCTCACCGTGTAACAATGTGTCCATCCATGTCAACTTCACCGTTTAACAATGTGTCCATACATGTCAACCTCACCTGGTAACAATATGTCCATTCATGTCAACCTCACCGTGTAACAATGTGTCCATACATGTCAAATTCACTGCGTAACAATGTATCCATACATGTCAACCTTTCCTGGTAACAAGGTGTTCACACAAATCAGAGATGTGCAGAATACACATACAGTTGTTGACGTACCTGGCCGCCAGTCTTTCATAGGTGGTATCGGACATGGAGGGGTCGGGTCCTCCTGTCCACAACGCGCTCCACCAAGAGCCTGGCTGTTGCAGCTGGTCAGCACAGAGACACCGCCCGATAGCCTGTGCCGTGTCCTGACTGTTGGTGCACCAAACCAAGGCCTGCAGGACACACAGAGGACAGACCCTTCACCCAGGGGAGGTCGCTATCAGGGGTTGTACTACGTAGACAGACGATCAATTCAGGGTGTGTCGGGGGGTTCCTGCATGTACAGACCATCATGTCAGGGTGTGTCACTGTCATGGTCGTACGGCATGTACAGACCATGTCAGAGTATGTCACTGTCATGGGTCGTACGGCGTGTACAGACCAAGTCAGAGTATGTCACTGTCATGGGTCGCAGGACATATACAGACCATGTCAGAGTATGTCACTGTCATGGGTTGTACGGCGTGTACATACCATCACGTCAGGGTGTGACACTGTCATGGTCGTACGGCATATAGAGACCATCATTTCAGGGTGTGTCACTGTCATGGGTCGTATGGCATATACAGACCATCATGTCAGGGTGTGTCACTGTCATGGGTCGTATGGCACATACAGATCATCATTTCAGGGTGTGTCACTGTCATGGGTCATACGGCGTGTACAGACCATCATTTCAGGGTGTGTCACTGTCATGGGTCGTAGGCATGTACAGACCATCATGTCATGGGTGTATCACTGTCATGGGTCGTATGGCTTATACAGACCATTTCGCTTGCCTTCATGTCTCCTTTCGTGAAATACCAAAGTACATTCAACAGGAGGGAAAAACAACAGAACAACAAAAACAACAACCACACTAAATAATTACAGCCTTAATGTTTGACGGGAGAAAATTAAACTTTCAAAGGAAATTACTCCACGGAAATATGAATAGGAAGACCTGAAACTTAATTTATAGTGCCCAGATCCCTTTTTATATCGTCCATTTCTCCATGTTGAAAATGGCAAAGATAAAGGACAGGCCATGACAACGACGCTGATTGTCAATGTGCATGAATGAAGACAGGCCAATGACAACAACGCTGATTGTCAATGTGCATGATGAAGACAGGCCAATGACAACAACGCTGATTGTCAATGTGCATGAAGGTGAAGACGGTCAATGAAAACAACGCTGATTGTCAATGTTCATGAAGGTGAAGACAGGTCAATGAAAACAACGCTGATTGTCAATGTCCATGAAGGTGAAGACAGGTCAATGAAAACAACGCTGATTGTCAATGTTCATGAAGGTGAAGACAGGTCAATGAAAACAACGCTGATTGTCAATGTCCATGAAGGTGAAGAGAGATCGAAGGGAGCAGCTGAAAGTGTCACTCTCCTTCTGTCCACTTTGTCACATTCAAGAAGATCAAAGGGAGGTAAATCACAGACAGGACACATGACAGAAGCTGACGTCCAGTCGGAGACCAAACTGACCATGAGTGGCACAGGTCACTTGTTCATGTCGGTCAGATATACGATGTCACTCTGTTTTAAAATCGCAATGTTATAAAAACATGCTGAGTGAAATATTCTTCCAAAATACCAGTCCCATCACAGATAGTGTGACACTTTGAAAACACTGCATGACTGAGAAGAAAAAGACACCGGTCCGACAGAATGACGCAACACTTCAGGAAAAGACGTCACGACAGATGGATGACGACAAAAATAAAAAGTTGCAGGGTGTTTGTCGCTGTCAGCATGAAGATCAGAGCTGTGTCAGACACACACCAACAATACTACCCTGATAGCAGTCAGCGTGAAGATCAGAGCTGTGTCAGACACACACCAAACAATACTCCCCTGATAGCAGTCAGCGTGAAGATCAGAGCTGTGTCAGACACACACCAAACAATACTCCCCTGATAGCAGTCAGCGTGAAGATCAGAGCTGTGTCAGACAGTGGGCACAGACTTATCAGTGGCAGTGTGTATGTCACAATAATACTGGTGTGTACTGGTCTGTGTCAGTGTGCACAGAGCTGTCTGTTACAGTGTGTGTAGTACAATGATACTGACATGTACTGATCTATGTCAGTGTGCACAGAGCTGTTACAGTGTGTATAGTACACTGATACTGGTATGTACTCGTCTGTGTCAGTGTGCACAGACTTGTCATTTACAATGTGTATACCACTATGATAGCGGTGTGTACTGACATGTGTCTAACAGTGTGTACATGCCTATGGTATTCGCAATCTGCAAAGATGTAACCGTGCAAGCTGCTGCATATGCTGATGTGTAACATGTGTAACAACTTACACTTATTTGTCACCAATGTCAGTGTGAGCACAACCCCACTTTACACAACGTGTACAGATCTTTGTGTGTAGCAATGTTTACATACCTGTGTTAGTGACACAACATATCAATTGCAGCATGAACAGTCTTATTTATACAGTGTATAGATCTTCATCAGTTTCAATGTTTATAAGCTTCTGGTCATGACACTGTGAGCCAAACTAAACCATTACAATTAGTACATAGACAGATGACAGATGTGATCTGTTTGCACGCGCCATTTGATTTGCAGTCAGCTAAGAATATGTCTTGTCTCTCAGCACTAAGGTGTGCCTATAATGTCTACTCACCGCTTGGAGCTGCTGAGAGCTGTTCACTGCCGCAGTCAGCTGAGCTGAGGTGATGTTAGGTAGAAGAAGCGCCTTTGTCACCCTGATGTTGCCGCCAGCCATGTCGTGTACAAGATGCTTGAGTGCGATTTCCTGATTGTCAAGTTGCTTTATGGCCTTCATGACAACCTTGGCGATGATCTTATTTTGGTCTGCTGGTGACTGTTTACAGAGGTGCTGCCCTCCCCCAACAGATTTGACCTCACCCACCAGAATGCCATACTGGCGGTGGAGAATGATGATGTCACACTCCCCATCAACAATTTTGGGAAGAATGGACGGATGGGTGACAAAGGGGAATTGAGAAATGATGATGTTGGTGGGGTTGATGTGATGCTGGGAGTTATTTTGGTTGTCCAGGTATTTCCTGAACATCATCTGCGAAATTACCATCATGACCTCTTTGATATCCCTCAGGGCCTGGAGACACTGGTACTGCGCTTTATCATCCCTAAGATCACTGTCCTGGATGAGTTGGACCTGCAGGCCTGATGGGATATATGTGAAAACTGTGCCTGTTGGGGAGGACTGAGATGATGATGATGTTGATGGCTGTGATGATGCTGATGGCTCTGATGATACTGATGGCTGTGATGATGCTGATGGCTGTGATGATGCTGATAACTGTTGCTGTTGATCCGTTCTGACAAGAGCAGTCTGCCCAGCGACAGTTTCCACAGTGTGAGGAACCCGATTGAAGAAAAGGGGTGGGAAGAAATGGGTGGTCTGAAGGAGATCGGGGTACATGGATTGAATGAAGGGGATCCAGGCATCCTCTGGAGCACTCCCTGCCTGCAATGAACCATCACCATGTTGTTTGTTTACTTTCCATCAACCCTTGGTCGTTATCACCATCATCATCATCATCATCATCATCTATATTATTATCATCATTATTTTTATTATTGTCGTCATTCTTAGTTTATTCATTCATTCATTCATTTATCTTTTTATATGTGGCTGCTTACTTAAGTTACGCACAGTTTAAAAAGATACCCCATCATCAAATAAACAGCTCCATGTTAAGCGTTCAGTATGACTGATCTGTATCAGTCACCGCCAACCAAGGATAACACCAGGCAGTTCAGGTTCAATCCTCTCTGTGCCGTCCAGTGATTGAGGCGATGGAAAGGGATTTTTGCCTGTCTCTGTCTGCTGCTGCCATCTTCAGTGCTCACACTCTCCCTCTGTGTCTGTGTCTGTATTTGTCAGTCTCTGTCCATCTGTCTGTCTACCTGTCTCTGTCTCTGTCTGTCTGTCGGTCTGTCTGTCTGTCTCTCTCCATGGTTCTACTTGAGGTATCTTTTCCTTGCACTCTCTCTCTCTCTCTCTCTCTCTCTCTCTCTCTCTCTCTCTCTCTCTCTCTCCCCCCCCCCCTCAGTGTTTGTACACCAGATCTCGCTCTCTGAGTCTCTCTCTCTCTCTCTCTCTCTCTCTCTCTCTGTGTTTGTACACCAGTCTCTCTCTCTCTCTCTCTCTCTCTCTCTCTCTCTCCCTCTGTGTGTGTGTGTGTGTGTGTGTGTGTGTGTGTGTGTGTGTGTGTGTGTGTGTGTGTGTGTGTGTGTGTCACTCTCTCGTTAGGCTACCAAAACAAACATATGAAATAAAAAATCAAAATTATTTCAATGGACAAGAAGTCGGAGTGTACAAACTGGGTATCTTCCATAAAACATTCTTTAAATTCTCATGACTTTTCTTGTGTTTGGTTAAATGGTGGAGTGAGCTGCGAGAAACTGTTTTTATGTGAACTTAAACAACGCATGATTGACTGTTATAGACAAAATTGGGATGGAGAATACTTAATAGTGAGAGCTATTCAACATACCATTCCTTCAGATCCTTATGGCAGCCTGAGATGAGAAATATCTAACTGATATTACAATTCCTAAATTTCTCAAAGTATTCGTGAGATTTCGACTTGGTATTAGTGATTTGAATGTCCATCAAAGATATACACTAAACTAAAAAAACTGTCCATTGTGTAATCAAATCGAGGACGAAATACATTTTGATCGTTTGTTCATCCTATAAAGATTTAAGAGATAAATACATTTTGCTTCATACTTAAAACGTTCATCAAGTGTCATTGCTTTTTTTTTTTTTTTTTTTTTTTACTGCAAAATGAAAAGAGAATTATAACTCGCTCTGTAGCAATGTTCATTTTTAAAGCACTAAAACGAAGAGAAGAACTGCTGTCAGTTAACACAAAAATGCCAGAGTTATGTCAGGAACAGCATTTTGATCTGCAAATACGGTATTTTCATTCATCATTTTCAGTATATGCGCCGAGCGCGTGCGTGTTCTACTTTTGTTCTTGACATCATTGCAGATAGGTCGGTGGCCTTTGCAATTAAACTATTTGAGTTTGAGTTTCTCTCTCTCTCTTCTCTCTCTCTCCTCTCTCTCTCCCCCCCCCCCCCCCCCCCCCCCGGCGATCAACACGGACTAACCCATAGGACAGGCAGGGTCATCTTGATGAACTGACTTTCTTTCTATATAATGTAGAAAACCTGTACTCTAAATTAAGTGGTAAGTCATTCATGAATTATATTTCTTCTTTTGATATTGTTTGTCTAACTGAAACTTTTGTGGATAATACCTTTGACTTTAATGGTGTTTTTCATGATCATGTCAAGTTTGTTGCCCCAGTTAGAAAACTATCTCGACATAGTCGAAATTCAGGCGGTGTTTTGCTCCTATTAAGAAAGTCATTAGATAGCTTTGTGTCGAGGGTCGAGTTAAACTGTTGTAATACTGTTGCTGTTAGAGTTGACAAATCTGTGCTCAACCAGGATAAAGATATTCTTTTACTTGGTTGTTATGTTGTTCCAGAAAATGGACCGTTGTATGACCAAATGGATAGTATTGTTATTTTGGAGGAAAGTATTCTACAGATTACAGAAAATCATGATTTTCATGTTATGATAGTTGGTGACCTTAATGCCAGAACAGCTTGTGATCAAACTAGACTCGAATCAGTGTTGAATTATTCTCCCAATTCTGATTACGACGTCATGGATGAAAACATTGTGATTAGGAGGGGGGGGGGGGGGGGGGGGGGGGGGGGGGGGGGTTGAAGAGGAAATCAATAGATGTTTGTAGCAATAATTTTGGCAAATCCTTATAAATTGTGTTCAATTAATTTTTTGCATTAATGGTCAATGGTTTATGCCTAGTGACTCTAATAGTGAGTTCACATATGTTTCGCCGCATGGCTGCAGTGTGATAGATTATGTAGTCATCTCAGAAGATTTTTTAACACAGTCTTGTGATTTATACGTCAGCGATAAAATTGACTCATCGCATTTACCTGTGGAATTCAAATGGAAGAATGTTTGTACGGAAAGTGATAGCAATAGAGATTGTGATGTTGAAAATGGTAGTACTGAAAATCGCATCATATGGTCTGAATACTATGCATTTCAGTACGAAGAAGAACAACAGTCTGTACACTTTAAACAATGCCTACAGAATGCTTATACGGAACTCGATACAGACATTAACAGTTCTATTGTAACATTTACAAATTCACTGTGCAGCGCTGCTGCGTGCATGATCAGAAAAGTAGGAACAGGCAAAAAGAAAAGCAGCTGGTTTGATGACAAATGTGAGAGGAAAAAGAGAAAGGTAAGACAATCGTTAAGGATATTGAAGCGGTTAAAGAAATATAACCATGAAAAGAAAGAAGCGTATGTTAAAGAAAGGAAAGAATATAAATATTTACTTAACAAAAAGAAAAATGATTTTGATCAAGCGAGATTAGAAAAATTGCAGCAGTCCATTAACGATCCTAAGCTGTTTTGGCAAACAATTCGATCAGTGAACAGAAAATCGGCTATTTATAATACAATCACTTCAGAACAATGGTACAAACACTTCTTTAGTGTATTTAGTGAAACAAATTGCGAGGAACAGACTGGGGAAATTGATGTCACAGAAGATACTAATGATAACACATCAGACATAATGTTTAATAGCCCTATTTCCAGGCAGGAGGTTTTCGCCAGTATAGGTAAACTCAAAGCCGGGAAAAGCGCAGGGCCAGACAAGATCGTTACTGAAATGTTAAAACATGCTGATGCCTGAGTTGTTGATTTCCTCGTTGTTTACTTTAATAAGCTGTTTGATATGGGAGTCTTTCCTGTTGAATGGTCTAAATCTATTACTGTACCTTTGCATAAGAAAGGAGACGTAAACCAGCCAGACAATTATCGTGGTATTGCCCTAACAAGTGTTGTTAGTAAAGTTTATACACATATACTAAATAAAAGAATAACGAAATGGGCAGAACAAGAAAGCAAGATCATTGAAGAGCAAGCAGGTTTTAGAGCAGGGTACAGTACTGTCGAGCATATTTTCACATTGTATGCAAATGTTGAAAAGTTTTTGCAAAAAAAAAAAAAAAAAAAAAAAAAAAAAACTAAACTATATGTTGCTTTTGTCGATTTTAGAAAGGCATCTGATTCAGTAAACAGAAATGTGCTTTGGGCGATTATGAGGAAAAATGGTGTAAAAGGTAAACTGTATAATGCCCTTAGAAGCATATACGATAATGTTTTGGCATGTGTGCGTGACAAGTGTAATTATTCTGATTGCTTTGAATGTCCTAGAGGTGTGAAACAAGGCTGTCTGCTGAGTCCCCAATTATTTTCTTTCTTTATAAATGAACTGGCTACTGATTTGTCAAAAAGCGGAAAACATGGTATTCAGTTATTCCCTGGTGCTACTGAAATATTTCTGTTATTTGCGGATGATGCTGTTCCGTTGTCTGATACAGTCATTGGACTTCAAAATCAACTGAACTGTTTAAAAAGAGAAGCTGACCGTTTGGCTTTAACTGTTAACCTTGAAAAGACAAACGTAATGATTTTTAGGAAGGGGGGGGGGGGGGACATTTAGCCTCTATGGAAAAGTGGTACTATGGGAATGAAGTGGTTAAAGTAACGAATTCTTATAAATACTTGGGCATGCTCTTTACGACAAAATTAAGTGTAAGTTCTGCTCTGTTGGAACCTGTAGAAAAGGGGAAAAAGGAGTTATAGAAATCATAAAGTCTCTGAAAAAAACTGAGATCAATAGATGCACGTTTGTTCTGGAAACTCTTTGATTCGCAAATTGAACCCATCTTAACATATGCAGCTGAAGTCTGGGGTCTAGAAAATGATTGTAGACAAATCGAAACTGTACACACTTTTGCTATAAAAAGATTCCTAAATGTCCCCCTGCATGCTTCAAACAATCTGGTGTTTGGGGAAAAGGAAGATACCCACTGTGTCTTAGGACATCAATAAAGTGTATCAAATACTGGTTAAAACTCGTGTCACTGCCCATGTCAAGAACATGTAGACAGGCTTATGAAATGCTCTTAAGGCAGTATTAATCTGGTCACTTTAATTGGGCATCAAAAATACAAAAAGTTTTGACGGAAAATGGGTATGGCATAGTTTGGTTGAGTCAAGGTGTTGGGTGTGAATCTGCTTTTTTTCAAAAATGTCTTTGAGTCTGAAAAATATTTGTCATGTGTTACTAATAAGTGGCATAGAGACAGCTTCTCAAGATTTCGACTCCGAGTTTGTGGCCTTAAAAACTGTATTCAGTGGTTTCGAAATGACCAAACAGATATTAATTGCCCATCGTGTGGAAATGGATTCGAAAATGAAACATTTATTTTACTGTACACACTTATGATGATATCCGTAAAAAAATGTGCCATACTGAAATCCTTCCCCAACATTCCCGATCAGAACAAAGTTATAAAAATCCTTTCCAGTACTAATGAAACTGTTATTAAATCTGTCGCTAAATTTATAGCACAGGCAATAAAGATAAGAAAGAGTAAGTTAGAATTAATGTGCGATAACATTTAACTTTAAAAAAGTAACTATTCAAGATGATCCTGTATCAATGTGTGTGGGTGGGTGGGTGGGTGGGTGGATGGGTACTGTTTGTGGCGCGCGCGCGTTTGTGTGTGCGTGTATGTTTATGCATGTGTGAAATCAGTAAATAATATTGATATGTGCATACAATTGTTCATGTTCACCCCCTTGTCTTAAGGCTGTAATGCTATGACAATAAAACATTTGTCTTGTCTTGTCTCTCTCTCTCTCTCTCTCTCTCTCTCTCTCTCTCTCTCTCTCTCTCTCAGTGTTTGTACATCAGGTCTCTCTCTCTCTCTCTCTCTCTCTCTCTCTCTCTCTCTCTCTCTCCTCTCTCTAAGTGTTTGTATATCAGCTCTCTTCTCTCTCTCTCTCTCTCTCTCTCTCTCTCTCTCTCAGTGTTTGTATATCAGCTCTCTCTCCCTCTCTCTCTCTCTCTCTCTCTCTCTCTCTCTCTCTCTCGCTCTCTCTCTTTGTCTCTCCCCTCCCTCGGTGTTTGTACACCAGGTCTCTCTCTCTCTCTCTCTCTCTCTCTCTCTCTCTCTCTCTCTCGCCCCTCAGTATTTGTACACCAGGTCTCTCTCTCTCTCTCTCTCTCTTTTCTCTCCCCCCCCCCCCCCCAGTATTTGTACACCATCTCTCTCTCTCTCCTCTCTCTCTCTCTCTCTCTCTCTTTCTCTCCCCCCTCAGTATTTGTACACCAGGTCTCTCTCTCTTTCTCTCTCTCCCTTCAGTCTTTGTACACCAGGTCTCTTTCTCTCCCCCCCCCCCCCCCCCCCCTCAGTTTTTGTAAACAGGTCTCTCTATCTCTCTCATTCCAACTCTCTCTCTCTCTCTCTCTCTCTCTCTCTCTCTCTCTCTCTCTCCCCTCAGTCTTTGTACACCAGGTCTTCTCCCCCTTTCTCTCTCCCCCCCCTCAGTGTTTGTAAACGGGTCTCTCTTTTCTCTCTCTCTCTCTCTCTCTCTCTCTCTCTCTCTCTCTCTCTCTCTCTCTCTCTCTCTCTCTCTCCCCCCTCAGTGTTTGTAAACAGGTATATCTATCTCTTTCATTCTAACACTCTCTCTCTATCTCTCTCTCCTCTCTCTCTCTCTCTCTCTCTCTCTCTCTCTCTCTCTCTCTCTCTCTCCTTCAGTGTTTGTACACCAGCTCTCTCCTCTCTCTCTCTCTCTCTCTCTCTCTCTCTCTCTCTCTCTCTCTCTCCCTCCCTCCCCTGTCATCTCCCCTGTCATCATCTGAGCACTATTCTCCATGCTATTCTCTATGCTAGCATCCAACTCTGGTTCCAAGGTAGGTGTGTCTGGACCACAACCTATCAGAAGTATTGCGCCCTCATTTCGCCCACAGCCCTCCTCAAATCATCTGGCCTGAAATATCAATTAAACAGTGCTGAGAACATTCCTACGCCCAACCAAGGCAACCATGTCTTTCCATCACCTCCCTATCCTCCCAGTAGTTTGATCAACTCGTCTAATTACCGAGGGAACAGAGCGACGGATAATTTTTATGTCACCCCACCACACCAAGCAGAAGACAGAATCCATGCTTTAAGTGAATGAGGGTAGTGTACAATTCGCGTGCACCTAACGTCGTTGTACTCTCACCTGTCGGTTTTTTGTTTGTTTGTTTGTCTTTTCCTAATACTTCCGCCGTTCAGAATGTTCTCTAATCATCTGGGGGTCATGACGTACATCGTTTTCAATAGCAAAATGCTCTTTTTGATGATAGCTGGCGTATTCCTCCTTGCAAACAGTATACATCGTCCTACAGCTTCAAAAACATGATACATTTTTAAACATTTTTTAATATGAATTTGGCAGGTTTCAATATGCAAATTAGACCACGACATTTCTTTACATAAAACGCTTCTGCTGATCAGTTGAGAGGAGGCGGCTCATTAGGTGCTGTTGTAGCACATTATCAGGCATGGTTTGAATGGCTGCTGGTAGAAGTTCCACACGCTGTTTTACAGACAGCAACTGAGCACTGTTGGCCGTTCACAACCACAGAGTGGACTATACAAAAAAGCATCCTTGTGTGGGAGTAGAAAGATTGGTTTACTGCTCAAACTATATGAAGTAAAAGTATGCAAATTTGTACTTGCTGCAGTCGGGTAAAAACTGATTGACGTGAGGCTGATCAACCATTGTTGGATTACTTTAGAAGGCTGGCAAACCCACCTACTTGAAAAACAAACAAATTCTAAGAAGTTTGTGTCTGTTGTACCGTTTTACATTCGTGAAATAGCTGAATTTTTGGTTTTTGGTTACATCTTTATTCCATCACAAGTGTGTGCACAGCTGACATCCAGACAGTAGATTTGAAGACAAAATCTAGGATGTAGGAGTAGTGTTACTCGCATAAGTCACAATTTTGTTTGGTTGTATATGCTGATATCTTTTTAACTAGGGATCTGGAAGGATATGAAATAATGTTCATGCAGAATTTTTCTTAAATTCTCATCACTCTGTCATGACTTCTGAGGTAATTTTATCTGTGACGAAGCCTGAAGTGCATTTGTATGGCAACGTACCATTGTAAATTGCAAAGGTAATCTTTCAGCTTATCATTGTGTTAATTTCTGTTTACCTCTGTATTTCTGTCTTAAGGATTACTCTTATTCTAATGTTCTTGATTTATAGTTTCTGTTTAAGGATTTCTTGAGATGCTAGTTATGGCCACATTTTATTATACCGCCAGTCATGCATTTTGGCATAACCGAAAAATGGCACACAGCAACTTCCGTTGTTTCTTCTTCTCCTGTTCACGACCAACATCATTATGCTGATGACTCTGTCGTATACTTGGGGGTTTGCGAAGATATGCGCTGTGTTTGTCAGACATAATTTTGATTTCAGCTTAAGGGGTGGGTGGGGAGGAGGGAGTGGAGATGAGGAGGAAGTGGGGGGAAAAAAGGGGGGTGGGGGTGTAGGAGGAGGCGGGGGGAGGGGTGATGGGGGGGGGGGGGTTGGGATGTTGTCGTTGGTGCTATTGGTGAGAGGCGAGTCTGAACCTGAAGCGGTCCAGGGTCTCCGCCGTCACCACAATCTCTGGTAATTTGTTCCACTCTGGGATGGTTCTTGGGAAGAAGGACATTTGTCGGTAGTCTGTCCTGCATTGTGGGATGTCGTAACTGCAGTTGTTGTTTTTTCTTAAACTTCTTCTGGTCTGGGATTTCCTGGGCAGGTACTTGGAGTTGATGTCAACAAGATTGTGGTGGAATTTATACATCATTTCCAGTCTGGCATTTTGTCTTCGTTTCTCTAATGTAGGCCACTTCAGAGAGCGTAGGATTTCATCTACACTGGTTGTGGGTCTGTGGCTGTGTGTGACCCATCTGACGCATCTGCGCTGGATCTTTTCGATCTCCTGGATCTCGTTTCTGGCGTGGGAGTCCCAAACGCATGACGCGTACTCAACAATCGGTCGAACAAGGGTTTTGTATGCAGTTTCTTTCATCTTCTTGTTTCCGATTTTGAGGTTTCGTCTAAGGAAGCCGAGGGTTTTGCTGGCTTTTGCGGTGATCGTCTCAATGTGGGATCCCCATTTTTGGTCGTCTTGGATCGTGACCCCTAGGTATTTGGTTGAGGTCACAACTTCTAGAGTGTGTCCATGAAGTTTGTACACAAGTTGGAGTTTATTCTGTCGCCGTGTAGCACTCGGTGTTGAGCACTTTTCTGGATGGAAGCTCATGGACCACTGCTCTTCCCACTTTGTCAGAGTGTCAAGGTCGTTTTGTAGTGTCTGTTGGTCGGATGCTTTCTTTATTGTGTGGCTGCACATCGTGTCGTCTGCGAACAGGCGGACTTTGGAGCTGATCCCTGCCGGGAGGTCATTTATGTAATAAAGAAATAGGCTTGGTCCTAGGACTGAGCCTTGGGGAACTCCTGAGTCTACAGGGACGTACGACGATCTTTGTCCTTCTACCAGCACTGCTTGTTGTCTGTCTGTGAGGAAGTTTTCTATCCAAGCATTTGTTCGTCCTTTGGTTCCATAGCGACGGAGTTTGTGGATGAGGAGGGTATGGCTGTTGTTTGGTTTGTTGTTTGTTTGTTTGATGCTTTGGTTTGTTGTTTGTTTGTTTGATGCTTTGAAAAAAAAAAAAGATTTTCAACATGTATGGCGTGTCACCTTTAATTCAAACTGAATTCCAATGTTTTTCATGACTTTTATCCCAGAGTATGCTTCTCCCTTAAAAACAATTTCAGGACTTTTTTTTCTCTATCAAATTCTGTACGTTCCCCACATGTCAAAACTGAGCCTCTTAAATCCATGGCTTGCTCAATATTGTTTGTCATGTTTGCGAAAGGGGGGGGGGGGGTGGGGGGGTGGAGGGTGAAGCGAAGGGTAGTTTTTACATGAACAGCTTTGGATGGAGTATATTTATCATACACATGCGAAAGTTGCTGTATCAAATGTCTAGGGCATTACAAGGATTTGCAAATTGATAGACAAAGGGAAGAGATGGTTATTAAAGACCTATTCCTGGTCAAATCGTGGAAAGTTTTCATGTGTAGTATACTCATACAATTTTGGAAAACTTTTACATTACTTTAGGCCACGCAGAACAGAGAAGCCACTGTATGAGACACATCTTCTGCACAAAGATCACCTCAAAAACACCAAGTCCACCTCCAACAAAAGATGCATGGAAAAACATACGTAGAACAGTTCAAGAAAAAAAAAAACAACTACGAGAGATGCATGTGGCTGAGCAGCAAAGTGACTAGATCCAAGAATATGCCGACAGGCATGATATGAAGAACTTGTAGAAGAAATGTATGGATGTACACCAGCAGAATCATCCCCTCTACTCAGTGCTGATGGAAAGCCTAGCAGACATACAGATACCTAGATGTTTATACGCATTTACAGCAGGCATAACAGAACCATCAAATATCCATCTTTCTCTCGCACATAAACAGCCCCCTTTCTAAAGACGACAAATTACTTTTACTCGGATTGACTTTTAGACTTAATGCGTAAGCTGTTCTTTGTAGGCCGTTCAACTGGGCTGTAAACCAACTACAGTTACTGAAAGGAGAACAACATCATCCGCTATCAAGAGGATAAATAGTTCAAAGCATCAGACATGAACCTAAGATCATGCCTGCCATTATATTCAGAAGTTTGTTTTTTTTAATCCACAAGAACATTCATTATATATTCAGACTCATTCACACCATTTCCCCTTAATGCACGATGCACGTTTTCTGGACGCCCCCCCCCCCCCCCCCTCCTCTCTGTCATGTCCACTGGACTGGCACCATCAGCAGACAGACAGTACTTTTTCCCCTCAATAATCAGGTGATCAGCACCATAGACACTCTCTTTACTTCTGCTCTTTATGTTATCATGAAAACAGTCGACTTCCTCCTGACCTCACACACTGCAAAGTCCTCGCCTATGAAAATTTTACTCGCCTTCAGTTTCGTCTTTTCTCACTTTATCCTTGCAAAATGTTAGTCTGGCAATCACTAGGGAATCAGGCTTGTTGTAAAATGTTAGTCTGGCAATCACTAGGGAATAAGGCTTGTTGTAAAATGTTAGTCTGACAGTCACTAGGGAATAAGGCTTGTTGTAAAATGTTAGTCTGGCAATCACTGGGGAATCAGGCTTGATGTAAAATGTTAGTCTGGCAATCACTGGGGAATCAGGCTTGTTGTAAAATGTTAGTCTGGCAATCACTAGGGAATCAGGCTTGTTGTAAAATGTTAGTCTGGCAATCACTGGGGAATCAGGCTTGTTGTAAAATGTGAGTCTGGCAATCACTGGGGAATCAGGCTTGTTGTAAAATGTTAGTCTGGCAATCACTGGGGAATCAGGCTTGTAAAATGTTAGTCTGGCAATCACTGGGGAATCGGGCTTGTTGTAAACTGTGAGTCTGGAAATCACTGGGGAATCAGGCTTGTTGTAAAATGTTAGTCTGGCAATCACTGGGGAATCAGGCTTGTTGTAAAATGTTAGTCTGGCAATCACTGGGGAATCGGGCTTGTTGTAAACTGTGAGTCTGGAAATCACTGGGGAATCGGGCTTGTTGTAAACTGTGAGTCTGGCAATCACTGGGGAATCAGACTTGTAAAATATTAGTCTGGCGATCACTGGAGAATCAGGTTGTTACTAAGGTGGTGCACATGATCCGTCTCCACATTGCCAGAAAGACCAAGTTTATCAGAAAGAAGTCTTTTCAACTGATGCTCACGTGTAGCACTGGTCTACCCCTCTTCTGTCTTCATCCCGTACAAAAATCAGGTAATTTCTCTTTGATCTTCCTTCCGGATTGTCCCTATTTTCTCTACGTTTGCAACATGAGCACTCAAATCGTCCCTGTGATCTTTCAACGCCATGTTTTCTCTGTGTAATGAGTCCACCTCCTGTCTCAACACCTCCACCTCCTCCTGTAGAACATCAAACTTCTGCTTGATGGCTAACCCCACCCAGCTTGGAAGTCACGGAGGCGTCCATTCCGTTCAATCTTGTCATGAGATCTGCCAGGGTAGAGTTGACAGTGGGGTTTGTAGCAGGCGATTCAACGGGAACTGTCGTATGAACTCTGCTATTTGCTGAAGAGACTCTCTCTCTCTCTCTCTCTCTCTCTCTCTCTCTCTCTCTCTCTCTCTCTCTCTGCTCTCGTGTTCAGTCACGTCTGGCAGAGATCCTAGGCTTGGGTTTCAGTGGTGGGTTTCTCAGTGAGTCTGGGGTTCAAATCGGTGTCACCACATCGAATAAGGAGTAAAGTTTTTTAAAAATCTGATAGGTCAGCACCCCCCCCCCCTCCCACCCCCATCAAAAGGCCACTTGGCCTGTCCTTCAGTTGTGTGACTCACATCATCTCCTTCCTGACTGACACTTCCCTTTGAGTCATAACTTTCCAAAACGTCCGCACAAACCACAACATACATGACGGAAACTCGAGGAAGCCGACAGCATAGCTTGCGGGATGTGACGTTACGCAAAGTTCCAAAAACAGTTTACAGTCTCATAAACACTCGCACGAAAGGGAGCAATGGAGAAATCACATCTGCTCAATATGACTGCTTGTCAAGCATCTCCCATGAGAGAAAAGAGAGAGAGAGAGAGAGAGAGAGAGAGAGAGAGAGAGAGAGAGAGAGAGAAGATTTGGAGAGAGTACATGCACACAAACACATGCCCGCACAAGAACAATACAAAACAGCATACACAGAGAAACACACACACACACACACACACACACACACCACCACACACACACACACACACACACACACACCTGTTGCTGTTTAGCGGCCATGATTCAGTCTGAAACCAACATGAGGGGCACAATGTGATGACTAGAAGTACACTCAGAGTCAGCATCCCACGGTGAAAACTAATATGCATTAGGTAAGAGATGGAGGAGATGTCCAAAGTGAATACGTTGTGTTACGGGAAAGATAGATAAGGTTTCTAAAGTGGACACAGTTATGTATTAGGCAAGAGATAGAGGAGATGTCCAAAGTGAATACAGGTATGTTATATGAGAGAGATAGATAAGGTTTCTAAAGTGGACACAGTTATGTATTAGGCAAGAGATAGAGGAGATGTCCAAAGTGAATACAGGTATGTTATATGAGAGAGAGAGATGAGGTTTCTAAAGTGGACACAGATATGTATTATGTAACAGATAGAAAGGATTTGTGAAATGGATATAGATTTGTTATGCGAGAGATTGATGATGTTTCTTAAGTGGATACAGATATGCATTGTATAACATGGACGAGGTTTCTGAAATAAATGATTTATGTATCATCTAGTATCTAGATGAAATCTCTATGGTGCGTGCCAACAGGTATTATGTAATAGATAAATGAGGCTTCTAAAATGGATCAAACATACTTTATGTAACAGATAGGCAGGGCTTCTGAAGTGAATGAAATATACATTATGTATATAGACGAGATTTCTGAAGTGTACACATTATGTATTATGAATCAAATAGATTAAATGACGAAAGCAACTTACTTTGTTCGGGCGTATCGGTGGAGTATGTTTGCGAGGTTGTTGTGAGTGGAAAAACAACGGCGCGCGCGCGCGCGCGCGCCCGCGTGTGTGTGTGTGTGTGTGTGTGTGTGTGTGTGTGTGTGTGTGGTGTGTGTGTGTGTGTGCAGGGTTTATTGGTTAGGTTTTTTTTGTTTGTAATTTTGATCATTTCTGTTCCTTGCCACTAAGCATTATCATTAATCTATCATAACTACTATTATCACTATTATATCTTACTATTAAACAAAACAAAAAAATAAAAATAAAACAAACAAACCCACAAACAAACAAACAAACAAACAAACAAACAAACCCTGTTGTTCTAATACCTTCCAGCTCCTCTTCTTTCTCCCATTCTGTGTTTAGCCATTAATACTACAACTATTATTGTCATATTACCACCATTATTAATACTACAACTATTCTTGTCAAATAGTCACCAGAAGTAACAATATTCCTCGTCTTATCATTTAGATATTTTTATCATCATCACTACCATCACTGTTACTGCTATTGTTATCATTATTATCATGATTGTCATCATCATCGTTTTAACTCCCATGGTCCCCTTGTTAATAACCTCGTTTTCATTCAACACTCAGTTTGCGCAGAGGATCGCTTATTCTATGTCTGTGTGTGCTGAGTTTTTTCTTCTTTGTAATCAACTTCTTTATTCTTGTAAGTTGTTTCAATCGCTTTTTTTTTCAATTCATCTACGCTCTAATGTTAATCGAGGGGAACAACTGATCATTTTTTTAATGTATTTGTGAAGATATGCGTCTTTGTTAAAAGTCTTGCAGGTTTTGATCGCTAGTCATGTTAGTCCCTCAGGTGGGCAAAGGCCGGGTGCACCAAAGCATGTGTCTGCTTATCCGTTACCCTTAGAAATAAAGATCGTCATCATCATCATCAACATCATCATCATCATCATCTCTCTCTCTCTCTCTCTCTCTCTCCTCTCTCTCTCTCTCTCTCTCTCTCTCTCTCTCTCTGTTTGTATGTCCTTCCATTGTGTTGTTTTTGTCCACTTCAGAATCATAATGTTATAATATGTCATGATTATGAGTGATGTTTAATTCATTTGTACTGCTATGTTTCTATTGATTTTGATTTATTTGAATAGCTTTTCATTTTGTTCGTCTTTGTGTCTTTATCATAATGCATACTATCATGATTAATCTTTTTTTCCCCCAAAACATTCACTTGTCTGTTTTATATTGTGTTAATGAGCATTATTTTTTTTCTTCTGTCTCATGCGAAAACTCTATTTCTGCTGGTTTATTCATAGCTATGTTATCAAGGATAAGTTAGAAATATCTGCCCCAAGAAACTGAATATCAGCGTAAATAAAAAAACAAATAAAAATAAATATCAAACAAGTAGCGTAACTCTTGCCCCTGTGATGACACGCCCATAACTTAAACGAATGCTGCTTATGACATCAAGTCGCCTAGCATAAATGACAACACGCAGCACACAGAACAAACAGCAGAAATGGCAGCACAGAGCACACAGAACAAACAGCAGAGATGGCAGCACAGAGCACACAGAACAAACAGCAGAAATGGCAGCACAGAGCACACAGAACAAACAGCAGAAATGACAGCACAGAGCACACACAACAAACAGCAGAGATGACAGCACAGAACACACAGAACAAACAGCAGAGATGACAGCACAGAGCACACAGAACAAACAGCAGAACAGCAGAAATGACAGCACAGAGCACACAGAACAAACAGCAGAGATGGCAGCACAGAGCACACAGAACAAACAGCAGAGATGGCAGCACAGAACACACACAACAAACAGCAGAAATGGCAG
>CM065737.1:61266527-61271527 GCA_033310375.1 Conus canariensis
CAACACTAAGCTTGTTCAAGGGCCTCTCGTGTGTGTGTGTGTGTGTGTGTGTGTGTGTGTGTGTGTGTGTGATGCACTGAGCACTGCTCAGCCAGTTGGCACGCCTCCAACTGTCAGCCACTGTGATAATTCGGTCAAGCCCCCCCCCCCCCCCCCCCCCCCCTTTTCAAGTAGCCAGATGTTTGCTGCTCACAATCTGGGTGTTCTTTATCTTATTCAGTATCAACTGACGGTCTTTTCAATATTTCCAGCACCTGATCTGTGGTAAATGTACAGTGAGGCTGAGTAGGTGAAGTGCTTGGTTGTGACGTCATAGTGAATGGAAAAACAATCGGAATAAATTGATAAAGAACACTTAACTGAACAGCGCTCTGATGAAGGAAAATGGCTGTGAGTTGGGAATCACCCAACTATGACATTTCTTTCTGGCTTTCTGTCTCATAAGATTAGAGAGTGAGAATATCGGGAGTTAGGTAACCCTACCTGGTCAGGCTAATTATGCCGAAAAAATGTCAGAAATAAAAGCTCTTTTCAATATTTGGATAAAAAGAAATATAACTCCTCTTGGAAGAGTTGCTGTATTAAAATCCTTAATACTATCAAAACTAATACACCTCTGGATCTTGCTTCCAAACCCACCAGATGATTTTGTGAATAATCTCCAGAAAATGTGTTTTCGTTTTATTTGGAACGGTAAACAAGATAAAATTAGCAGAAATACGGTAACGAAAGGTGTAAGATATGGTGGTCTAAATGTACCGGATATCACAGCATACATTGCTGCACTGAAACTCAGTTGGATCAGAAGGTTGAAAACTACGAAACATAAATGGAAAAATGTTGCATTGGAATTATATCCATTTCTTACTCAAATCGAAAAATATGGCCCAAGCTACGGTTTACATAAAAATCATAACAACATCTTTTGGAAACATATTTATGTGGCATACAGTCATTTTTGCAATCTAGTAAAACCAAAAACACAAACAGAATTACTTTCAGAACCAGTGTTTTATAATGAGAAATTTAAAATTGGAGACAATATGATTAAGCATAAAAATTGGATCCAAAGAGGTGTCAACTGTGTTGCACATTTTTTTGATAACAACGGAAATTTCCTTACACATACTGAATTTAATAGAAAATTTGGAATGAATATACATTTTCTGGCTTTTAATGGCTGTAAAATGTCCATTAAGAAATACATAAAACAAACAAAGATAAATGAAATAAACAATTGCGCACATGATATCCCTGGGGCATTGAAACTAATATATTCTATATCTAAAGGTACGAGGTTGTTTTATGACATCTTAATCAATGACAACAAACCTCCCAGTTCCTGTCAAAAATGGACTGAGAAGTTAGGAATAGATATTCAGTGGAAAGAGGTATTTTAAAAAGTGCATAAAATACAAGATGTCAAATTGAAATGGCTGCAGATGCGTATTGTACATAGAATTCTCGGGACAAATGTTGTATTGAAAGAAATGAATATTACAAATAGTTATAATTGTGATTTCTGTGGAGAATTCAAAGACAGTATTGAACATATATTCTGGACATGCAACATCTCAAATCGTTTATGGAAAAACCTTGAACAATTATTGAAAACAAAATGTACAACATGTACAAACATCAGTATAACTCAAAACATAGTATTATTTGGCATAGAAAATAATATAGTTACGGACTATGTTTTTGATTTATTGATACTTCTGGGTAAAAATGTATATTTATAAATGTAAATTTGAAAAGTCCATACCTGACATAGTAACCTTTGAAAGATACTTTTCTTCAAGACATAGAATAGAACAACACAATGCCAGATTATCATGGAAAACGGATGCTTTTAATAAAATATGGATGCCATATGAATTGCTATTCAGAAATACGCACTGAAACAGTAAACAGTAGGTCTAAGAAAAAAAAGTAAAAAAAAAAAAAAAAAAGGGAAAACATGGAGAGAAAAAAGGGAAAAAGGGAAGGAAGGGGAAAAACAAAAAAGTAAAATCGTGAATCCAAATGTAAAAATAACTGCAAAACGAACCGATATCCACCCTCCTCTCTCTCTCTCTCTCTCTCTCTCTCTCTCTCTCTCTCTCTCTCTCTCTCTCTCTTTAAGGTTTGATCTTTCCTAATGTCTGTGCCGTTATGTTTGTTTTTGTATATGTGTGGGTAAATATAAGTGTATGTGTACATGAGTATGGATACATACATTTTGACGTAATGTGATGTGTTTTAATAATGTATTGATATAATTACTCATTGTGCGTATATATGTATTCGTGTACGTGTATATGTAAGCATGTAAATTGTTATGTAATCTCATTCAAAGTGATTAAAAAATGTTTAAAAAAAAACAAAAAAAAAACCCTACCTGGTCGCCAAAAGGCGCCTTTGGCGGTGACACACACTGTCGCCTTTGGCGGTGAAAGGGTTAATGCGAGAGTTGGCAGCGATAGCACCACCTGGGAAGGCGTGATTGGAAAGCATGGGGTTGGCAACTGCAATAGCAACGGTCTGCTTCTCCTTCAGACATGTGTCGAGCATGACCTCCTGATCACGAACACCATCTTCCGCCTCCCTACCGGCAACAGGTCACCATGGATGCATCCGCGATCCAAACATTGGTATCTTAATGACTATATCATCATGATGAAGAGGGACAGGCAGGACGTGAGGGTCACGAAGGCCATGTGCGGCGCAGTGTTGGACAGATCACCGCCTCATCGTCTCCAAGCTCAAGCTTCATGTCCAGCCCAAGAGACGTCCTCAAGGCGTAGAACCACCAAAACGTGTTATGTCAGCAAGCTCAAGGTCGTCGATACTAAACAGTCCTTTGTTGACACCTTGGAAACCCGCTTGGAGCCCACCATACTGAATGACCTCGATGTGGAAGCAGCATGGGGCGCACTTCGTGAGACGGTGTACAGCATAGCTATGGAGTGTCTGGGACCCACAACCAGGTTGCACAAGGACTGGTTCGATGAGAACTGCACTGAAATCCAGCAGCTTCTAGAGGAAAAACATTGTGCTTTCAGAGCGCACATCGACGACCTACAGTCAACAGCAAAGAACGACGCACTGAGAAACACCCGCAGAAACATCCAGCAAAAGCTGCTCCAGATGCATGACTCCTGGCTGAGCAACAAAACTGACGAGATTCAGGGCTTTGCAGACAGGAATGACATGAAAAACTTCTACAATGGCTTGAGAGAAGTCTACGGCCCCACCACCTCGAGCTCATCTTCACTTCTCAGTGCAGATGGATCAACGCTGATCACAGATAAAGAGAATATACTAGAAAGAAGGGCCGAACACTTTGACAGCGTAGTGAACCGCCCATCCACCATCAACAATGAAGCCATCGATCGACTACCCCAAATTCCGATTGATGAGACGCTGGATGCCGTACCAACTTTGGAGGAGACCCAGAAAGCAATTCATCTGTTATCTGGCTCAGACGCAATTCCAGCTGAGGTCTACAAAGAGGGTGGTGCGGCTCTGGTGAAGAAACTTCATCAACTCCTTCAGATCATATGGCAGCACGAGACAGTTCCTCAAGATCTTAAAGATGCCTCCATTGTTCATCTCTACAAATGCAAAGGAAACCGTCAGGTCTGCGATAACTATCGTGGAATCTCCCTGCTATCCATCGCAGGCAAGATCCTAGCTAGAGTTCTACTCAACCGGCTCAACACACATCTTGAGCAAGGTCTCCTACCTGAGAGTCAGTGTGGCTTCCGGAAAGAACGTGGGACCATCAACATGGTGTTTGCTGCCAGACAGCTTCAAGAAAATTGTCAGGAACAGAATGTCGACCTGTACTCCACCTATGTTGATCTGACCAAAGCCTTTGACACTGTCAGTAGGGAGGAGCTTTGGAGAATTATGGTGAAATACGGATGCCCCAGAAAGCTCATTGCCATCGTACGCCAACTTCAGGACGGCATGCTGGCCAGAGTCCAAGACAACGGCGAGACATCTAAACTGTTCCCAGTCTCGAACGGAGTGAAGCAGGGTTATGTTCTTTCTCCCACTCTCTTCAGCCTCATGTTCTCGGCTATGTTGACTGACGCATTCAGTGACGCAGAGATAGGCATCATCATCAAGTACCATACAGATGGATCAGTCTTCAATCTCAGGAGACTTCAAGCGAAAACAAGGTCTCGACAGACACTGTCAATGACTTTATCTTTGCGGACGACTGTGCCCTCAACGCTATCTCAGAAGTCACAATGCAACACAGTGTTGACAAGTTCTCTGCTGCTTGCAACAACTTCGGCTTGACAATCAATACGAAAAAGACTGAAGTGATGCAACAGCCAGCCCCAGGAAAGCCATACGTTGAGCCAGTCATCACCATCACAGGACAACAACTGAACGCGGTGGATAAGTTCACCTACCTAGGCAGCTCTCTGTCCAGAAACGTCATCGACGATGAGGTGAACGCCCGGCTCGCCAAAGCTAGTGCCGCTTTTGGCAGACTCCACAAGAACGTATGGAACAGGAGAGGCATCACCCAAGAGACCAAGATCAAGGTGTATCGGGCCATTGTTCTCACCACACTGCTCTATGGCTGTGAAACATGGACGGTTTACCAGCGTCACGCCAGGAAACTGAACTATTTCCACAACACCACCTGCCTCAGAAGACTCATGGGCATAAAGTGGCAAGATAAGATTCCGGACTCTGAAGTCCTCACTTGTGCTGGCCTGCCTAGCATCTTCACCATCCTGATGCAGTTAAGCTTCGCTGGGCAGGTCATGTAGTTCACATGCCAGACCATCGGCTGCCAAAGAAACAGTTGTCTGGCGAACTACAACAAGGAAAACGCTCTCATGGAGGCTAGAAGAAACGTTTCAAAGACAACCTCAAATCTTCCCTGAAGGCCTTCAACATCAGCCACACAACATGGGAGCAGACTGCCCAGGACAGAGACGGGTAGCGATCAGTTGTCCACAAAGGTGCAGAAACCTGTGAAAGCAACAGAATTG
>CM065737.1:61274027-61276527 GCA_033310375.1 Conus canariensis
AAAGTTAAGCCTTATGAAGTTCACTTTTTGTTCCTCCTTGACCAGATCCAGCTTGAACACCTCTCTGCCGCTTCTGCCATTGTTTTCAGGGCTCTGGTTTTTTTCCCTCCCTGCAACTGAGAGCTGTTTCATGAGGCTGTATGCAGACGTTCCTACAAACCCCCTAGGTCCAGTTTCTGCAGTGAGGACTTTGACCTGATAGCCTTCTCTCCTCAGACTGTTTGCCAGATCAGCATACTTTTCAGTCTTGTAGATTTGAGCTGCCTCCATTCTGTTCTCATATGGCACCGTGAGCTCGATCATGATCAGCTGCTTGGTTGACTGAGAGTGGACTACTATGTCTGGTCTCATGCCACTCTTGCTGATGATCTCTGGGTGACTCTTCCATTCTGGGAGGTCTGCAGTGCACTCCCAGTCATCTGCCCCATCCAGCAGACTCTGCCTGCCTGTTCCGAGTGGCACTGTTGTTCTTGGCCATAATTTGCTGCCTCCTGCCGTGAAGAATGTTGCGGGTGCTTTTAGAGTCCTGATTTCCCTTTTGTGGTGTTGGTACTAGCCCAGACTACTTGTACAATCTCTTTGAGCACTTGGTTGTGCCTCCATGTGTACCTTTCTTGAGCCAGGGCTACTTTACATGAGCTTAGGACATGCTCCACTGTTTGTTTTTCATGGCAGAGGGGGCATGCAGGATCGTCTGTTTTTCCCCACGTCACCAGGTTTGCATATGAGGGCAAAAGGCCATATGCAGATCTGAGAATGAAGCTGATCCTGAGAGGGGCCATTTGCCAAATGTCATTCCAAGTGAGACTTCTTTGGAGTGCATTCTCCCACGTTGTCCATTGCCCTTGCTGGCTCTGCTGGACTGCTTTTGGAGTCTTTTTTGGTCTTCTTCTTTTCTCATCTCCTGAATCATCATGTATCTTTTGGCTTTTCCTTTGGCCTTTGACCACCATTCAGTTTTGGTCACCCCCAATCCTTGTCTGTTGGTCTGTGTGTGTCCTGTTATTTCTCTGATCTTGAGACTTCCTTTTGCAGAATCCATCGCCTCTTGAACTTTCCATTTTCTGCCTGTCTTCAGCTGGGGCTTGATTGCTTCTACCACCTTGTCTCCTAAGTCCTCCAGCATGTTTTGAAGTCTGATCTTCCCTGCTTTGTATTCCTCCAGGATGGATTTCAGTGGCAGTTTCAGCTTTGCTTGGCGACAGTACAGCGCTATGTCAGTCAGACAGGGTGGGACACCAAGCCATTTCCTTGTGAACTTGTTGATTTTGGTTTCCATTACCTCCACTATGCTGGTGCAGATGTCGTATATCATCAGAGGCCATAGGAGCTTTGGTATCAGCATGAACTGCAGACACCAGACCTTGTATTTGCCAGGGAGCCCACACTGGTCAATGGTCTCCAAGCCTTATTCCGACATCTGTTTGGTTTCTTTTGCTCTTTGTATGTCTTTCAGCGTATCATCATACCATCTTCCAAGGCTCTTGACTGGCTCTTCTGTGACTGTTGGAATGGCCTGGTTGGCAACACTGAAGACCACAGATTCGGCCACTTTTCCTTTCCTCAGTGAGAGACTCTGTGATTTATTTGGCTTGAACTTCATTCTGGATGAGGCAACTATGTCGTCCAGCCTCTCCAGCACATGACGTGTCTCGTCTTCTCTGGATGAAATCACTGTAGTGTCATTCATGAAGGCCTTGAGAGGGGGCATCTTGTATCCATGGCCAAGGTCTGTTTGTCTTGCATTGCTTGTTGCTGCTTTCAAGATGACTTCCATTGCCAACACGAGCAGTATTGGAGAAATTGCACAGCCCATTGCAATGCCCACTTCCAAGTTGATCCAATCTGTTGTGTACTCCTTGGTAGAGAACCGCATTGAGAAGCCATTGAAGTACTTTTGGAGCATGTCGCGGATGTTCTTTGGCACATGGTACATCTCAAGAGCCAACTGTATCATCTCATGGGGTACAGATCCATATGCGTTTGCCAGATCAAGCCACACTACGTCCAGGTCTCTCTTTTCTGTTTTTGCTCTTTGGATTGCGTCCCAGATCATTGCGGCGTGTTCTACACAGCCAGCCACGCCTGGGATGCCACCTTTCTGGACTGACACATCCAAGTACTTGTTTTCCATGAGGTACTTGGTCAGCCTTGCTGCTATGACAGAGAAGAAGATTTTCCCTTCGACGTTCAGTAGTGATATTGGCCTGAACTGGCTGATGTCACTTGAGTTTTGCTCTTTGGGGATGTACACACCATCTGCCGTCATCCACTGGCCGCTGATCTTCTGGTTTCCCCAAGCTGATCGCAGCAGCCTGTAGAGCCACTCCAGCACCTTGGGACATTTCTTGTACAGCTGGTAAGGTATTCCGTTTGGCCCTGGTGATGATTTGGCTCTGGCTTTGTCGACCACCTTCTTGATTTCCGCCAACGTTGGAGGCTTGTCATTGAACTGTTCCTCAGGGTTGGTTGGCCACACCAGACCTTGAATGTCGAGTGG
>CM065737.1:61289027-61296527 GCA_033310375.1 Conus canariensis
CTTCTTTTAAATCTCAGCTCAAAACTTACCTCTTCAAAAAAGCCTATTCTCTTCTGTAGATGACTAGATCTCTCTTAAATTCCTCCACAACTAGTTCGGTGAGACAGTTTATGCATGTAGGTGCGTCTGCCATTGTGTATTTTCTTTTTGCTGTGTGCATGAATATTGTATGAATAAGTGCAAATGGTGGATGTAAGCGCATTGAGTTGTACAACAAGAAATGCGCTATATAAGTATTATACATTATATATTATTATTATTATCTCTTTCTGTCTTTCTATCTACTTATCCATCTGTCTGTCTATCTAACTGTCTATCTGGCTGGCTGTCTATCTGTCTGTCTGGGAGCGCGCGCCGCGCCGCGGCCGCGCGCGCGCGCGTGTGTGTGTGTGTGTGTGTGTGTGTGTGTGTGTGTGTGTGGTGTGTGTGTTTGCGTGCGTGCATATGCGTGTGAGTATGCGTATGTGCGTCTGTCTGTCTGTCTGTCTGTCTGTCTGTTTTGTTGTTGTCTTTGTGTGTCTGTGTCTCTCTGTGTGTCTGTGACATAGCATCTCTCTCTTCCACCACCAGCCCCCCCCCCCCTTTCTCTCTCTCCCTCTCTCGTTTTTTTTTTTTTTTCTCTCTCTCTGTCATGTGCACAGGATGTGTGAAGGTGTCATGTGCACATGTTGTTTTGTGTATATTAACATTCTTAAGATTGAACGTCAGCGGTATTGGGTTATTGAGAGAAAAGAGATCATGTGATTGTACGGCGTCATTCTGTTGGTAGCGGCCCGGTGAGTACTACTTGGGAGCGCTGCGCGCGTTATTTAACTTAACTAGAAAATTTTATAATCACTTGCTCTACGCCAGCCGGCGAAGTTGCATGGTCTGTTTGATTACGGCGATTGAAGACCGATGCAAGGCTGATGCATCGTTGAGATATTTTTGTCATTAATGTTTATTAGAGAGAAGTGAAATCTTAGGGGAAAATTAAAGAAAACATTTGTATTCAAAAGAAAAGAAAAGAATAAGAACCAGTGTGGTTACACCTGTAACATTTCTTTATAAAAAAAAATGGGGAAAAGAAAGGAAAAGTAATATTTACAGTAAAAATTTATAAGAAAAGGTGACTGTTTACATCTTCATGTTGAAGTGAGTCTCCTTAGTTATTGTAGAACTGCACGTGGTTCCGAGTGTGTTGACAAGTTGCCTGTCTCACGCCGGGCCACGGGTGGCCGCGTTTGAAGGTGGTGGAGGTGCCGGACCTGACCCCAGCCTGGGACGGATGGCGGACCTCGCCCTCAGTACCCTTCCTCACGGAGGAGGTTTCCAGCCAGGCAGCGCCCCTTGGGGCCGGAGAGGGCTGTTTTTGGTGGTATATGTGGGGGACTGAAGAAACTTGGTAAGAAGATGTCGAGGGGAATTGAGACCTCATAATCTGACTAATTGAGAGAGGAGCGGATACCTCCTGAATTGATATCAGAAGACAATAATCCGTATTGATGAAGAATGACTCTGGCGCATTTCCCCATAATGTTATGACTCTATTATGTAACCTCAACTGTTGTGAGTTGTGATTTGATTGATCTCCTGTGTTGAGGTTATAAGATAATGGTATATAGTATAAATATGGTGATGATGGATAGTGACATATCCCCCATGTTTTATGAACGTTTCAACTGAAGGGGAAACAGTACGTGGTGTTACCTCCTTGATGGAGAGGAGGTGTGTTTGTATTTAATTGGTGTTACCTTCTTGGTGGAGAGGAGGTGTGTTTGTGTTTATTTTGTGTTTCCTCCCCATTGGAGAGGAGGTGTGGATAAGTTGATTTGAGTATTGTGTGTACTAATTATATTTGACACTCCCCCCCCTCTCTCTCTCTCTCTCTCTTTGTCTTTCTCTCTTTATCTCCTTTCCCCCCTCCCCTCTCACTCTCACTGACTCTCTCTGTCTCTCTGTCAGTGTCTCTGTCTCTCGGTCAGTCTACGTCTGTCCGTCTGGAGTCCATCGTCAGCCGTCGAGCAGAGCGGACGTGTTTTGCAGAGCTCTCCTGAATTGTGAACACTTCTTACTGTAGCTATGACAGTCAGTCTTCAGGCCTATCGTTGTGCAGTCGGCCAGTTCTCATGCATTTTTCCGACTTTGTTATTGAAGAAATGGCTAAAAAAGAAAAGGAAATTTCGTGAATATACAGAAGATGTTTGCGGTGGTTTGGACATTGCCGTGTTTTGCATCTGGCTGTTGATGTCAACTTTGATTTTCTTCAACGCCCCTTTCTGCATCTACACAATAGTCTGTGTACATGGACTTGATGGCAACGCAGGATACTGTGAGTGCAACATTTTGCCCTTTATCCTCCCAGCAAATGATATCGGATCAACACCCCATGGTCAATCATCCTCTACTATGACATCACCACAAACGTTACTCCTTTCTTCTTACCTCTCGCCCAACTTAAAGCTGCTTTTGATGCTATGCGGTGATATTGAATCCAATCCCGGACCAACAGTAGAAGATTCTGTCAAACGTCTTGAAGCAAAAGTGGATCAACAGGCTACACGTATTGAGGTTAAACTAAACGAATTGATTGATTCTATGGATGTCATGCACACACATAGCAAAGAACTTGATAAAAAAAAAATTCCATCACTGGAAACTTCTGTAGAAAAGAATTGCAATGAAATTAAGAAGAAAGTGTCGTCTCTGGAGGGAGCCATCAGAGAAAATAATGAAAGATTAGAAAGACTTGAAGTGAACCAAGAAGATCTTGCATCAAGAGTCTCCAGGTTGGAGGTGGAGATTGAGAGACAGGAACGCTATTCAAGACGATCAAACTTGCTGTTCTATGGACTGAAAGAAGAGGTAGGCGAATTTGTTCCCTGCGGACACTTTGTACCGTGAACTGACATTCAAAGTGTCCGCAGAAATCCTGCGGACACTTTGTTCCGCGAGGTGACATATAACTTACAAAAGCGGAACAAAGTGTCCGCAGCCGTTTCAGCCTCAGTGTGAGTGGGTGAATGTGCACGTACACTCCCATGCGCGTGCATGCGTGCGTGCGTGCGTGCGTGTGTGTGTGTGTGTGTGTGTGTGGTGTGTGTGTGTGTGTGTGTGTGTGTGCGTGCGTGCGTGCGTGCGTGAGTGCGTGCATGCGAGTGCGCGGTGTGTGTGTGTGTGTGTGTGTGTGCGCGTGCGTGAGTGCGTGCATGCGAGTGCGTGTGTGTGTGTGTGTGTGTGTGTGTGTGTGTGTGTGTGTGTGTGGCGCGCGCGCGCGCGTGCGCGTGCACGTGAGCGTAATCTAAACTTTGTGCGCTGTCGCACAAAAAGGTAGTCAACAAATTTTAAACAATTCTTTTTTGATTAAGATGCACACACCCACACCCACACACACACACACACACACACACACACACACACACATGCGCGCGCGTGCGTACGTACGCACACACGCACGCACGCACGCGCTTGGGAGTGTACGTGCACATTCACCCACTCACGCTGAGGCTGAAACAGCTGCGGACACTTTGTTCCGCTTTTGTAAGTTATATGTCACCTCGCAGAACAAAGTGTCCACAGGATTTCTGCGGACACTTTGAATGTCAGTTCACGGTACAAAGTGTCCGCAGGGAACAAAGTGTCCGCATGCGGACACTTTGTTTCTGCGGACATTTTGTACCGTCACAGCCACCCTCGCCCGATAATTGTCAAGTTCCTGAGGTGGGGTGATGCAATGATTGTCATGAGGGACAAGGACAGTAAAGCCAGACTACGGATGAATGGTGGGATCCGTGTCGTCACAGACCTGACCAGACAGCAGAGGGACACTATAACGCATCACAGAGAACAGGGAAAGAACGCCTTCTACGCCAAGGGTAGATTAATTGTGCAGGATTTCCGCCTGCCTCCTACCCAAGAAAAGGTGTCCAGTGAAGATTCCCGTCGGTCTCCCCCACTTGCTCTGTACTCAGAGAAAGCAGCAAGCAGTCAGGAAAACCATCAGAGCACCGTGACACCTTCATGTGAGCAGACCAGTCCAGATGCAGGTGGTAGCAGGTACCTGGAAGCAGAGGATCCTTACACTGATGCAGCTGAAGACGATGAACAGCCCGAGTCCCCCCGTCTAGCCCTGCCCAGTGTATCTACGCCCAGCCAGCCCAGAGCCTCGGCTACATCCCGGGGCTTTGGACGAGCGTCTCCTCGTCATGTTCTGAACCTACCTGTGGGGAAAAGGGTGAAGGCAAAGTGATGGGAACAATGTCGGGTGGGAGGGTGCGGGAAGGAAATGGAGGGAGGGGAAGAGGTAGAGAGAACAACAGCAAGAACTCTTCTCAAAGTTCACCCGTAATGACAAGGACACGCTCTGCGTCACAACAGAGCACCCTGCCTCGAGGTTGGAATGTGAGCAGATCAAAGACAATGCAAAATGACAGGAATAAGGACCAGAATGTCATGAACGGTGCCGATGACAAATGACGGGCAGGCCATGGCCCAGATAATAACGGTAACTGTGCTGAGAAGGGAGGTAATGATGCAAATTGTAGTACTAATTTTGCTATTAACCAGTTTGGTTGTGTGGATAAACGTGTGAATGATAACTTTTTGTCGTTTATCACTTATAATGTTGAAGGTTTGTTAACAACAGCAAATGAGATAGATTTTTCTTCGTTTATGAGTAAATATGATTTTGTTTTTTTAGTGGAAACTTTTATTGAATCAGTTTCTGACACGTTTGTTCAATCACATATTCCTTTTGTATCCCCTGGTGTTAGTGTCTGACAGTATCCATGGTCGCCTTTCCGGTGGAGTTATAATGTTTGTTCGTAAAGAACTAGGTCAGTACATAGAACAAATTCATGTAGAATATGACAATGTAATTGTGTTAAGACTATCTAAGAGACTTTTTGGAACCGCTAGCGATTGTGTTTTACTAGGAATGTATGTACCTCCAGAAAACTCACCTTATTATGAAGAAACTGACATATAATGGTACTCTGCTACTTGAGGCACTTCTACTAGAATTAATTAGAGATTATGGAGATATGCCAATTATCTTATGTGGTGATTTTAATTCTAGAACTGATTCCATGAACACTAGCATTGCTGACCCGGTCGATGAAATATACGAAATGGGTATTGACCACGATGACTATCAATTTGACAATGAAACCAACAGATATTCCAATGACCAAGCTTTTAACGATTTTGGGAAACTGCTTATAAATGTGTGCCAAGAATTTCAATTAATAATACTGAATGGTATGGAATCATTACATTTTCCAGGGGGTTATACATACATATCACAAACAGGTTCCAGTGTTGTTGACTATTTTATTGTTTCCCGTTGTTTACTGTCAAAATGCAAAAAGAATGAATATTTTGCCAATGACTGAATCAAAACATCTGCCTGTAGACCTCTACATGAATACTTCTTGTGGTGTTGCTTCCAGTAAAATTGAATCAAAGTCCTTTTCAATAAGAAAATATAAATGGGATGAAGAGAAAAAGATAGAGTTAATAATTGGAATGGAATCAAATCATGTTAATGATTTATTACATAGAGCAGCATCATTGATTGATGTTGACATTAATGGAGCACTCAGTAAGTTTAATGAATGTTTCAATTATGCGGGTGAGTGTATGGAAAGATTAATCGTAATTAGAGGTGAAAAGCAGCAAGCATGGTTCGATCAGGAATGTCGACAAGAAAGGAAATCGCTTAGACAAGATTTAAGGAAGATTTGCAACGCACGTTTGAGTAAAGATGATAATGGTATTTGCACGCAGCCAAGAAAAGATCTTGACAACGACAGGACTAAGTATTCACAAAAAAGAAGAGAATACAAGGAACTCCTAAGACACAAGAAAAAAGCACACAAAGAACAAATCATTGCTAATCTGCAAAACAATATAAAAGACCCAAAGAGATTTTGGGATACTGTCAGATCTGTTCGACCAAGGTCTAATGGTCAAAACTCAATTAGTACAGAAGAATGGTACAACCACTTCAAAGGAGTTTTTAATGATCCTGTCACTGATTCTGTCGATGATAACGAATTTGATGATGTACATGTACCCATTGATAGAAATGGTGATGAGCTAAATAGACACATCTGTACAGAAGAGGTCAAGGTCGCGATCAAAGCTTTAAAGAGTAACAAGGCAGCAGGGCCTGATTGTATAATAGGTGAATTTTTTAAGAACAGTTCAGAACAAATAATTCCAATTTTTGTTAAATTATTTAATTTTCTTTTTGATAATAGTCTCTCCTGATAAATGGTGTTTGTCAATCATACAGCCATTGCATAAAAAGGGAGATTTGAGTAACACTGATAACTATAGAGGCATATCACTGTTAAATATTGCTAGTAAACTCTATAGTTTTATTTTAAATAAACGAATTACAAAATGGATTGAGGATAATGATATCATTGGGGAAGAACAAGCAGGATTCAGGGAAAATCATAGCACATTCGATCACATATTTACACTTTATTCTTTGATTCAAAAACAGTTAGTAAGGCACAGAAAATTGTATGTTGCTTTTATTGATTTTCGCAGGGCCTTCGATTCGGTCAGTAGGGACAAACTGTGGACTGTATTGTATAAGAACGGTTTCCATGGGAAGATTCTTTATGCTGTAAAAAGTATGTACAATGTCGTTAAAGCCAAAGTTCGTGCTGGGGGAGATATGACGGACACTTTTCTGTGTCCTAGAGGCTTAAAGCAAGGGGAGGTCTGCTCCCCTGTTCTTTTCTCACTCTTTATTAATGAGTTGACAAAGGACATTCTGAGATGTGGTATGCATGGCGTTCAGTTATCTCCTGATCTTATTGAGTTGTTCATACTTTTATTTGCTGATGATGTCGTTTTGTTTTCTGATAGTGTTATAGGTCTTCAGAATCAGTTGAACGTGTTATTAAAAACAGCGAACCGACTGGATCTTACTGTCAACCTGGATAAATCAAATGTAGTTGTCTTTAGAAATGGTGGTTATCTGTCTTCATTTGAAAAGTGGTCTTTTGGAAACCAAGAACTACAAATTGTCAATATGTATAAATACCTTGGAATTTACCTTTCTACTAGACTTTCTTTTTCACATACTCTCAAAGACCTAGCAATTAGAGCAAGAAAGGGTGTAGCAGCAATTATTAGAGTATTATGGTCTGTAGGTGAATATTCACCTGAAATATTTTATAAACTGTTTGACTCCCAAATACAGCCAATACTTACATATGGATCTGAAATTTGGGGATTAACTACTGATCAAGAACACATTGAAAAGGTTCATATGTCGGCATTAAAACGTTTTATTGGTTTTAGTTCTAAATCACCTAGACAATTAATTTATGGGAACAGGTAGATATCCTATATTTGTAAATACGTATATTAGATGCATAAAATTTTGGCTTAGATTAGTTAATTTGGATCAATATAGATACTCTAGAAAAGGTTATGAGATGTACAATCGCAAAATTATGTCACTTGGGCGTGTAGAGTCAGAAATATTTTATAAAGATA
>CM065737.1:61299027-61304027 GCA_033310375.1 Conus canariensis
AAAACAAGATGCATAGCATATAAACGTACTCCCAGTTTACCCTGAATACGCGTGAGATATTCCATAAAGAGGAAGAACCGTCTTGGGCTGGTGTAACCGTTAGTAATGGCTATTCTGGTAAACATCGGCCATCATCTGTGACCTATAATGAACATACTTACGAATTTTCAGAAAGATCGGCCAAGAACTTTCTGAGATTTTCCATCAAGAAGAAAACCATTATAGGCCGTTAGTAACGGCTATAATGGTAAACTTAAACATCGGGCATCATCCGTGACCCATAATGAATATACCTACAAATTTTCATAAAGATCGGCCAAGTACTTTCTGAGATATTCCATAAAAAAGAAAAACCGTTATGGGTCGTTATAGCCGTTAGCAACGGCTATAACGGTAAACTAAAACGTCGGGCATCATCCATGACCCATAATGAACACACCTACAAATTTTCAGAAAGATCGGCCAAGTACTTTCTGAGACATTCCATAAAACAGAAAAACAATCACAGGCCGTTACAGCCGTCAGTAACGGCTATAACGGTAAACTAAAACGTCGGGCATCATCCGTGGCCCATAATGTATATACCTACAAATTTTCAGAAAGATCGGCCAAGTACATTCTGAGATATTCCATGAAGAAGAAAAACCGTTATAGGCAGTTATAGCCGTTAGTAACGGCTATAACGGTAAACTAAAACATCGGGCATCATCCATGACCCATAATGAACATACCTACACATTTTTAGAAAGATCGGCTGTTAGTAACGGCTATAACGGTAAACTAAAACATCGGGCATCATCCGTGACCCATCATGAACATACCTACAAATTTTCAGAAAGATCGACAAAGTGCTTTCTGAGATATTCCATAAGATGAAAAACCGCTATGGGCCGTTATAGCCTTTAGTAACGGCTATAACGGTAAACTAAAACATCGGGCATCATCCGTAACCCATAGTGAACATACCTGCTAATTTTCACAAAGATCAGCCGAGTACTTTCTGAGATACTCCATAAAGAATAAAACCGTTACAGGCCGTTACAGCCGTTAGTAACGGCTATAACGGTAAACTAAAACATCGGGCATCATCCGTGACCTATAATGAACATACCTGCTTATTTTCACAAAGATCGGCCAGGTACTTTCTCAGATATTCCACGAAGAAGAAAAACCGTTACAGGGCGTTACAGCCATTAGTAACGGCTATTACGGTAAACTAAAACATCGGGCATTATTCGTGACCCATAATGAACATACATGCTAATTTTCACAAAGATCGGCCAGGTACTTTCTGAGATATTCCATGAAGAAGAAAAACCGTTACAGGGCGTTACAGCCGTTAGTAGTGGCTATAACGTAAACTAAAACATCGAGCATTATTCGTCACCCATAATGAACATACCTATACATTTTCAGATAGATCGGCCAAGTACTTTCTGAGATCATCCGTAAAGAAGAAAAACATTACAGGGCGTTACAGCCGTTACTAACGGCTATAACGGGGTAAACTAAAACATCGGGCATCATCCGTAACCCATCATGAACATACCTGCTAATTTTCACAAAGATCGGCCAAGTATTTTATGAGATATTCCATAAAGAAGAAAAACCGTTACAGCCGTTAGTAACGGCTATAACGGTAAACTAAAACATCGGGCATCATCCATGACCCGTAATGAACATAGATACAAATTTTCAGAAAGATCGGCCCAGTTGTTTTGTCTGGAGCGAGTAGAACACATTTTGACCACGGACGGACGGACACACACACACACACACACACACACACACACACACACACACACACACACACACACACACACACACGCACACACACACACACAGCCCTTCTTCTTTCCCGTTCTAAAGTACTCCCTGTTCTATAAAGAACTGGGAGTACAAAAACAAAACAAAACAAAACAAACCTGTCACACTGTCACTCTTGCACACACGCATTCATGACAGCATTTACTCCATACGCACACGCAATCCCTCCAGTCAACCAAAAGGCGCACTACCAAATGTCTTTTCTTCTCCCCCTCTCCTCCGGGGAAAACACTTTACTAAATGAATCGAACAATTAATAAACAAATTATATACATGTTTCTCTCTCTCTCTCTCTTCACACTGAGAGATAAATCAAGTTACGAATTGATATCAAATTCTTACAAGATTCCTCCTTCTTGCCAAAGAAAGAATATCCACATCCTCCAAGAATATGAAGTCATGGCCTTTTACATAACATTGGCCCAAGATCCAGACCAGGAGAATAAATCATTCATGCATTCATGATGCCATACCTGCATCAGAGATAACACTCGCCCCATACTGTCATGATGCCCTGTCCACAGAAAACGTGCCGCCCCCTTGAACTCTCCTGTCACTGGAGAACCGATGAGATCCGACTCCTCTACCCAGGGTCTTCAATTGCTGGGGCTGAACTATCGGTGTGTTCCCCACACCATGGCCATCATTAAACACCCGTCTCAGCTCTTAAGAAACAGATGCCGTCGCAGCATCAGAGGAGGAATAGCTGACGGGGTGAAGGGTGAAGGGTGAAGGGCTGAAACACGAATAAGGTTCGTGTAAGTAACCTGCTTCCCAATTCAACATATGAATTCTTTCTTTCTCTTTTCTTAAGGTTTTCCCCTGAACCTTTCCCCAACTATCTATGGCTCACCTGGTAATGACTGGTCAGCGGTGAGTACCCCTTGACCAACGTCCTGACAGGTTCGAGTCTTTAGGCCATCTCCTGTGCTAAAACTAATTCTTTCCTCCCTCCTCCTAGTGAGTGCATACTCAGTGTTCAAAACACATGACCAGCACCTTACCAGTCCTTATTAAACTATCTCTCAGTGGTCACTTTCACCCAATGACCACCATTGTTTATTTCACTGAGTGATCCTCACAATTATTGGGGACGCCCGCTACACTGGTCAAGCCACATGAATATTCTTCCTTTTTAGTTGTGGCATGGGGGAAATGATTCATATCACTAGACTACATGTGATGGAGCGTCACATGCCTTGATGTAAGGCTACGTCACATGACAAAAACAATAACTAGATGCAAAGCATATAAACGTACTCCCAGTTTATCCTGAATACGCGTGAGATATTCCATAAAGAGGAAAAACCGTCTTGGGCTGGTGTAACCATCAGTAATGGCTATTCTGGTAAACATCGGCCATCATCTGTGACCTATAATGAACATACTTAACAAATTTTCAGAAAAATCGGCCAAGTACTTTGAGATTTTCCATCAAGAAGAAAACCATTATGGGCCCTTAGTAACGGCTATGACGGTAAACTTAAACATCGGGCATCATCCGTGACCCATAATGAACATACCTACTAATTTTCAGAAATATCGGCCAAGTACTTTCTGAGATATTCCATGAAGAAGAAAAAAACGTTTGGGGCCGTTATAGCTGTTAGTAACGGCTATAACGGTAAACTAAAACATCGGGCATCACCCCGGACCCATAATGAACATACATGCTAATTTTCACAAAGATCGGCCAAGTACTTTCTCAGATATTCCATAAAGAAGAAAAACCGTTACAGGCCGTTACAGCTGTTAGTAACGGCTATAACGGGGTAAACTAAAACATCGGGCATGATCCGTGACCCATAATGAACATACCTACAAATTTTCAGAAAGATCGGCCAAGTACCTTCTGGGACATTCCATAAAAAAGAAAAACCCTTACAGGCCGTTATAGCCTTTAGTAACGGCTACAACGGTAAACTAAAACGTCGGGCATCATCCGTCGCCCATAGTGTACATACCTGCTGATTTTCACAAAGATCAGCCGAGTACTTTCTGAGATATTCCATGAAGAAGAAAAACCGTACCAGCCGCCGTGGCGAAGTGGTTAGCGTCGCGGACTCCCCGCTGGGAGGTCGTGGGTTCGAATCCCATCAGAAGTTATGTGGGTTTTTCTGCCCCGACCGGCTCCTACCCAGAGTTGAGTTGCTGCGGACTCAGTTGGGAAGACTGGGACCACACAGTCGAGTTTCATCCACTTAATGGATGCGTTTCTGAGAGTTGCTCAAATTTCCTGACCAACACTGCAGGTGCCTGTATCTCTCGGGCCTGGTTGACGCCGGGATATATTATGAAAGGAAGCGTAGAGTACAGCCCTGTCATGTAGTCTCAGACCAAAATGGAAATCCGTAGCATCATCTTAATCATCCTCATTCTCATCGATCAGCATAAAAAAAAATGTCTCAAATTCTGTGGCCCTTCATGCCGTGCTCTCATGGTGACCTCGATTTCGATGTCCTCTCCATGTCTGTGGCGTTGGTTTGGTTCCATCGGGGTCACCGGTATCGGCGAGTCCATGGGGGCTGTCGTTGGACGGACGTGGTGGCGCCCTCCGGAGGGAGAGCTCACTCACGCCGGCTCCGCGACTAAGCAATTATTGCCGTCAGTAGGGGGCTTAGTAGGTAGTGTCCTGCGTATGTTAGATCAGAACAGGCGCCACTGAACACCACCGAAGTGACTCGGCAGCAGTGCAGCTCCGGTGGGTTGCCTCTTGATGACTTGACATTGACTGCTCCCTGTGGATTGCCGGTGCCGGGGCTGAGGCGGGGCCGACCGGGCTGTGGCTGTGGACGGGGTGTCGGAATGAGCGGCGTGGGTGCACTGCCTCTGAGGTGGTGCAGAGGTTGGGACAGCACAAAAAAAAAAAGAAGAAAAACCGTTATGGGCCCTTATAGCCGTTAGTAACGGCTATAACGGTAAACTAAAACATCGGGCATCATCCGTAACCCATAGTGAACACACCTGCTAATTTTCACAAAGATCAGCCGAGTACTTTCTGAGACATTCCATCAAGGAAAAAAACCGTTACAGGCCGTTCCAGCCGTTAGCAACGGCTATAACGGTAAACTAAAACATCGGGCATCATCCGTAACCCATAATGAACATGCATGCTAATTTTCACAAAGATCGGCCAAGTACTTTCTGAGATATTCCATAAAGAAGAAAAACCG
>CM065737.1:61309027-61311527 GCA_033310375.1 Conus canariensis
TGATGGCGTCTCCGCAGCATCAGTACAGCACGCCGGTAATTAAAGAGCAGATCCTGGAAATCCCCTGACACCCTCTGGCTGATGGAGGTGCTTCTTTGTGTTGATATGCCATGGCGCCTTTTCCTGCGTTGAACCCACATGTCTGAAGCAACGGACCCATCCAGCTGCAAAGCACATGCAAAAGACAGCAGAATCAACATAATCCGTTTCACGTGCCTTTACCAATCTGTGCAAAGATTTGTGATGTTTTAAAAATACCACTGAACTTTTAACACACACACACACACACACACACACACAACACACACACACACACACACACACACACACACACACACACACACACACACACAACACACACACACACATAACAACACACACACACACACACACACACACACACACACACACCACACACACACACACTTCACACACGCGCACACACGAACATGCATGCAACTTGTTAGAAACAGTATCGGAAAAGAAAGAAGGCTTACCTTCTATTTCTAAAGCTCTGATTTTGAGGTCTTTGTTGCGAACAACCCTTGGTGCTGCTCGTTCTTGATCCAAATATTCAAGCACAGCCAGATGTAGTTCTTCTGATGCAACACGTTTACCAGGATGAATCTTCTGCTCCTTTTGTTTCCCTGTTTGATTCTGTATCAAGACATGCCTCATTTCATTCCACTGCCGCACCTGTTTTCTATCAACTCCAAACTCTTTGGCAGTTTCAGAAACATTGTGATTTCATAAGAACTGGAGGGCTGAAAGTTTGAAATCCACTGAATATCACTTCCATCGTCCTATTTTTGACACATAACCAATAACTGAAAAGAAAACAGGGCCTGTTGGTCACTTCCGGTGATCCAAAGTGTAAAAGGTTGACGTCACTACGGAAATATGATGACTGTCTCTTGGGCACACACACACACATGCAGAGAGAGAATGTTTTAGGAGAGAGAGGGGGAAGAGAGAGAGAAAGAGGGATGGGAGAGGGGGAGAGGGAGAGAGAGTTGCCAAAAAAAAAATGAAAGCTAAAGTGTGTGTGTGTGGGGATGGGGGGGGGGGGGGGGCTTATACAAGGTATTTCACCCTTCGCACCGTTTTAGCCTCAAAGTAGGGGGTGGGCTTATACTACGAGATGGGCTAATACTCGGTATATATATATATATATATATATATTATATATATATATATATATATTATATATATATATAAGTGTCCTTAAAAAATCTGAAGGTGCTCAACCCCTTGGGGAGCAACATCTGTTAAAAAATATTTTAAAAAAAATGAAGTATTTTAATACTTCATTTTTAAAAAATATTTTTTAACAAATATATATATATATATATATATATATATATATGTTGTGTGTGTGTGTGTGTGTGTGTGTGTGTGTGTGTGTGTGTGTGTGTGTGTGTGTCTGATGAAGAGGGATGGGAATATGAGTTTTCATGACATCAATCTTTTCAACGGTTTTGATTTTCTGCGCTTTTCTAGGTCTGGAATTTAGTACTGGTTTGAGTTTAAGTATTGCCACTGAAAAGTTAACTACAAAAGCTAAAAGGTGTGTTGTTGAAATATCTAAAACAATGTGAAGACTTGGGTGTTCATCTCCAAAGGTGTTCATCAAACTATTCGATACTAGAGTCGTTGCTATGTTGTTATACGCCGCTGAGATTAGGGGTGTTCTTGAATTCAATCAAATAGAAAAGTCCATCTTTTTACATGTAAGCGGTTTTTTTTTTGTTTTTGTTTTTTATAAGTCTACATACACCAAATTTCTGTGTATATGGAGATTTGAACCGCTATCCCTTACTCATCCTAGCTAAAGTGAGATGCGTAGCGTTCTGATTAAGGTTATGCACTTTACCGAATGACAGATTTGCAAGCATGGCATATCACATGCTGAGATCACTCGATGAAAGAGGGAAAACCACATGGGTAACCCATGCAAAAATATTCTTTGTACATCTGGTTTTGCCTATGTATGGTTCTCTCAAGGAGTAGGTAATCCTAAAGCTTTCCTTGGTGAATTCAAACAAAGACAAATCGATTTCTTTTTGCAACAACGGTCAGAAAAAAAATCAAAACAAGACCACGATACAATCTATACAGCTTTTTCAAAAGTGTTCTAGGACCAGAAAAGTATTTTGACCTAAAAATTTGAAGATATATCCGCAGCATGTGTATACGATTTAGGCTTGGCGTAACACAATTGAAAAGCAACAGATGTAGGTATACTTTAGATGCCCGTTCACTATTGTGTCCATTATGTACACATTCCCCTGAAGACGAAATGCATTTTCTGTTCTTCCGCCCTGCATAGGATGATCTCAGACATAAATTGCTTACTAGAGTCATCTAGATCTTTTAAAATTCAGAAAGCTTTCTATTGTCAAGTTTGAATGCGACGATGTTATAATCCAACTTGCAAAGTTTATTTTTGTTACATTCAAACTGAGAAGATCACTGATCAGTGCCCGATTGGTTAGTATTA
>CM065737.1:61316527-61326527 GCA_033310375.1 Conus canariensis
CAATTCCCCGAGCTACCCATTGTACTAACAGGCTGGACTTCTTCACAAGCCAGGACTGATGCTTCAAGTATTTACTACACTCTATGGACAACAAGGTGCAAATCACTCAATAGGCCGAAGCCTTCCATTCATTCCTCAGAACAAGGAAGACTGAATGGTCAGTGTACTCTGCCTGCGGGCTGACGGTCGCCTACCCGTGACGGTCACCTGACACGACTGTCTTCCTTTCAGCCGTACTGGAGAACCCAGTGAATAGCCAGCCAGTGGTGGACATTCTTCACCAAGGACCGGCAGGTGGGCAACTACTTGTCACTATCCCTCGGACCTGCGAAACAGTTCCCAGTAACTGTCCCTCCTTCAGTATACGACTTGGGGTATTCCCCACTCGTGATGCCTGAGTTCGCACACTTGAAGAACCCAAGGAACAGCAAAACTACCTTAATTTGCCTAAATGCTCGAGAACATTCGGCCGATTCATGACATTAGGTTTGCTCTTACACGCACACGTGAGCTAGTATGCGAGTGCACATACTCTCCATTACATGCGCTTGCTCGCTCCTGGCTTTTTCCTCCGCCCCCTCATCATTATCAGTACCCCTTCTCCCTCCCCCCCCCCCCCCCCCCTTCAATTCCCCTAATACCTCTTTTCTTGGTCATGTTGGTGGTATTATTTTTGTGGCATATGACCAAAAGAAAAAAAAAACGAGAAAAAGAAAAAGAAAATTGTATCTGTCCTGTGCTCCCGATTGCGGAAGTTAATCGGGAAGGTTCTGGTTTGATGATTTGCTTACTTTGTTTTTGTGTTGGTTAGCTTTTGTCAATTTTACCATTTTGTCTGGGTTTTTTTTTTTTTTTTTTTTTTAAGTAACTGTCATAATGTCATTGTCCTATTGTTTCAGTTTCATAAGTGCCCATGTCCGTCGGTCACCCACTGGCACTAAAAGGAGGTTTTACACATAAAATTATTTTCTTTTTGTTTCTTCGTATATTAAGTTGCATTTGTCCGAGTTCAACCATGGTATCTTTGACAAGTATGTCTCATTAATCAGGAGCATAAAACATAAAAGAAAATTGCAAAATCATAATGGGTAGCCTGAAAATATCGTCTCTTAACTGCCAGGGCCTTGGGAATTTTGGAAAAAGAAGAGACGTATTTCAACATTTGAGACAAAAGCAATACTCAGTGTATTTTCTGCAGGATACGCATTTCACGAAGAATTTAGAACGCCAGATACGAGCTGAATGGGGATATGAGTGTGTGTTTTCTTCTTATAATAGTACATCAAGCGGAGCAGGTATTTTATTCAACAATAACTTTGAGTTTAAAATAGAGAAAACAATTAAGGATACAAAAGGAAACTATGTTATTGTCGTTTTGAATATGCTGGGAAAACAGTTTACATTAGTAAATATTTATGGCCCGAATAGAGACGATCCTGCTTTTTATCAGAATATCCAAAATGAAATAGAAGAACTTGGTAATTCAAATATTATAATTGCTGGTGACTGGAATTTGGTTCTTAATCCAGCTTTAGATTATGAAAACTATAAAAAATATTAACAACGCCAAAGCTCTGTCAATTTGGAAAGCTCATTTGTAAACCATATTTCAAGAATTTTGAATTTTCTTGGATTCCACATCATGTGTTTTTCAACCAGGTACACTATTTTCGAGTCCTTCATTTGTCCTAAACATACATTGCAAGTTTTTTCATTTCTTTCTTTCTTTCTTTCTTCTTTTTTTCTTTCTTACCCCCTTTCTTATGTGTTCCTTCCTCCCCATTCTTGTCCCCTTCCCCCTCCCCCAAATTTTATTCATCCTTTCCTGCGAGAAAGATCCCATCCGAGAGTACAATTGATATTTCTAATGTTGTGAGAATAGGTGATACTGTTATCAGGTTTGCTCTTATACGCACACGTGAGCTAGTATGCGAGTGCACATACTCTCCATTACATGCGCTTGCTCGCTCCTGGCTTTTTCCTCCGCCCCCCTCATTATTATCAGTACCCTTTCTCCCTACCCCCTACCCCCCCCCCCTTCAATTCCCCTAATACCTCTTTTCTTGGTCATGTTGGTGGTATTATTTTTGTGGCATATGACCAAAAGAAAAAAAAAAACGAAAGAAAAAAAAAAGAAAAGAAAATTGTATCTGTCCTGTGCTCCCGATTGCGGAAGTTAATCGGGAAGGTTCTGGTTTGATGATTTGCTTACTTTATTTTTGTGTTGGTTAGCTTTTGTCAATTTTACCATTTTGTCTGTTTTTTTTTGTTTGTTTGTTTGTTTGTTTTTTGTTAGTAACTATCCTATTGTTTCAGTTTCATAAGTGCCCATGTCCGTCGGTCACCCACTGGCACTAAAAGGAGGTTTTACACATTATATTATTTTCTCTTTGTTTCTTCGGATATTAAGTTGCATTTGTCCGAGTTCAACCATGGCATGAACTTGGTAATTCAAATATTATAATTGCTGGTGACTGGAATTTGGTTCTTAATCCAGCTTTAGATTATGATAACTATAAAAATATTAACAACGCCAGGGAGGATGTAATTGAAATGAGGTCTAAATTTGAACTAGTAGATATATGGAGGGAGTTTAACCCAGAAGTTCACAGGTACACTGGGCCTTTTCAAATGTAGCGTATGTGTATGTTCTCTATTATATGTATTTGTTGTATGATTGAACGTTATAGGATTAAGTTTTTTGTAGTGATATTTGAAGAATAAGTGAATGTCACATTGGTAGGATTAGGATTTGTTAGTTATTGTAGTAATAGTATTTGTAGTTGGGTGTAAGGTGTATTATTGTATATGAGAAGGGTGAATGTAGTATGACTTTGTAAAGCGCTTAGAGAAATTCGTTTGATTAAGCGCTATATAAGAAATCATTATTATTATTATTATTACACTTGGCGAAGGTCAAATCCACTCCAGCAAAGCCGCCTTGACTATCTAATTGCTTCAGAAAGATTAACTGGAAACGTAAGTAACTCTGTTATTCTTTTTGGATACCGCAGTGACCCTTCGCTGGTTACAGTTGAATTTACCTTTAAAGAAGTAGGAAAAATAAAAAGTCTTTGGAAATTTAATTTAACATTATTAAAAGATTACACATATGTACAGTCCATTAATAGGCATCCTTCAGTCTCGGAAGACTATGGAGTTGTGCTCTAGGTGTCTATTCTGGTACAGCGACGGGTGTGGCTGGCCAGTCCGACGCGGGAATGACAGTCCCTGTGGCAGAGGGCACAGTTGAAGTCTGACGCTGGTTTGTCTGCCTGGGCTACGGCCTTTCTTCTCATTCTCTTTTCCCCGTGCTGCTGAGCGAGTGTCTCTTCGAACTTGGAGAGACCTTTCTGCACAGTCTGTCTCCAGGCTGACCGTTCGAGGGCTGTTGCTTCCCAGTTGTTCTGGTCGATGTTCAAGGCCTTTAGGTCCCTCTTGCACACGTCTTTGAATCGCAGCTGTGGTCTGCCTGTGGGACGTTTTCCCTGCACAAGTTCTCCATAGAGGAGGTCTTTAGGGATCCGTCCGTCATCCATGCGCACGACATGGCCGAGCCAGCGCATACGTCTCTGTTTCAGCAGCGTGTACATGCTGGTGCATCCGGCTCTTTCCAGGACAGTGTTGTTTGGGACCTTGTCCTGCCAGGTGATGTTCAGAATGCGTCGTAGGCTACGCATATGAAAAGCATTGAGCTTTCGCTCTTGTCGGGCACGCAAAGTCCAAGACTCACTGCCATACAGGAGGATGCTCACAACGCAGGCTCTGTAGATCTGGATCTTTGTGTGCTCAGTCAGCTTGCTGTTGTTCCATGCTTTCTTTGTCAGTCTGGTCATGGTGGTGGCTGCCTTGCCGATGCGCCTGTTGAGCTCTGCGTCAAGTGAGAGGGTGTCTGAGATAGTTGAGCCCAGATAAACAGTCATGGACGACTTCCAGTTCATGGTCATTGATGCTAATGACTGGGGGAGAGTCAACATCCTGCCCCATGACCTGTGCTTTCTTCAAGCTAATGGTAAGCCCAAAGTTTTGGCGGGCATCGCTGAAGCGAGCAAAGAGGAAGTCACGCAGACACCTCAGCCTGACTTTAGTCTTGGCTCTTAGTCTGGAAGGTTGAAGAGCTTCCCGTCTGTCCTGGTTCAGAGGTAGATACCTTCAGCTGCAGGACCAAATGCGTGTTTCAGCATCACAGCAAAGAAGATTCCAAACAGGGTGGGAGCCAGGACGCAACCCTGTTTCACTCCGCTCCGTATGTTGAAGGCAGCTGATGTTGAGCCATCAAAGGCGACGGTGCCTTTCATATCTTCGTGGAAGGGTGAGAGCCGCCGATTTGTCGCACACGCCGATTTGTCGCACGTGCGACAAATCAGCGGAAAAAGGGGTGTGCTGAACCGCCGATTTGTCGCACACGCCGATTTGTCGTACGTGCGACAAATCGGCGGTTCAGCCTCACGCTGCTTTGTCGCACATGTATAGGGTGTGTGTGTGTGTGTGTGTGTGTGTGTGTGTGTGTGTGTGTGTGTGTGTGTGTGTGTGTGTGTCTGTGTGTGTGTGTTTGTGTGGTGAATGGGAGAGAGAGAGGGGAGAGAGAGAGAGAGAGAGAGAGAGAGAGAGATGAAATGAAAATGAAATGAAAAATTAAACGAAATGAAATGAATGAATGAAAAATCTTTTAATTATTTTGCAAAAATAGCAAATAGCTTTCAGGAGACCGTGGGAACCTATAGTATATTGGGCGCCACGCATTCTCTCTTTCTCTCTCTCTCTCTCTCTCTCTCTCTCTCTCTCTTCTCTCACACACACACACACACGCACACACACACACACACACACACACACACACACACTGTCTGTCTGTCTGTCTGCCTCTCTCTGTCTATCTGTCTGTCTGTCTGTCTGTCTGTCTGCCTGTCTCTCTCTCTCTCTCTCTCTCTCTCTCTCTCTCCTCTCTCTCTCTCTCTCTCTCTCTCTCTCTCTCCCCCGCCAGCAGCAAAGCCCATCTTTGGATATATATCTGTGAAGCAGACCTAGTTGAAGGTTTTTGCAAAATAATTAAAAGATTTTTCATTTCATTCATTTCATTTCGTTTCATTTTTCATTTCATTTTCATTTCATCTCTCTCTCTCTCTCTCTCTCTCCCCTCTCTCGCTCTCGCTCTCTCTCTCTCTCTCTCTCTCTCTCTCTCTCCCCCATTCACCACACAGACACACACAGACACACAGACACAGACACACACACACAGACACACACACACACACACACACACACACACACACACACACACACACACACACACACACACACACCCTATACATGTGCGACAAAGCAGCGTGAGGCTGAACCGCCGATTTGTCGCACGTACGACAAATCGGCTTGTGCGACAAATCGGCGGTTCAGCACACCCCTTTTTCCGCTGATTTGTCGCACGTGCGACAAATCGGCGTGTGCGACAAATCGGGGATGCTGAGAAGTTTGGGTGGACATCCAATCTTGGGGAGGATCTTGAAGAGGCCATCCCTGCTGACCAGATCGAAAGCCTTTGTGAGATCTATAAAGGCAATGAAGAGTGGCTGCCTTTGCTCCCTACGTTTCTCCTGAAGTTGTTTAAGGGAGAAGATCATATCTATAGTGGATCTGTTGGCACGGAAACCGCACTGTGATTCAGGATAAACTTGCTCTGCAAGTACTTGGAGCCTCTTCAGTGCTACTCGTGCAAAGACTTTCCAAACGATACTAAGGAGGGATATGCCGTGATAATTATTGCAATCGCTTCTGTCACCTTTGTTTTTGTACAGTGTGACGACGTTAGCATCCCTCATGTCTTGCGGTACTTCGCCTTCACTCCAACAGAGGCAGAGGATTTCATGCAACTCGGTGATGAGTGTCTCTTTACAACACTTCAGTACTTTGGCGAGAATACCGTCTTTCCCTGGTGCCTTGCCTGAGGCAAGAGAGTCCAGGGCTTCATTGAGTTCGTCTATGGTTGGTTCTCTGTCAAGCTCTTCCAGCTCTGGTAGGCGCTCTATGGCATTCAGGGCATCTTCTGTGACTACATTTTCTCTTGCATATAGCTTAGTGTAGTGTTCTACCCAGCGCTCCATGTGTTGTTCTCTGTCCTGAATCACCTCCCCTGTAGCTGATTTCAAAGGGGCAGTTTTCTTTTGCGTTGGGCCCAATGCCTGCTTGACGCCGTCATAAATCGCCTTAATGTTGCCTGTGTCAGCTGCGATCTGAATCTGGGAGCAGAGCTGAAGCCAATAATCATTGGCGCATTGCCTGGCACACTGCTGGACTTTGCTGCGAGCAGCACGGAGAACCTGGAGGTTCTGCTCACTGGAACTGGTTTTGTATGCTGTCAGGGAGTTTCTCTTGGCTTCGATGACTGGTGTCATTTCTTCTAAATGGGCTTCGAACCAGTCAGCTGACTTGCTGGTCTTTTTGCCAAAGGTGGACATGGCGGCGTTGTAGACAGCATCTCTGAAGTGTTCCCATCGGTCTTGGGCATTTGCAGTGGGTGGGCCAGGGAGAGAATCCTCCAACATGCGCGCGAACTCCTCCACTTTTTTTTGATCGCGTTTTGCTGGTGTCGATGCCAGGCCGGCCCTCCTTTCTCGTACTGTGCAGTCTCTTCACGCGGAGCTTTACTTTGCTGCACACCAAAGAGTGGTCAGTGTCGCAATCTGCGCTCTGGTAGCTGCGAGTGATCTTGATGCTGGAAAGGTTGACACGTCTGGTGAGGATCAGATCGAGCTGATGCCAGTGTTTGGATCGAGGGTGTCTCCCGGAGACTCAATGCTGAGGTTTCGTGTTGAAGAAGGTGTTACTGATGCACAACCCATGATGACAGCAGAGCTCTAGCAGGCGCTGGCCATTCTCGTTCATTTTCCCAGTGCCGAACTGACCCAAGCAGGTGGGCCAGGAGTTGTGATCGACACCTACTCTGGCGTTGTATCGCCTGCGATGAACAGTAATTCTCTGTCGGGAATTCTCCTTATGGCAGCACTGAGGTCGTCATAAAACTTGTCTTTTGCTTCTGCTGTGGATGCCAAAGTTGGTGCATAGGCACTAATTAGACTGACTGGTCCCGATGATGTTTGGAGTCGGAGAGACAGGATTCGTTCTGTTCCTTCTGCTGGTGGGGTTATGGACTCCAATAATCTGTTTCTAACTGCGAATCCCACGCCGTGTTCTTTGACCTCGTCTGATGGTTTGCCCTGCCAGAACAGGGTAAAGTCTCTCTCCCTCACAGATCCTGTTTCTGGGAGCCTGGTTTCTTGAAGGGCGACAATGTCCATCTGCAGTCTGCTCAGTTCTCTGTCGATGACGGCTGTCTTGCGAACATCGTTTACTTCCTACAGGTCGCCAGAAAAGCCTGGTGTCATTGTCCTTACGTTCCACGTACCCAATTTCATGGCGGAAGTTTTCATTTTTCTGTTGCCTGGTGCAGTTATCGATCCGCTTGTCGGTTTTCACCCTAAACCCCACGCACCCAGTGAGGCTAACGGACCGTGGCGGGGCAGCACCTTACTGGCTGGGGGCTGCCCAGCTTAAGGCGGGCGGTAGCTGCCCAGTGAGATGCGATGACCTCTCCCACCGTCGGAAGCAGCCCCTGGCGTCTGACTCTACACCAACTGAGTATGCAGACTTATAACCGTTAGACTGCTACTTCCCGTGTTTTGTCGACGCTGCAAAGCGAAGCTGGAGTGACCTCTCCAGAGCGCAAAGCCTGGGTAAGTAAGTATGGAGGGCAAGCTGTTACCCATGCAGCAGACACACCCCCCCCCCCCCTCCACGTCGCTAGAATGGTCCATTGGAAAGGCAAATGCCGATACACATGGTTCCAGTGCCGTTGCAGGAGTTGCCAGAACGTTGCTGTATACAGCCTTGGACTGCCTTGGGGACTCTGACTCTGGATTTTTCCTCAGGGTTGACTCCCGAAGCCTTTCCTAAGAGTGGGTATAGCCGCAAGGCAGCGGAGGTTTGAGATCAGAGTTTTCCTTCTCTTAGGCGGGCTGTCTTCCCAGACTAATGAGCCCCATCTGCCCAAGAAGAGGTGTTAGCCCTACACAAACCCGTTTAACCTCCGGGTGAGTTGGTCTACATTAGTCTGACCTCTACCCGTTGACCTGTCCAGCTTGGGTGGCCCTACCAGGAGCATACAGCACCCGCTGGCATAGCTCTCTGGGTCATAGAGGTACACAAGCTCCCACACCACGACAAGGAGTAGACCGTGTGGGAGACAGTCCATTAATGATACGCAATAAACAAGCTAGGGTAAGACTTCATTAATGATACATTAGAGACTGTTAAAAGTCAATATGCAGCTGTACCATATGATATACGAAATGATCACGTTCAGTTTGTAATATCAGATCAGCTATTTCTTGATACGCTGCTGATGGAAATTAGGGCCAAAACAATTACATATAGTATAAGTAAGAATAAAGAACTGAAAAGGGCTGAACAAACCTTAGAATACGAAATACAGTCCCGTGAGAACAATCTGCATCTGAACAAGCAGACAAAACAGCCCTAAAGTTAAAGGGCTATGTTTGTTTGGTGTGATATATACATAAAGGAGACATAAACAAAGAATTCATTGACATGAGATTCATGCCAAGTGAGTGCGACGCATTTTGAATGCTTTACACAAAATCAACCGCCACGGACTTGACACTAGCTTCGTTGTATTTTTTTTTAAGTATTCATGGGGTAGAAATACCTCCCTGACGTGTCTTGAACCCGGACAAAAGTGGACTTTGCCTGCTGTCGAAGCGTGCTATGTCGGACAGTTGTAATGACCGTCGTCTCATGCGATGATCGTGAACGGGAACATCAGATTTACGATATCTACATCTTGTCACATTTGACTTCAGCTTTCGTATTTCGAAAGGATTTAAAGTAAATCCGCCAGATTACAGGGACACACAAATTACAATACAAAACACGACGCGTTTCGACCTCTTAGAAAATTTTCTTCAGGCAAGATCAACAACATTCAGGACAACGAAAACGAAGTACGAGCAATCACTTACCTTTTCAAATTTGGCGCAAGATGAGCGTTGAATGATGTTTATTCAAGTGATCGCTCGTTCTTCGTTTTCTCGTTCTTCGTTTTTTTTTTTTTATATTGTCCGGAATGTTATTTATCATGTCTGGAGAAGACCGAAGCAGTCGAAACGCGTCGTGTTTCGTCTTGTAATTTGTTTGTCCCTGTTTCAAAACGGAGTGGCTGACGGCGGAAAATGAAGCAAAATTTGGAAACAGAGGGGGTTAGTTACCGCCAAGGACACAGAGTACAGGACTAGACACAATGCATTTCGACCTCTTAGGTCTTCTTCAGGTGAAAACAAATAACATTTAGGACAGTGACAAGAAGAACATGGAACCACTTAGCTTCTCCTGTTCGTCTCCAAATCAAAAATGATGATGATGATGATGAGGAGGAGGAGGAGGGAGAGAGAGAGAGAGAGAGAGAGAGAGAGAGAGAGAGAGAGAGAGAGAGAGAGAGAGAGAGAGTTCTATATTTTCAATTTTGTGTAGCAGTGTCTTGAAACACACGTAACTCACACACACACACACACACACACACACACACACACACACGCGCGCGCGCGCGCCGCGCGCAAACACACACATACACACACACAGTGTAGTATTTGCGTGTGCGTGTGAGCATGTGTGGAGAGAGAGAGAGAGAGAGAGAGAGAGAGAGAGAGAGAGAGAGAGAGAGAGAGAGAACTGTGCTCCACTGATTTTCTGTGCTCACACCCCCCCCCCACACACACACACACACAAGCTTGTGTATCATCGACAAGGCAGAGCTTTTGAAACGGGTCTTTGTCAACCTCTTTGTGAGCGACGTTCAGAATTGGGTGCAAGTCACGGTCTTTTTGTCCGTATTGCACCTGCATTAATCGTCCAGCCCGCTGTGGTGAGCAACCAGTTTGTGCGCACTCAGGATAGCCTTTATTCGCGCTGGAGTGGAAACAACATGGAGAAG
>CM065737.1:61336527-61354027 GCA_033310375.1 Conus canariensis
CTGAATCAAAGGTAACACCCGAAAAGTCGTGGACCCTACGTCACACAGTGTGTGTCACGTGCGTCTGTTCCAAACGGCGTGCATCGTACGTGTTGCCGCAGCGGGTCAGAGCGGTCGGTTTAGCTTCTTCCTCCTGTTGATCCCCCCCCCCCCCTCCCCCGTCGCTTGTTATTGTTATAACAGCTGTTGGGAATTTCCTTGCGCAACCGTTTCATCTGTGTAACCAGCAGCTCGTGCTTGCCCCATGTTTCGACCTTTAAACTCCATGTGTGTTGTTTTTTTTTTTTGTAGGATGTAACGGGGGGGGGGGGGGGGGGGGGGGGGGGGGGAGGGAAGAAACTCTTGACCCGTTTCCTTTAGTGCAGATTTTTTTTTTTCTTTCCCGAGAGCGGTATAAGTTGGAAAATGTTTCCACTTTGCCAGTCTTTGAACACTTTGGCACTTGCAGGTTTCATTATAGGTTTCAGATTTTAGGTTTTTATTTGCATATTCCCAAGAATAGGTTGTGGAAAAGGTTCTTTTGTTGTTATTGTTGTTGTTTTAAAATTTTCTCAGGATACTTCGCATTTTTTCTTTTCTTTTTTTTCTTTTTTTTTCTTCTTTTTTTTTTTTTTTTTTTTTTTGGGGGGGGGGGGGGGGGATAGGTTCCATTTTTGTTTTAAACTTTTTTTTTCAGAAGTTCCTTTTTTTTGGTTTCAGACTTTTCTGAGAATAGTTTCCATCTTTTTTTCAGAATTTTCTCAGAATGGGTTCCGTTTTTGTTTCAAACTTTTCTTAGAAATAGCTTCCATTTTGTTTCAACCTTTTCTTGGAATAGGTTTTTGTTTTAAGCTTTTCTTGGAATATGATCCAGTTTGATTCCAAACTTTTATTAGAATAGGTTGCTATGATGTTTCAAACTTTAAAAAAAAAAGAAAAACTCTCTCTCTCTCTTCTCTCTCTCTCTCTCTCTCTCTCTCTCTCTCTCTCTCTCTCTCTCTCATATAATTAAGAAAGAGAATCAGGAATACAAATAAGAAAATGAGTTCAACTTTCCAGAGTTGCTTCCCTTTTCGGTCATTTCTGCCAGCTTTCCTATGAATTGATGCTCAGGATTTTCTTTTTTTTTTTTCCCGCTAAATATTTCAGCGTCTGCCGGACAGGACATACGACGTTCTCTGACGTCACGTTCTATTTAGACCTTGGCCTGTCCGTAGACCCCCCTCCCCCCCCCCCCTGGGGGGCGGGGGGGGGGGGGGGGATTTATGAGTGAATTTTTCTGATACTTTGTTCATTTTAAAATTTTATGGTATATGTTACCCCGCTGTAACCAGGTTATTTCAGGATATACGAGCGTTACACGATAGTAACCCTACCGATGGTGATTATTCAGGGGGTGGGGTTATTTTAAGTCTCTTAAATCAAATTTCTTCTTAAGTATTTGTATTAAATTTGGTACCAAACTAAAGAATACTGAAAAGGCTATCTGCTCATGTACATTTCACAACCATACAAGGAATGCGAAACATGTTCTTTACGAACAAAATTTAAAATGCATATGAAAACACAGTACGATACAAAAAACCAACTTGTCAATGGTAATGACATGTCTCTGAGTACAGATAAAAAAAACCTCTCACCCTATTCATTGCTGATGTCACAGCCATCTTGAAAGACAGCATCAGCCAAGCTGCCAAGCTGAGGTGGACTAGTTTGTGTACTCGAAGAGCACGATTGTAGTGTTTGCCAGCAAACACTTGCTCCATTGACCCACTCGCACAGACAGCAGACTGAATGACTATTCCAGCAAGACCAGTTCCCCTCATCAGATTGCCAACAGCGCCAAGGAAAGAGCAGATTGTATGGAAGCTTCCCAGTCTGACAAAGACGTCTTGGAAGAGATTGTTCTGCCACACCAAGTTGTATGCTTTCCTTGCTACTGCTAAGTCAAATGTAACTAATGTTATACCTTGCCCCACTTGCTTTGCTGCTGCCTGTGACACTTTGAGGACATGCTGGACTGTGGAATTTTCTGTGATGGGGTGGTGGATGGGTGGCATGTAGTCAACAGTAGACTGCATCCTTTCTATCCCTTCTTCTCTCCTGTGAGAGACACCCATCCTTCCCATCCAGGCACCAGTTGATTTCCATCTTTGGCCTCAAATCTGGAGAAAACCCACCAAAAGTCAACAACTTTAGCTTTGTAGACTGCCTCTGGATTTGAGAAATGAGTGTCGACAACATTCAAGTTGGGTTCTGCCTTTTCTTTTGCAAAGCAGGGTGGTACGTGTTTCTTGGTTCAGACTGCATGGAGCATTGGTGGTTTTGAGGAGCAGGAGATAGTTCTGTTTGAGAAGGAACTGTGTCATGCACTGTGTCTCCTGTCACCTCTTGAATAACTATGCCATGAGTGGAGTGGGTGGTGTCAGCTCCTGAAAGGGTTTCTTCGTTCAGGTCAGTTATCCCAGCAGAAATGAATCACTTTGTTCTGTTCCAAACTCACCGTTGAAGGCAGGAGACTAGCACACTGATGTACAGAGTTGGCCATAGCAGTCTCAAGTCCTGCAATTGTTTTGTATCCAGCAACGTGCTCAAAATGATTCAAGAGACTTAGAACTTCAGAGCTACCAGTAACATGTCTGATAGACATTCCAAGTAGAAGTTGTTTGGGCATTTTCCACTTTCCCCTGTCAAAGAGTATGTCCTGGCCGATGGAGGATGCTAATCTGGTGGTTTTGTTTTGCTCCACAGTACTGCTTTTTCCAGACAGCAGGTTTTGGAGAAAATCTGTGAGAATAGCTGGAGGATGGACAGCATCAGACTGAAGGTACTCTGTAGATGGAGGCCATGGCATGTCAGGTGCAGCTCTAAAAGCATCCAAGTTGTGTCGACGAAGGACATATGCAGACTCCTCAAGTCGCCTTTCTTCTGAAGCTGCTGACACAAACGCTGTCTCAACTGCCTGACCTCGGGCAAGTTCGTCACAATAAACAAGTTCACTGCGATGGTTTGGAGCCCAAAATTTTATTCTGAAGCCAAAATATTTCATTATCTTTTCTGTCAGTTTGTAAGTCTTGTATCCTGGGTTGTAGAAGTCAGGGGAATGTTGTTGCATGTATCCACAGTACTTCTCTCTCAGCATGGTCATTCTCTCCACCTGCGCACCTCTGATCAAGGCATTTTCAACGTACTCACATATGTACTCAAATGCCCTCTCATGTGCCTGTAGCTACTCAACAGATGTCTGGCCTGTGGATGTTTCAGCATGCCTGCCTTCAGATCTCACATAGTCTTTCCTGCAACCCTCATGATAGTGAGCTTCACGTGCTACCAGATCTACATCTTGATAATGAGTGAAAATGTCATCATGCGTAATTTTTGCTGCATCCTTTATAGACTGTTCTGCCGTCTTGGTGACTCATTTTACAAGTTTGTCAAAACATGCAACTCCTTCTGAAGCTTTCTTCCTGAATTTTTTGTTGCAAAAGATACATCTGTCGTTTGGAAGCAATAGGCCTGATGTAGCAACAGCAGTCCTCTTTGGTTTAGATGGTCCTGCAACTTCTTCACTCTCTGTCTCATGTTTCCTTTTCCTGGCAAATTTCACACTGGTAAACCGTGCATAACAGCTTCTGTGATAACCATGGCGAGTAAAGTCCATACTTTCTGGAATGCAATCACAAATCTGATCTAGTCTATGACATGCTACATTTGAAGCACGTCTCAAATGGAGAGACTTCTGGATAGTTTTTTTTTTTTTTTTTTTTTACTTTCTTCAGTTAGTGGGGTTATAGTCTTCTTTTTTCTGTTGTTTTTTTTAAAAATGAATTACACATGTTCTCCCATCTCTTGAACATTTTCCTTTTGCATTTGGGTGTGCTTTTAAAGGTCACTGGTTGTTCATCTGCCATGATGCAAATCTGAATTCACACAGGAGAAGATGACGCATTTTTAATTACAGTGTAGTTAGAGGCTGCACACCTGCCCATTCCCAATGATCGAAACAAGACGGTTAAAAACAAATGGATACTATAATGCGGCAAAGCGGTTTGCCCTATTCATACACTTTGTCAAAGTTAGTGGTGAAGTATGCAGAACTAAAACTAGCAACGAACTCAAGCAGCGGTTTTTCCAAAGCACGGACACGCATGTCAGAGGTCCTCCAGCAACCCAATCAGAAAAGTGCATCTTGCGCTGTGACAGCGAGTACCATCTGCTATACTAATCTAGGCTACACATGCTTAGCACAGGAGTCTGGCCGAAATAATGAGACACGCGCAGTAGACGGGATGGGCAGAGGTGTGTAGAAGATGTGTGCATGAACGCTTTACACTGAGACACACACACACACACACACACACACACACACACACACACACCACAGAGGTGGGGATGGGGGTGAGGTGGGTTTACCAAGGACATGCATACGTCATGCTGCAGAGATCACAGTAAAGCACGCAATGGCATGCACACATGATTGCTTTGTATGTTAGATTTCTTTACAAAGACAACATTTTGCGACAAGAAGAAGAAAATACACAAGCGCCTTCGTAAGATAGGTGCGACTTGAGAGACAAAGAAACTCATGGCATTATTATTTTTATTATTAGACCAGTTGCTCCAAATCACTGGTTCATGTTATTGAATCTCTCACCACTGGAGAAACATTGCCTCAACGCGCTGTCATAAACGCATTACTTTTAGTGCCACACCGATGTGACGTTATAAACGAATGTTACAGTACTTACTTTTCGTAGAAATTCTATGATCACAATAACGAAATCTTGATCTAGGCCTAAGTGAACATACGCTGTTTTGTGATACACACTGAACTGTGGAGACAAAACTAGCAAGAAACGCGTGGATAGGTGTCGGCTGCTCCACTTGCGCGGGGGAACAGAACAGCGCACAGCTGTGGTTGAGTGGTACGACAGATTTCAGCTGCATGCGATTCAGATGCCCATGCGCAAACATCATCACTGTATCTCTTTTTGTAAAATACCAGCAGAATAGTGTGCAGATATATCGAGGAAATTTGTTTTAGATGTCATTCACGACAAACCTATGAGATATCAAGCCAGATTATATGTGACAAACAGAGAGTGAACAGCCCTACCCCATAACGCTAAATACAAGGCGCAAAGAGGAAAAAAAACACTATTAATGCAGCTCTCAATGCCAAAATAACCTGTTTACCAGAGGGTAACATGTCAAATGTTTCCTCCCATATCATAAGCTTTCTAGAAAACCAAGTCAAAAATTCCCCCCAGAGGGGAGGAGGTTTCCACCCCTCCAGACCAAGGTCTAATTGTAGGCAGTGACAGAGGTCGTCAACACTCGCCTTGTTTGCACCGAATAGTTAAGGATGAGGAGACAGACAGAAGTTGAAACTCTGTGTGTGTGTGTGTGTGTGTGTGTGTGTGTGTGTGTGTGTGTGTGTGTGTGTGTGTGTGCGCGCGCGCGCGCGAGTGCGTTCATGAGAGAGAGAGAGAGAGAGAGGGTGGAAGTATGTTCTTGCGTGCGTGAGTGTGTATGCCTACTTGCATACGGCAGTGCTTTTTGCGTGTCTCGTCCAGCGTATGCGCTGTGTTCATCAGCTTAATCTTACAGACGAGGTATAGGGGTAGTGGGGTTGACGGGTGGAGAGAGTGAGGGGTGGGGGGTAGCGGAGGTATGTGACAGATGTTGAAAAGTCAGCGTGTATGCTGGTTTCCATGCCAACGTTTGGCAGAATTGAGAGAGTGAAGCTGATATTCTGTATCTCCAGTTCTTGTCGACGATTATATATGTTTTTTTTTTCTTCTTCCGGCATTTCTTCTTTATTTTGTGGAATATATCTTTAGAAGTATTGAACTGGATGTCACACGTGTGCTTGTGAGTGTCTGCGTGGTGTGTGTGTGTGTGTGTGTGTGTGTGTGTGTGTGTGTGTGTGTGTGTACGTGTGTGTGTGTGCGCGGGTGCGTGCGTGCGCGTGCGTGCGTGCGCGTGCGTGCGTGCGCGTGCGTGCGTGCGTGCGTGTGTGTGTGCGTATGTGCGTGCGTGCTTGCGTGTGAGTCCGCTTTTGTGTGTTTAAGTTGCGCTGTGATATTCTCTCTCTCTCTCTCTCTCTCTCTCTCTCTCTCTCTCTCTCTCTCTCTCTCTCTCTCTCTCCAGCTGAAAGTTAATATGACAAAAAGCAATATTATAGTCTTTCGGAAGGGTGGCTATTTGAGTGTGAGAGAAAAATGGTTATATAATGGTGTTACAATGCCTGTAGTTAACGTGTACTAATACTTAAGAATACTTTTTTCAACGCGCTTGAACTTTACTGCTGCATGCAAAGACCTTGCAAGCAGAGGAAAAAATGTTTTGATTTATCGTTTGAAAAGGTTAAACATGTTAACCAACAACTCCTTTAATTTATTCATGAAATTATTTGATTCTCACATACAGCCAATTGTGCAGTATGGTTCTGAAATATGGGGCTTAGAAAATGCTGTTGTCCATAGTGAATCAGTTCATTTATTCGCTTTGAAGAAATTTCTAGGAGTAGACAGACGAACACCGAATGACCTTGTTTATGGTGAAACAAATCGCTACCCAATATGTATAAATTCTGCTGTTAAGTGCATTCGCTATTGGATTAAGTTGACTCAAATGGAGAATTACAGGATTCCACGTAAAGCATATGATATGTTGTATGACCTAGATGCAAGAGGTAAGAAAAACTGGGTAAAAAACATTCGCTTGAGTTTTAAATATGGATTTGGTTTTGTTTGGGCGAATCAAGGTTGTAACCCGCCGATTTGTAAGCAGCGCCGATTTGTAAGCGATTTGTAAGCGCTCTACAAATCGGCGCTGCTTACAAATCGGCGGTTTTACAAGTCATGCAATGTTGACCGATTTGTAAGCGCTTACAGATCGGCGCTGCTTACAAATCGGCGGGTTACAAAGGTGTTGGAAGTGTGCATGGATTTATACGTTGTTTTCAACAAAGGCTTATCGACTGCCGATGGCAAACTTGGTCCGATCATATTCAAACTAGTGACAGGTTCAGTTTGTACAGTACTTTTTGTAGTGACCAGAGTTTAAAACCTTATTTACATCTAGATATTGATTAGCATCTGAAATATATTACAACTAGATTTAGGCTCGGGATATCTGATCTAGTGATACACCGTTATCGATATAGAACGTTTATGTCAAATGACCTAATTTGTCCCCTATGTAATGAAAGCAAAGAAAATGAGGTGCATTTTCTTCTGTGTTGCCCAGCACTTGGACGTACACGTGAAACGTTAATTAAGCCTAAATATTATAGAAATCCTTCACTGTTTAAACTGAGTTTGTTAATGTCATCGACGGTTCTGGAAGACGTACATAATTTTGCATTATTTTTATACAGAGGATTTAAAATGAGAGATGCTCTGACAACATGAATATGTTCTGTATCATTGTTAGCTTTCATTTTGAATTTGCTACATAACTTCATTCAGTTGAATATTCACATCCCCCTTTGTGATGGGCTGAGGCCTAAAATGAATGAAATATCTTGAGTCTTGAGTCTCTCTCTCTCTCTCTCTCTCTCTCTCTCTCTCTCTCTCTCCCCTCTCTCTCTCTCTGTTTGCGTGCTTGCGGATGAGTCTGCGTTTGTGGTGTGTTTATGTTGCGCTGTAAGTCTCTCTCCTCTGTCTCTCTCTCTCTTCTCTCTCTCTCTCTCTCTCTCTCTCTCTCTCTCTCTCTCTCTCTCTCCATATATATATATATATACCTCAGTCAGTTCTACAGGGTGCGGAGCTCAGGACAACAAGAGAGCATTATTTTTAAATATATATATATATATATATATATATATATATCTCCCTCTCTCTCTCTCTCTCTCTCTTTCCTTATCTCTCTCTCCCCCTCTCTCTCCCTATCTCTCTCTCTATCCGTATATATATATATATATATATATATATATATATATATATATTTGCCAACAAATACACAAATATAACAGAGTCAGAAATGGAGATTATTTTCCATACCAAAAAAACCTTACTCCATAGCAGAAATGAAACTTGGATTAAAAAAAACGAGCAAAAACTCCACATTTGATGTAACCATGGGATCGTATGATGGTGCCGAAACATGTGAACTAGTCGGACTATTCATGCTATCCAACATCCAAAAACAACTTGGAAAACAGGCCGGTTTATACAGAGATGACGGCCTCGCTGCATTAAACAATAATCCAAGAACCATTGAAAACAAGAAAAAAGAATTATGTAAAATCTTTAAAAACCACAACTTAAAAATCACAATAGAAGCAAACAAAAAAGTAGTGAATTACCTAGACATAACATTAGACCTCAATGACCATGTGTACAAACCATACAAAAAACCCAATGACATACCAGTCTACGTAAACATCAAAAGCAACCACCCACCATCTATACTAAAAACAATACCCAACGGTATAAACAAGAGACTATCCAACCTGTCATGCAATGAAAACGCATTCAATGATGCAGCAACAGAATATCAAGAAGCATTACAAAAAAGTGGTTACAATTACAAACTACAATACAGTCCAGACAACAGCACGAACAGGAATAAGAAAATAGGAAAAGAAAGATCATATGGTACAACCCACCATACGATGGACAAGTAAAAACAAATGTAGGAAAAGAATTCTTTAAAATCTTGGCAACATCATTCCCAAAAGAACACAAACTGTCCAAAATATTCAACAAAAACACCATTAAACTATCATACTCATGTATGCCCAACCTCAAAAACATGATTGACTCATCTAACAAAATGAAAAGCAACATAAAAGAGAACGGTGCCGAAAGGACATCTTGCAACTGCACTAAAAAAGAACAGTGCCCCCTAAGCAATGAATGTCTTCACAGCAACATTGTATACCAAGCTACGGTAACATCAGAAAATGAAAAAGAAACATATATAGGGATTACTGAAAACACTTTCAAAACCAGATACGCAAACCACAAACAGTCATTCAAAAATGAAAAATACAAAAATCAAACAGAGCTGAGTAAATACATTTGGAGACTCAAAGATAAAAAAAATAGACTACAACATATCATGGAAAATCATAAAAAGAGCAACACCATACAACAATATCTCAAAAAGATGCAATCTATGCTCCACAGAAAAAATGGTTAATATTATGCAAACCACACTTAGCAACTCTGAACACAAAAGTAGAAATTGTAAACAATTGCAGGCACAAGTGGAAATCTTTGCTAGCACATTCCATCTGAACAGGCCCCAATAAGAACCACAGGCCGCACGTGCAGCAAATGAGATCCGCCTGCACACACAGAGTTGAAATCAAGTCCCGCACGCCATAAAAGATCGTTGGCGTGCCCCAAAAGACATCCAGAAGATAGCAACGCTAGAAACAAGCTTGTAGATTTTAATACTTCATTTTTAAAAATATTTTTTAACAAATATATACATATATATATAATATATATATATATCCCCCCTCTCTCTCTCCCCACCCTCTTTCTCTCTCTCTCTCTCTCTCTCTCTCTCTCTCTGTGCGCGTGTTTGTGTATGGGTGTATGTGTGCGCGTGCGCGCGTGTGTATGTGTGCATGTATGTGTATGGGGGGGATGTGTGTGTGTCGGGGGGGGGGGGGGGGGGGGGGGGTGCGCGCGTGCATGCGTGAGTCCGCGTTTATGTGCTTGTGTTGTGCTGTCATATTATATATGCGTGTGTGTGTGTGTGTGTGTGTGTGTGTGTGTGTGTGTGTGTTTGAGAGAGAGAGAGAGAGAGAGAGAGAGAGAATGCTCTCTGTCTCTCCTGTGAGGCATGCTGTTTACTGTAGCGTGCTGCGATGTAGCATCATAATCACGCTGCGATGCGATCGCAATGCCCTGGTATCGATTCGAGCTGCATTTCAACTCATTTCGTGTGCGCCGAGTGCTTATACGCATTTCTACTGGCGTCAGAATTCCTGAAGATGGTTGTGGGTACGTGTGTTTGTATGCGTGTGTGCATGTGTAGGTGCGTGCGTGTGTGTGTGTGTGTGTGTGTGTGTGTGTGTGTGTGTGTGTGTGTGTGTGTGTGTGTGTGCCCGTTCCTCTGTTCTTCCACTTGGTCTATTTCCTTAATATATTTTAGATTTGGGGGAATAGTGTGTGTGTGTGTGTGTGTGTGTGTGTGTGTGTGTGTGTGTGTGTGTGTGTGTGTGTGTATGTATGTGTGTGTTCACATGCACGCGTGTGTGTGTGTGTGTGTGTGTGTGTGTGTGTGTGTGGTGTGTGCGTGCGCGCACGCGTGTGTATGTGTGTGTGTGTGTGTGTGTGTGTGTGTGTGTGGTGTGTGTGTGTGTGCGACCTTGAGCGCGCTCGCATGTGTGTGTGTGTGTGTTAGCGCGCGCGCGCGCGTGTGTGTGTCTCTCAGTCCGTCTCTCTGTGTATGTTTGTGTGTGCGCGCGCGTACATGCGTGTGTCTGTCTGTCTGTCAGTCTCTCTTTGTAGGTTTATGCGTGTGCGTGCGTGCGTGCGTGCGTGCGTGCGTGTGTGTGTGTGTGTGTGTGTGTGTGTGTGTGTGTGTGTGTATGTCTGTATAGCGTTCACAGAGAATGGGTTTGACGAGGTCAGGAAGCATTTGCTGCCAACTAATTTGCCGCAAACCACGAGCACGGGGAAAACGCTTCGCCACAACGTTTCAAGGAAATAAGGGAAAGGTGGGGGAATCCGGAGGGTGGGTGGGAGGAGGAGGAGGAGAAGGGTCTGGCGTGGGGGTGGAGGCTAGAGGAGAGAGGATAGGGTGGGGGGTGGGGGGTGTTGGTGTTAGTGCAGAATGTGTTAATGAAAGGCTAAAAGGGGCAAAAAACACACACAAAAAAAACACTGGGGGGGGGGGGGGGGGACAGGAAGGAGAGGGTGAAGTAACCCATACAGAAGTGAGAAATGAAACACAAACACGGAGAAAGAAGAGAGTGCGAGATGGACACGAAGAAAAGGAAGAAGAGAAAAACAAAATGGAAAAACAAACAAATAAACAAACCGGAGAAAATGAAAAGCAAAGAAAGACGTGAGTGGGGAAACAAAAAAAGAGAAAGTTTAAAACGTCCGTTACTGATGAACCCTTTGAAACATGACAATGGAAAACACTCTTTCACCTCACGCGCTATGTAAAGTTGGAAACCGTTCGCGCGGTCAACTACCCGTGACAAGATGAGAGAGACCTTGCTCTTTTGAAGATACACTTCTTCACGCGGATTATCGAGCCTCGAATTTTTATCCTCCGTCTAAACAGAACAGACCCTACCTCAGAACCGTTTTTATGTACGGGGAGGGAGGAGGGGGGGGGGGGGGGGCTGTGTACAAGACCATCGGTGACGCGTATGGGGGCATACTAGCGTATAAAGGCGATAATAACTATTTAACTGTTCACCTATCACCTGTCACCTATCCCGGGGTCTTGAAGACCGTTGGGGCGCCACAGAAGACTCCGCAACCAGCTTCCTCCACTCCTCACGGTTCTCAGACGCTCTTAGACAGTTGCTGAGTGTGAGGCCAGTCCATGCACTGATGTTGTCCTCCCATCTCTTTCTCTGTCTTCCTCTCCTTCTGCCTCCTCACACTGTTCCTCGAAGAACGGTTTTGGTAAGTCCTGTTGAGATACATGACAATGCCATCTCATTTTCCTTCTTTTCACTGTGGACAAAAGGTCTTCGTATGGACCAGTGGCTTGCCTTACTCTGGTCTGGACCTCCAAGCTGTTAATGTGGTCTTTGTATGAGATGCCAAGGATCTTGCGGAAGCATCTCATTTCCAATCACTGTATCCCTCTCTCAAGTTTAGCTGTCAGAGGTCCACGTCTCACAGGCATGGAGAAATGTGGCAATGACCAGGGAGTGCATCAGTCTGATCTTGGAACTGTTATTGGCACGATCCTCGACAAAATCGGCAAAACGAGGGAAAAAAAGGGTACATTATCCTAAGAATTACAGCTATTTTTCTATGGATTGCAACTTTTCACTGTTTTTCCAGAGAATAATCACTGTTTTCCTGGAGAATTACAGTTCTTTGCCCTATTTTCGTGGGGATGATTATGACGTTTGCCTATTTTTTTCCCTCGAAGATAACATGTATTATTGCTTGAAAAACACCGTCGATAACGGGGAAAACCGCGATGATCGCCGTTTTACCATGACAAGCGCTTTTGCAACAGTAGCACTGGGTAAATAGAGAACAGAGGGAAAACAGTTTATTATCCTGATGATTGTAAATATGTTATGAAAAATCACAGCTAATTTCCCATTTTCGGTTGTGTGTGTGTGTGTGTGTGTGTGTGTGTGTGTGTGTGTGTGTGTGTGTGTGTGGTTGTTTATGGATAGATACAGTTTTCCTCGGGAAAATAAGAAAAACAGTCATGAACCTTGAAGATAATTTTGAAAAATAGCTTATTTTCCTGGGGGTGGGGTGGGGGGGGGGGTGGGGGTGGGGGGGAGGGAGGGTACGCCCGTGATCGTTAGGGAAAACCGAGGGGAAATCTCACCCTAAAGAAAACAGCTGTGATCGTCAGTGTTGATAACAACTTAACCCGTTTTCCCAGAAGGAGACTAAGTTTGGTTGTTGTTCTGTTTTTTTCCTAGGGAAAACTGATATTTTCGGCTTATGACCCTTATACGCTGCTGTAGACGCGACGTATTGTGTTTTCTGGGTGTTCAGCCGCGGGAGATTTGTTTGGTGGCGTCACTTGTCGCGGGGTTTATGTTGTCGTTTTACGGCCTGGGAGAGGGGGGGGGGGGGGGGGGGGGGGGAGGGGGCTGCTCTGCAATGGAGATGTCGATGGATGCGCGCAAAACTTGGGTACTGTCACGAGTTGCTTGGTCTGTTGCTTGTCTGGTCGGGTAGTTTGGTTGTAGACTGGCTGGATGGTTGGTAGGTATGTGGTTCGGTTGGTAAGTTCCGTTGGGATGGTGACTGGATGGATGGATGAGTCGATTGGTTGGTTGGTGGTTGAGAGGTGGTGTGTGTATTGGTCCCCATACTTACGTGGCGTTGTGTGTGGTGTGTGGTGTGGTGTGTGTGTCTGTGTGTGTGTGTGTGTGTGTTGTGTGCGCGCGCGCGCGCGGTGTGTGTGTGTGTGAGTGTGTGTGGTGTGTGTGTGTGTGTGTGTGTGTGTGTGTGAGAGAGTGAGAGAGAGAGGAGAGAGAGAGAGAGAGAGAGAGAGAAGAGAATTATATGTATGCGTGCGCGCACCCGCGCGGGTGTGTGAGTGAGTGAATGATGTGAGTGTGTGTGCGTGCGTGCGTGAGTGCATGCGTGCGTGAGTGCATGCGTGACTGGATGGATGGATGAGTCGGCTGGTTGGTTGGTTGGTTGGTTGAGAGGTGGTGTGTTGTATTGGTCCCCATACTTACGTGGCGTGTGTGTGCTTGTGTGTGTGTGTGTGTGTGTGTGTGTGTGTGTGGTGTGTGTTGTGTGTGGAGAGAGAGAGGAGAGGGGAGAGGAGAGAGGAGAGAGAGAGAGAGAGAGAGAAAATATGTATGCGTGCGCGCACTCGCGCGGGTGTGGTGAGTGAGTGAATGAGTGAGTGTGTGTGCGTGCGTGGTGAGTGCATGCGTGCGTGCGTGCGTGGTGAATGAGTGTGTGTGCGTGCGTGCATGCGTGCGTGGTGTGTGCGTGGGTGTGTGTGCGTGGGTGTATGTGGTGCGTGTGTATGTAATGGTGAGTGGGATCTAGGGAAAAGCGGGAATACATGTTTTGGGAAGGAGAGGAGGAGGGAGACAAAGAGGCAAGAGAGGTCGTTTGTCTTCAGTGTGTTTCTTCTGCTCTTTATCGTTCACCATCTGCCTCTTGTCCTGTACCTCTTCCAAAACTCTTGCTTTCGCTATTCTCACTTACCCTCCCCTTCTCGTCTTCTTCCCCCACCTCTTCTCAATTTTTTTTCTTCCCATTGTTAGTGACCATATGGTTCTCGGTGAGAGAAAGTGAAGTGTGTTTGGTGTGTATGTCTGTGTGTGTGTGTGTGTGTGTGTGTGTGTGGGGGGGTTTTTGTGGGGGGTGGGGGGCGGCGGGGGGGTTTTTTTCCGGGTTGGGGGGGTGTGTGTTGTGTATTTCAAAAAAAGGGGGGAGAGGGGGGGGGGGGAAGGGGAGAGAGAGAGGGGGGAAAAAAAGAAAAAAGGAAGGGGGGAAAAAAAACGGGGGAAGAGGGGTTTTTTGTTTTTTTTTGGGGGAATGAATTTTGGTCTTTTTAAAATTGATTTTTTGGGGTTTTTTTTTTTGCATGTTTTAATTTTCTTGCTTTTTGTCCTTTTTTTGGCCCTTTTTTTTTGCTTATAAAGCTTTTAGTGTGTATATGTTTTTTTTTGCAAGAAAAAACTGATAAAAAAAAGGGGTTTTTTTGGGGCATATCCCCAACCCCTCAAAAGTAAGTTTGGTTCACTCGTTCTCCTTTTTTTTTTTTCCCCCCCCCAACCCCCCCCCCCGCCCCCCCCCCCCCTTTTCCCCTTTTTTCCTCCTCTTCCTTTTTCCCCCTTTTTCCCTTCCTTCCCTTCTCCTTTCTTTCTTTCTTTCTTTTTTTTGCTTCTGTTTTTTCCCCCTTTTCCCCTCTCCTCCCCTTTTTTTTCCCCCTTTTTTCATCGGGGGTTTTTTCCCCCCCCACAGATTTTGCTGCTGCTTTTTCATCTTTTCCCAACCCTTTCCTTCGGGTCTTTCTTTTTTTTCTAATCTTGCTTTTTTTGGGGGGGTTTTTTTGCCCCCCTTGGGGAAAATGAACAACAGCCCCCGTTTCTGTCTCTCCTCATTCCCTTGGGGGACCCTTTTTTGGGGTATTGTTTTGTCTTCTTCGTTTTTGCTGGGGGGTGTTTTCAAAAATTCTAAATGGCCCCCCTTTTAAGAGAAAAAACAGGGGGAAACCCCAGTGACATTCCCGGGGGATGGTCCCCCCCCTTTTTTTCCCCCCCCCAAAGGGGTTTAAAACTCAGCAAGTCAGGTAAAATGGTTTTTCCCCCCACCGTCTCCCCCCCCCCCCCCCCCCCCCCCCCCCTTCCAATCCCTCCACATCCAATCCAATCCAATGGGTTTAACGAGATCCGGGGGTTTTCTCGGACGTTCAGACTGCTTTGAAAAGCTCTCACTGACCAATGGAATAAAGGGGGAAAAGTTAGTCTGACCCAATCAGCGTGGGCTGTGTTGCTGTCTGTTGTCCGCAAAAGGGGGAAGGAGGGTCTTGAGGGGGTCGGGTCTATCGGCTTACTTGGGGAGATTTTGAGCTGTTGGGGGAGGGGGGGGGGGGGGTTTTTGGTTGTTTTTTTTTTGGGGGGGATCTTTTTTTTCCCCTTTTTTCCTTCTGGTCTTTCCTCCTCCCTCTTCTCCTCTTCATTTACTCCACTCTTTTCCTCATCTTCTTCTCACATCCTTCTTTTACTTTTTTTTTCCTTTTTTTTAATTCTTTTTTCTTCTTTGCTCCTCCTAAACCCCCCTCCCCCTTTCCCCCTCTCCCCCCCCCCCCCCACCCCCCCCCCCCTCCCCCTTTTCCCCACTCTTTTTTTTTTTTTTCTTTCTCCTGCTTCCCCCGTTCTCTTTCCCTTTCCCCCTCCCCCCCCCCCTCCTCATTTTCTTTACCTTTCCCTAACCTTTTTCCCATTCTCACAGTTTTGCTTTTCCCCAAAACCCCTGATTTTGTTTTTTCATTTTCATTCTTTCCAGTGCGCCCTCCTCTCTTCCCCTTTTTTTTTTCTCCTGTTTTTTATCTGTATGGAGGGGGTTTTTTGGGGCCCCAAAAACCCCAACCCAAAAAGGAGTCTTTTTTCGTTTTAAAACTCCCCCCCCCCCTCCTCCCCCTTTTTTTCCCCCTAACCCCAAAAATTTTCGTTGCTTTTCTTTTTCGCCTTCCTTTTTTTGGGCTTTAAAAAAATCCAAATGGTTGCTGAGGGCAAGCATGGGGAAAAACCCAAAGCCCCTTTAAAGGGTGCCGGGGGGCCCCCCTTTTTTTTCCAGCCAGGGGGGTTACGGGGTTTTAAACCAGGTAGTTGGTTGGGGGCCCTCTACCCCTTTTTTCCCCGGGCCCAAAAAAGTTTAATGACATTCTTTGGTCTGGGGGGTTGGGGTGCTTTGTAATAATTTTAGAAAAAAAGGAATAGGCGGATTTTTTCTTTTCACCCCAAACAGACGCTGGGCTGTGTTGCTGTGTTTTTCAACAGGGGTTCTTTTTATGGTTTTTAAAACCCCGTTGGCTTTTTAAAGGGGATTTTAAAAGGGGGTTTGGGGGGAAAAAGGGGTTTTATTTCGGGTTTGGGTTTTTTTCCTCCCCCTTCTTGTTCTTTTCCTTCGCTTTTCCTTTTTCCCCCCCCTTCCCTTTTCCTCCCCCCCTTTCCCCTTTTCTTTTCCCCCCCCCTCATCTGCCCCCCACTGCTTTTTTTTTAAAATTTTTTTTCCCCCCTTTTTTTTAAAAACCCTTTTTTTTTTGTTCCTTTCCTCCCCTTTTCCCTCTTCCCCCCTCCTCCTCCTTTCCCCTTTTTTTCCCAAAACCCCAAAAACGCCTACTTTTTCCCCTTTTTTTTTTTCTTCTGTTTAACCCTTTTATTTCTTTTTTACGGTTCCTCTTCCCCCTCATTTTTGAAAATTTTTCCTCCTTTTTTTCTTTCCCCTTTCCCCCCTTTTCCCTTTCCCCTTTTTAAACCCGTAGGCTGATTTTGTTACTGGTTTTATGTTTTTCCCTTTTTTTCTTTTTTTCCCAAACCCCCCTTCGGGGCTTTTTTTTTTTTCTGGTGTTTTCTTAATCTGTACTGGGTGGTTGGGGGGGAAAAAAAAAAAATTTAAAAAAAAAGCATGTGTTTTTGTCTCAAAAGCTCCAAATGGTTTTTTCAAGGGCCCCCAGCATAGGGAAACCCAAGGGGAATTACCGGGCTGGTGCAGCCCCTTTTTTAAAAAACCCAAAGGGATTTTCCAGGGTTTGTGCCCTTTTAAACCAGGCAGATGGTTGAGCCCCCGTTCTTTTTTTACAGCCTATAGGATTTGCAGGGGTTTTGCATCGAACTATTTCAGACTGCTTTTAATAGCTCTCATGGGGCAAATAGGATTGGGGGTTTTTGCGTCTTGGTTCTCCAGACACTTGGCTGTATTACTGGATTTTTTTTTTTTTGAAAGGGTGATAGGAAAGGAGGTTGTTCGTTTTAAGTTGGGGTCCCCCCAGATGACTTTGGGGAGACTTTCAGCTGGTGGGAATGAGTCGTTGGGGGTCTGTGGTGATTCTCCACCTTCTCCTACCTCTTCTTTTTTTTTTCTTCCCTTCGCTTCCTCCTAATTGTCTTGCCTTCTTCCTCCTGTTTCTCTTCTCCTCCTTCTTCCTCCCTCCCTCTTCTTTGTTTCCATCAATCCCGTTCTTATTTTTTCATGATTTTTATCTACCTTTTCCACCTTTTTTCCTCTTCACACTTCTCTTTTCCCCCTGCCCTCTTTAAAAGCTTCTCCCCCCCTCCCCCCCTCTATTTCACAATCCCCCACATACATCCTCCTGCCCTCTTCCTCTTCCATTTCACAATCCTCATCCTCCTCCTCCTGAT
>CM065737.1:61366527-61407306 GCA_033310375.1 Conus canariensis
AGATTACTGGAGAGGGAGAGGGTGGGAGACGGAGGGAAGATTAAGAAGGCATAGATTCAGTGTCAGTTTCAGTTTTATGAAGGAGGCATCATTGCGTGCGGACTAGTCCATATACGCTACACCACATCCGCTAAGTTTGGTGACCACATTACGCATGATTTGAAGTTGATGGATAAATGAATAAAAAGTAAGCTGAGACAATAGAAGAAGAGGGTCTTGTGGCTATGACTCTGCGGATGTCTGACCGACGCATTAGTTCTACGCGCTGGTCAGATCTTGAGTGCCTACATACCATGTTGTGGTGTGTGTGTGTGTGTGTGTGTGTGTGTGTGTGTGTGTGTGTGTGGTGTGTGTGTTCACAGCTTGACTTGCCGTTTATGACATAACCGTTAGTGTATATGATAATATGATCTTTTTTGTAAAGGTCTTCTACCAACATCTGAATTTCTGCGTTGGTTTTGTCTTGAGGCCATTGTGGACAATGTGTTCCAAGTTCTGGAGCGATGCAATTTGGTAAATGTGCTTCAAGTGGTCTGGATATTTATCCCATTCCTTGTTTTTTTTTTAAACTTCTGCTAAATGGCACACAAGCTGTGTAATGTGTTCTGTCTGTCCTATGCATGACTTTCCACGTCTAGCCGAATGTCTTTCTGTTTATTTGACCGCCTAATGAAGTACATTTTGGTGTTTTTCATGGGCTCTGAAATATGCCTTAATCTGTTTTAGCTTGTGTTTTGTCTGCACTGAAGGAAGGTCGAGCAGGTATGGCATAGTTACAACTGGTGTGTCCTTTGTGGTTCCGAGGATCAATGTGATTGCTTCATTCTGAATTCTTTCTAATTTGAGAAGGCTGATTTTTTTTTCTAATTTGAGAAGGTTGCTGTTGGACAGTGTTGTAAGCGCTCATCCATAATCTATTACACTGGGTACAAGTGGATGATACAGTCGGTAGAGATGGCGCTGTTTAATGCCTTTAGGTACTATTGCTTTCATGGTAGATAAGCTTTTTTTTTGCATTTGAGAACACTATTGTCAACATGCTTTTTAAAGGTTAGCATTCTGTCAAAGGCTACACCCAAATAGCGTACGTTGTTAGTTGATTCAATTGGTATTTCATTGAAGGAAACTGGTGAGGGTACTTGTCCTGATGTGTTGTTGCTGAGTGCAGATTAATGTCTGGGCTTTTGTAGGGTTGATGGCTGCTTGAGCATTCTTTGATATTTTGTAGATCAGGCCGTCATGTGCAAACAAACACTCGAGCAAATCCGTTTCTGTTGAGGTCTGTAAGGCCTGTAGTGTCAACATGTACAAAACGGGGAAAAGAGCCTTGAGGTAATCCCATAGAAAGTTTATGAGGCTTAGAAGTCCAATCTGCAAATCGTAGGATGACGGTTCGTTCCTGGCAAGTGTCTTGTTGGCTGCATAGTCAAGGAGTAGTTCCATGAGAAGCGAGAACTGGATTTGTTGTATGCATCTTTCAGATCTATTGCAACAGCTTGTGTTTCTTCCAGCCTCCTTGATTTAAAGGGAGAATTTGTCGTCTTTGAAGATCTGTGGTGAGTTTTCTTGCTATGACTCGCTCCATGAGCTTTCCTGGTATATTTTGTATTGCGAGTACGCAGTAGCTATTTAGCTTGATCTTTTCCTGGCTCTTGTAAAGCTTTCAGGTAGCTTTGTATGCAGTCTTTTGTGGTATAGCCTTCATCAAAACTCGCCTGGTACAGACTGAAAAATTGGGCTTTTTCCTCTTCAGGGAACTGTTTGATATCTGTATACGTTACTTTGTCTGGTCATGGAGTGCATCTGGCAATGGCGTCATGCAGTTTAGATATTGTGATTTGATCCTGAATGCCAGTCTGAGCTAGGTGCTGATGAACTAGGTACTGGTTTAAGTCGGTCAAATATATCTTCCTGTCCTTCAAATTTGGTTGATCACTTTCGCTCTCTGAAACGTTTAAGTAGAACTAATAAGCCAGATTAGAGCAAGGATTTCTTCTTTCTCTATGCCAAATACTTACTGACTTGCGATTTTTTTTTTTGTGCAGGCGTTTTTGTGTTTATAGTTCACAGAAAGGGTTGAACGATTTTGTTTCGTTATAGCATTGTGTGTTTTGCAACTTGTACTCCTAAACGTTCCTACGATATCCCTTTCTTTGTTGTTGTATTGAAAGGTTCCTTTTCAATTATCGTTTCAGTTAACTGTATGACGGCCGAGAAATGTTTAGGAAGGACATTTGTACCACCCCCCCCCCTTCCCCCCACCGCCGGCCCACCCTCCCGCCGCCTCCGCCTCCTTAGCCGGTTTTGTCGTGGAGATACGGCTGATAGGATCGGTGGTCTTGGCGTCAAATAGAGACATACCATAGTCCATAATTCGGCGGTGTTGTAGGCAGTGAGGTTTGAAAAAAGAATCTACTGGCAGTCCCTAAGCAGCCATCGAAGGGTAGCAAAGAAGCAAAAAAAAAGACATTGTGCAGAGGATAAATTTTGATGAAAAACTAAGAACATTATGGAAATAGTATGAAATGTAGTGGATAATTTTTGAGCCAATGCAATGAAGTATGCAAGGGAGAGAAAAAGGTATGGAACAGTGTGAGTGCTAGGTATGCTGTTGAATAACTCAAGCATTATTAGGCGCAATTAACTGTGCAGAACAACCTTTATTTGGATCTTGTAAGAAATCCAGTCCTTGCGAATGAGAAGAGAGAGAGAGAGAGAGAGAGAGAGAGAGAGAGAGAGAGAGAGAGAGGAGAGAGAGAAGATGTGTGTGTGTTGTGTGTGTCTGTGTGTGTGCTGTGTGTTGTGTCTGGTGTGTGTGCTGTGTCTGTGTGTGTGCTGTGTGTGTGTGTGTGTGTGTGTGTGTGTGTGTGTGTGTGTTTTGTGTGTCTGTGTGTCTGTGTGTTGTGTGTGTGTGTGTGTGTGTGTGTGTGTGTGTGTGTGTGTGTGTGTGTGTGTGTGTGTGTGTGTGTGTGTCTGTGTGTGTGTGCTGTGTGTTGTCTGTCTGTCTGTGCTGTGTCTGTGTGTGTCTGTGTGTGTGTCTGTGTGTCTGTTGTCCGTGTGCTTGCGGGCGAGTGTGTTGTGTGTTGTGTGTGTGTGTGTGTGTGTGTGTGTGTGTGTGTTGTGTGTCTGTGTGTGTGTCTGTTGTGTTGTCTGTGGTGTGTGTGTGTGTGTGTGTGTGTGTGTGTGTGTGTGTGTGTGTCTGTGTGTTTGTGTCGTGTGTGTGTGTGCTGTGTGTGTGTTGTGTGTGTGTTGTGTGTGTGTGTGTGTGTGTGTGTGTGTGTGTGTGTGTGTGTGTGTGTGTGTGTGTGTGTGTGTTGTGCGTTGGAGAGAGAGAGAGAGAGAGAGAGAGAGAGAGAGAGAGAGAGAAGAGACAGACAGACAGACAGACAGACAGACAGAGACAGAGAGACAGAGAAACTGATAATCATGAAATCAGTGTGATCGCTACAGATTTTTGCTGGTTTTCGTCTGAATGGCTAAGTGGTGGTGACTTTATTTCAGGAGGACACTGAAATTGCGGTCGCGGCGTTCGGCAGGGGAGTTCACTCAAACCTTTACCCTGTGCAGCACGGTTCAGGCGCCGAAAAGCAGATGGAATCACAAGGTAAATGAACATATGTATCATGTAAATAGGAATAGGGGAGGCACCCTATATGCCACAGGGCCTATATGCCACCGGGCCTGTGGCGTATAGGGCCTGTGGCATATAGGGCCCTACCCTCACTGACACACCAGTGCTAGGGCGTGTAGTTAATAGGAGACACTTTAGCACTAGCACTGCGACAAAACAACCGTACACGGTTTACAAGGGCTTTGACGGTTCTGAAAGTACTGCTGATGGGGCACGAGACTGACACTGACAGAAAGACTGTGAGAGACTCGACTTGGTGGTTGGTGCCATTGAAGGGCTTGGGAAAGAATGAAACCTCCAAGCCACAGTCTGGAGTTACAAGGTAAGGTAGACTGTGTGTGTGTGTGTGTGTGTGTGTGTGTGTGTGTGGTAGGTATATAAAAGAACTTTTCCAAAGTATAAGAAAAACACTGTATATATGTATGAATGGTTTACAACATATTTTCACGTTCTATTATAATAATACATGGTGTATTATTATTAGACATGGAATCATCGTTAGTCATTTTTATTGTTTGGAAACGTGTTAAATGTAGATCTATCTGGCTTGCATCTGTGACTAATAGGAATAATAGGTATGCATTTGTTTAGTTTGCATAGAAAGACTACCTTACCTGGGGCGGATAACTGAGGGGGAGGGTGTGTATTTCTTTAGTTATATTGCTTGCGTAAGAAACTTGAAAGATAGTGAAATTGTTCTTTAGGCTTTGACGACTGGAGAATGAGAAATTGAACTGACCTTTTTAAAAGGGTTGGCATGTAGGCCTACGTGGACGCGCGGACGGAAGTTGTGCACACAGATAGAGATTTTAATTATTCGATTAGTTGCTATTCAAGAAGGTTGATTGAAAATAATACATGTATATTTAAAGGGAGTGTGATGACACGGAGAGTTCAGTTTGAAACAAACAGAATGTGGTAGAAAAGCTGGAGTGAGAAGTACTTGCAATTGAAATCCATGACTCTTCCATGAATTCACTTGCATGAATTGCAGGTGAAAATCCGATGGAAATGGAGCGGATACAAAACCGGTAGGTGGTGTGGTCGTTTTCTTTGTCACCTTTTTACTGTTGTTGTGGTAGGGATGCTCTGTGAAAGATGATAATATTTGTGTTCATATTTTTTTTACTTGAACAGTTTTAACATATGATTATTTTGAAGTCCGATTTTGCACCCAAAAACAGTAACATTTGAACTAACGGTTTATTGTGAAGTACTGATTGGTTACTTACTGTATTAATTTTTTCACATTCAGTGATTTGAGATACAAGAAATCAGTGGAAATGGGTGTCATCTTTGCTGTACAAAACTTTACTGAGACCTTATCACTCCTGGATATAAATATTGTTTGAGGAATCTATTGTTGTGTATGTAGTGTTTGTCTCCATCTCTCCTTCACTCTCTCTCTCTCTCTCTCTCTCTCTCTCTCTCTCTCTCTCTCTCTCTCTCTCTCTTACACACACACAGACACATATACAAACACACACACAGACACACACCAGACACACACAGACACACAACACACACACACACACACACACACACACACACACACCACACACAACACACACACACACACAATAGACACACACACTATACACACACACACACACCACAACACACACACACACACACACACACACACACACACACATACACACACACACATATGACACACACACACACACACACACACACACACACGCACGCACGCACGCACGCACGCACCGCACACGCACGCACACACACACACACACACACACACACACACACACACACACACACACACACACACGTGTGCTCACACGCTTGTAAACAAGTCTAAATAGTGCTGACATGTAAGATGTGTTTGGTAATACGTCAATGGATGATACTATTGTGTATTTGCTTCTTCATAACTTTTCTTGTTTTAAACAAGTGCTTACAGAGGCTTGACTGTAGTGTGTGTGGTGTTGGATGTGTGACAGTCTGCGCTTATGCTACCAGCTGAAATGATATTCTGAATTGGAGTATTAAGTGCTATGCATTGTTTCATGTTGTAGTTATCTTACTGATTTCAGTTACTGTTGTCTGTTATGTATGTGATGGTGCTTGAAAATTTCTAGTTTGAGGTTTTACATTGAGAACGTCGTTTGTATGTAATTAAACTGAAGAGTGGAATGATACATTTGGCATATTTTGCATGTAATGGGTGGTTATTGAACTAAACATAGGTACAGAAAGAAGTGTACATCTGAAAACAGCTGGTAATGAGAAAAACTATTTTTTACTTTTCCGCAGAGAATATGAAAGGGATTTTTTTTCGACCTTTTCTGTGTCTTAAAGTGAAGCATCAGTGTTATGGCACACTCCGTGCCGTGCCCCCCTCCCCCTCCCCCTCCCCCTCCCCCTCGCCTGCTTCTCACCTCTTCCTGCTCCCCCCCTCCCCCAACCGCCCCCCCCCCCCCCCCCCCCTCCCCACCCCCAGCCCCCCCCCCCCCCCACCCCTCACGCCACCCCCCCCGCCCCTCCTCTCCCCCCTCCCCCCACCCCCCCCCCCCCCCCCGACGCCCACCCCCCCCCCGACCGCCACGCCCCCCGCCCCTTCCCTCCCCCCGACCGCCCTCCTCCCCCCCCCCCGACCGCCCGCACCTCGCCCCGACCCCCCGCTCCTTCGACGTCCATCCCTGCTTCGCTCGCACGCACTGGTTTCCCCGTAACCCTAGGCCCTCTCTTCACCCTCCTCCACGTCCACTACTCAACCTGCTCCGCTCTTGTCCCCTTCGCCTCATCCGGCATGGGAGGTGTATGTGATGTATATTCTTGAAAACTTGTTGTTGTGCTTCATGACAGTGTGCGTGTGTTTTTTTGAAGTTATCTTGTTGTGTTTCATTTATTTTCACATTGTACCTCTTCTGTATATAGTTGTGTTGTAAGTGCTCGACGTCATATGACATGAAGCAAACCCAGAGACACCAATCCATATGATTATGTGTCTCTTCCTTCTTGTTCTTCTTTTGTTTTATTTTTGTTGTTTTGTTTTGGTTTATTACTGGCTGATGACAATAAATGAAAGGTAACTGGTGACCAGATATTTAACATAGCACCTAAAACCAATACTTCATGTCATCGAGGATTTGCATACATGTCTGATTAAAAACTATGTCATTTTCTGGTTGTGTTTTCATTCTCAGATTCCTACAGAAAGAGATGAACAAGACCTATAACATTACTTGATGATACTCGTGTGTTAATCAGGAAAGAGGAAGATTTTGTCATGGAGCAGTGAGGGCAGTGCTGCAGATGGCAGCAACAAGAGGAATGAAGTCAAAGCTACAGGAACGTGCTGACCAGGATGTACAGCACAGCAGTGACAAGTAGTCCATGTTTGAGGTAAATTTTCTCCTTATGCACGCTGATACGTTTGCCAAAACTCCTTATGTAGACAAGCAATTGTGTGTGTTGATGATTTTTCTTGAACAGTTTGATAACGATTTGGAATAAAGCTCGGCGATCGTGAAGGGAGACAGGAGGAAAGAGTTAAAAAATACAGCATGAAAAATACAGCATGACAAGTCAGATGACCCCCTACAACGTGATGAAACGTGCAATGGTTGGAAACCGGGAGGGAGCCTTCATTTGAGTCTGCAGTATCCCACAGCCCGTCTAAATGACATTGCTGTTGTTTGCTGTACAAATTTCAGGTCTCAATTCTCCCTTGACTTTGTATTTGTCCTAAGAAAGACCTTTATGTAGACTTCGACGTTGTTACTGTTATTTTAAAAGTACAGTTGATGTTCCAGTAGAGATGTACGTTTTCCTTTCATGAGTTTTTCTCTTCTTGACTGTGAAAAATGTTCCATTGTATCTTTGGACACATCGTGACACACAATGAAGACTCCATAAACATATCTGAATGAAGATAACAACAGTATTCCATTGTGTTGAATAGTGGTTTACATTACTTGTTTTCTTCAGGTGACATTGTCATATAAGACTTTACAGACTTCCATTATATTCAAACAGTATATACAGACAGTCTGACTGTATAAAGACAGTATCCACAGATACTATGTGTATAACAGTGCCATAACCTTATTGCATTCCATACACAAAGTACAAAAAGAGTGCTACAACATGGTTGGGTTTCATGAACACGGTATACACGCGAAGTCTGTGTCTGAGAGTGCCAACTTATTGCTTTACATACAGCCGGTACTTTTGTGCCTGTTGTGAACTTGTGAAAGAGAACAAATACACCTTTTCTTCACATGTGCAATATATGTGTATGCCTTGATTCATGGTAGTAAACAGATTGGGAAGAAAACAGTTGTTTATTGGACACCTGACATAGCTCAGTTGTCTGGAACAGCATGTACCCCTTACAAAATGTGATATTTTCTGTCATTGGTACAGAGACATTGTTACAGTACTGATATTTGTTGCCTGTAACTTTGTAACAGAAGTGTATGGCCCTAGTTAGCAGTCACTGATCTGCAGCTGTGTTATTTATCAGTCAGATAAGCATGTTCACAGTAGCGAAAAGGAGTACTGCACATTTTGGTATAATGACAGAGGAATAGAAACCTGAGGTAAGCGATTTTGCTGCCAAGCTATGAGAATGAGAAATAAGTGACATTTCACATGTGTATTGCAAAACAGATCTACATATTTAAAGAGTATGTCAGAGCACGCTGTCTTGGCTGTTTTTGGACATTGAGGCATGTGGATATAGCTACATGAAGACGTGTTATGCTTTATTTCCAAATAAGTATTTTGTTCAGACATGATTGTAGTTTGCATAGGGTTTCTGTGACAGTCATACGCCATGCCCACATCTTTAGAATGTCATGTTGCAGGTTGTATGTTTTTCTGAACGGCACAAGTAGGATGTGTGGGCTGCAGTTCTTTCTGCATTTCCTTTCAGGCTGATAAATTACATGTTAGAGGCTAAGACGGTTGAAAAGTGTGTGAGTGCGCATTTCAATTAACCACTATTAAGCAACTGTTGACTTCTAAGACCATTGATTTCATTTCCATTGGAAACGTTCATGACGTGTAATTTTTCTGATTAACAATGTTTTGTTGGCATAAAGGGGAACAATTGATAAGGTTACATACACTTTCAGGATGAAGATTGACATGACATCCATAAATTAATGTTTACAAGGGAAATAGCTGAACCACCTTCAGTCGGGGAGAAGGTAATATAGACTGTGGAGTTTAGTGTGTATGTGCTTGTTCGGTTTTTTCCTGTTCATTTTCTTTCAGGAAAAGGGAGGGGCTGAGAGCCCAATTCATATTATGTTATCAGGAAGGCAGTGACTTTCGACGCTTTTCTGTCTCCTCGCTTGATGTGTTACTGCCTTCTTGTCCCCATCAGTGTCTCCCTCCTTACTGCTGATAGTCCGAGGGCCACATCGAGCTATCGTTCAAGTTCGTCGGCTAGAAAACCGCATCGAAATTTTTTTTTTTTTTTTTTTTTTTTTTGCAAAAGGTACTTGGATAACATAAGATTAAAATTTTATAGTCTAGAACCACCGAACCTATCTAAATTACACAGTAGAACGCAACAAAGTTGGCGAATTAATGAAGCCGAAAACGTCTTTTTAGCGGCTGTATTCATCGCGAGTTATTTCCCTTAACATGCAGACGCCTGTCTTGTTCATTGTTGCGAATGTGAAATTTCTACCAATTTAGAACAATTTTCTGACATTCGATGGATTACAACTATACGATCCTGTCACCAGTGGACGGTCTTAGATGGAGAAGAACAGGTGATCGCTCAAAAGCTTCTGATTTCGACTCGAAGTCAGAAATGCCCAGTGTTATATGCGGTTCAATAGCAAACACGGAATAGAACAAGCGCAGGTGCGTTTTCAGAAGGGCAAAGCTACTGGTACAGTTTCACCAAGAAAGAAAGTGAGCCCACAACGACAGAAAAAATGGAAGAGGAACAAGTTCCAATGTTTTGCCACCCATTTGCATTTTATGCAAGAAGACCAAGCGGAAGCGCAAAACAGCCACAGGAACATGGTGTCCAGAAAAACTTTGTCAAGTAAGTATTTAAAGCATTTTTGTTATGACAGTAAACAAATTTTGATGTGGTGCCACGCATCACATAGTGAATGACAAACATGTTATGAGCAAACAAATATCGTGCTGACATCAGACAGAACTTCAGTAAACAAGGGGATGTTGCTGATGCAAACTGACAAATTTATCACAAGAGAGAGAGAGAGAGAGAGAGAGAGAGAGAGAGAGAGAGAGAGAGAGAGAGAGAGAGAAGGGTGGTCCTTGATACCCAGTTTCACAAACCGCTTACAATTCTAAGCTACCCCTACCATTCTGTACCACCACCCCCACTTCCCTCCCGATCTCACCCCCTCTGGCATCCCATTTCATTTCAAGTCAAGAACACTTTATTATCTCCATGACATGAAGTGTGTGTGTGTGTGTGTGTGTGTGTGTGTGTGTGTGTGTGTGTGTGTGTGAAAAACTGAAGGAGTGAGGTAGTGTGTCTCTGTCATTTGTTCTCATTTACACTTCCCTACCCTCTTCCCCATCCCCACCATGGTCATTGAGTTTGTGAGAGTGAGAGTGTGCTAGACTGATGGGTCCCAATATGACATCTGACAAAGATGTTTTTTGCTTGTTGCTTAATTAATGTTTGTCCTTTATATTCAAATCAAAACAAACCAGTTCAACTGTACCAAAATACAATTTTAAGACTTTTTGTTGAGTGCGCACTAATTTATGTCAAAATAGTAATAATACTAATGGTGATGATGATAATAATAATAATAAACATTGATCATCAAAAACAAATGTTACAAAGCATGAATTCTGCATTTAAAAATCTATGCAGTGTGCAGAATCAAGAAAAGCAAAATTTTGGTGATTTGGTATGTAGCTTTATTTTCTAGAAATGAAAGATGTGACTGACATTACGACAATCAGCATAAATTTCAGTGTCATGTGTATGATTTACATGTAGCATAGGTAAGTTTTACTTTTGATGGGTGTGTGAATATTAAAATTTCACATTTAATCATATGTAAGGGCGTGGGTATTTGAATGCATAGTTTTATATCCTGATTGGTTAAAACATTAGCAGTGTGTGTTTTGTGTGTGTGTGTGTGTGTGTGTGTGTGTGTTTATGTGTGTGTGTCTGTGTGTATAAATATGCATTAATATGTAATTGGTTTATCTGATACCAACGGGGAGGCCCTTCAGCACAAGGATTCTATGATACCGTTGTCAGTCTTCAGAGAGCTGATGTCCTCCATGACATTCAGTAGAGACTTTCTAGCTGTGGAGGCAAAGTAAGTTCACATACTCACCCCATTTTCACACTGAAGACCTCTCTCTCTCTTTCGCGCATGCTGGCCACCTGTGTGTGTGTGTGTGTGTGTGTGTGTGTGTGTGTGTGTGTGTGTGTGTGTGTGTGTGTGTGTTGCTGCTGTTCTTCTGTTTTTGTTGAGAAGTGTATGACAGATGTCACTGTATTTGTGTCACAGTGCACATGAGACTGACAGATGCAGAAAGAAAATGTTCATAGATCCTTGTTTGAAGAACAAATAAAAAAAGTAAGTTACCTTCTCTCTCATTTGAGATTTTTTTCCCCTCATCTAACATCCTTTTTGGTTATAATGTTTCATCAGTTTTGTTTCATATTCATTCATCCAGTCACCATTCTCCTCCTAGTCTTACATTCTTTTTGTACTTTCACTCTCAGGCTACCGTTTTTTCAGTGGAACTTCACTATAGTGCATTCCTTTTTTCCCATATTCATGTATGCTAATCGCAATCCACTTTCTTCCTTACCCCATTTTACTTTGGTACCAGTATTACTGCCTTTTGAGAGTTACCAGTTGCTGTGATGGTTTTTGTTATCGTATTTATTAAGTGATGATGATAATGGGGATGATGATGGTGACTGCAGTTATGTTGCCATTATTTATTTTGTTTTAAGAATTCACCAGTATATTTTATATATATTTCAAAACCTTTTCTATTAATCTCCCTCCCTGTTCTCCTGTCATCTCCCTCTCCTTTTGCCCCCTTCCCACCCTCCCTCCCTCCCTCCCTCACCCTGAGCCTCATGTCTTAGTTTTAATATTAATCTTCATTGCTGTCACAGGTATCACAACTCCTGGTACGGAATCTGATGCATACAGCTCCAAGGGGACAGTGAAGGCCAAAACAACTGATAGTGATGGTTCATCCGAGTCAACTTCTACCCTGTGTTCACCACTCCCATTGCAGAAATCATTTGATTTGATTCATTCTGTATGAATGTTATAGAACCATACCTGCGGAAGGGTGGAAGAATTGCCACCGTCACTAAGCTCAACAGACTGTTTCGGCAAACATGTCAAGAAGAGGAAAATATTTCTTTGAGCAAACATTGTAAAAGCACATATTTGAAAACATGCCTTCAGGCAGTATACTCTTACATTGTTTTTGCAGGTCAAAGGTTCAAAAGCAAGTCACAGGTGGTGTTTTTTTCCAGTGCTGGGCAGAGCATTGTTATGAGCACAGAACTAGAAGACACTGAAACTGAATACAGTGATGAATCAGAAGACAGTGACTTAGAGAGCAATGAATCTAACAATGATGTCATCTATAGTCAGGATCTTAAGGCCCAGAGGATACACCTGAAACAGACTCCAATGCTGAATGTCAGCAAACTTGTGAAACAGTAAGACAAAGGCTTGTGACTGAGATAAAACAGTCAAAGGTAACTGCAGAAGCTGCAAGCGATGATTCGGAAAATGAATGGAAGCAACTTTGCATGTCTGCTCTTTCGTTGAGGAATGTTTTGAGAACAACTCAAAAAATAGCTTCATGGCCTTCTTCAGAGGATGAAAATGAAGACAATCTTTTAAACATTGTTCTTGCTGAATTATTCAGCTTCATTGCCTGGATCTGTGGTTTCACATGTGAATTTGAATGGGATTATGTATATGTTCCATGACATGTAAAGCAAAAGATACTATCCATCTCACAGGACATTATTTCCTTGGCAAACAAGATTTACACCACACCAAAGCAGATCATGCTTGGGATGGCGGTAAGACACATAACAGGATCAGGAAGACTTGTTAACATATTGAATGGGCATGGGCATTGTATCTCACAGACAACACTTCAGAGAGTTGAGACTTCTATAACTGAAGCTGAAATGAGAAATCCAGTGCCATCTTCTATCAACAGGTCTCAATATATAACACTGGTTTGGGACAACATTGACTTCCAAGAAGAAACTATGAATGGACAAAACACAACACACTGTGTGAATGGGATTGCAATTCAGTGTGGACAACATCCTTTGCCAGCTACATTTGTGGAAAATGCCACTACCCATAATTCTAACGTCAGCAAATCCAGGAAAAGAAGACGGGAGTGTGCTGAGACTAACATTGTGTATTTCTCTAAAAAGAGGACAGATCCTCAGTTTGCAGAATAGGTTCTACTGATGCTGCACAACAAAATGCCAAAGTGACCACTGTAAAACAAGACATGTTGTATTTTATGCTCAAACTTTGCGCCCAGTCACTTGAAAGCCTTCCTTTGCCACCCTGGACTGGATTTAATGCAGCTGTTCAGAAGGAAGTGCCAGCCTGTGCTTCTGGGACATATCTTCCAGTCATTGATGGCAGTGCTACAGACATGTCAATAGTCAACACTATCCTCTGCAGAAGCATGGACTTTGTTGAATATTTAGACCAGAAAACAGTCATTATTGCTTGTGATCAAGCAATATATGCCAAAATTTATATTTTCACCTGTGGACAGTCATCTAAAGTGACAACAAAAATAGAATGTGAAAATAATTCAGTGAATATTTGTGCTATGCTTGACTTGAGCTGTATGGAGTGTGGGCTGATTTCAATGGAAATATATTATGTGCACATAAGGACTGCATCAGTTCAGCTAAGGGACATAATTCTTTCTCAGAATCAGGTAAATTGAAAACTATCTTTCATGTTCTTTTCTGCATTTTTTGTGCCAGTTATGAACCCAATACCTCAGACCTTACATTATTTTATTACCTCAGGTGTCTGAAAGTTGATTTGAAGTATGTCATATGACTTTTTTTCAGATTTTGCTTGTTTAAAAAATACTTGTCTTTTTGACTGAAAGTATCACTTTTAAATGCATATTTGTCACAAACTAGATTGAGTTCAAAGTTCTAGTATGTCAAAAAGTAATACACTACTGACCCTCTTTCCAAATCAATAAAAAAAAATTCAATGCGGGGTCCTAGCCGACACTTTCATTTTCTAGGCCTTTTTAGGTGGTGTGGCCCTTGGACTATGATCACCTATCTTCAGCCTTCACTGTGCGTCTGCTCATGATTGACTGCATGTCATGAAGAGAGAGAGAGAGAGAGAGAGAGAGAGAGAGAGAGAGAGAGAGAGTGTGTGTGTTTGTGTGTGTGTGTGTGTGTGTGTGTGTGTGTGTGTGTGTGTGTGTGTGTGTGTGTGTGTGTGTGTGAAGAGGACAGAAGAATACGTGTTGCAAATAATAATATGAAGTATGTTATCTACAATATGAATCGAGGCATTATGACAGGGTTGTTTTTCTCTGCAACGAGTTAATCCGGAATGGAGCACATAGTACGTGACAAAGTGATGAAGAAAGTCGTTCTGTTAATGTATTGGACACCGCCCGACGGACCGAGTGAAACGCAGACAGTGAAAGACAATGTCAAAGTGAAAAAGGAAACAGAGAGTGCCAATACATTCGTCTGGACGGTTCCAGGGAAAGACATTGAACGATGATATAGTTCATCTGCACTTTATTACTTCAAACATGTCATCTGAAATCTACTGTATGCTTGTTACATTCTGCTAGGAATACTAACTTGATCTTTACATGACTCTTGGCAAGCACAAAGCATCCGAAACATGGACATGGCACCTCCCGTAACAGTCAGTATGACAACGAGAGGGATTATACCTTTGTGAAGATGTGATTCTGATATGCCATCAGCCGACAAGAAGTAACACTTTTCGAAGTGATGTTGGTTGTGCCTTTGATTTCATCATGAAGTGATACATGTTCTTGAATAACAGAAGGAGGCAAACATTTGTGATGAACTCTGGAAATGTAAACTAACCTACTGAAACTGATTGACTGATATTATTGTCAGTAAAGGGCTTTCATTTGAGATATGTAGCTGTCTGTAGCCATCCTTTCCGATTCTAATTTGTACAGCCTTCCCAGCAGTCTGTCAGTACACAGAACCATCAGTAAGATGATGCGGCTAACATCATCGAATAGAAGATGCCAGTTGTGAGGTAGGAACAGATGTCTTGGAAGTAACACCAAGGTGCCTTTTCTGATTAGACTTGTACATTACCTTTTGATCGGAAACGTGTTGGAATATTTGCACCTCTATACATTTTACAGGAATGAGAAATTCAAGGCAATTGAAAGAACTTCATGGGAGAGGGGTGTTAAACCGTGCATGGAATAGGGACGACTGCAGGATGCAACCGATTGAGAGAAGACCTTCAAGTATATGGACGACAAACGGGATGGCAGATCAACATCTGGAAGAAGATATCCACAGACGATTGCCACATCAACATGCAGGTGAGAGTGTTTTTTGACTTACGAAAGGATATAACAATGTATGCATTTTAACATTTGAGGTATTGGTTCCACTTCACAGTGAGTATTGCTCATGAAATTAACATGACTTCATATATCATGTGACAGGAATATCTGTGGACAGATACATCTGATTTGGTACGAAGATATAGCAACATGGGCTTTCTTCAGCTGTAGCTGTATTCAAATGTTGATTCACACGAATCTGGATAATGTATGACATGTGAAAACAAACATTTTTCCATGTGAATGGTAGATAATACAGCAACAACGTGCCAGTGAGGCAAAACAGATTTATGTCGGGGTACTGGGGAATAAAAGTGACTTTTGCCCCATATGTTCATTGCTCAACAATTAAGTAGTGGAGGAAAAGAAGTGCAGGCTAACAAGTCTTCCGTCACTACTGTTATTATTTGGGAACGATCTGAACTTACCAAAAAAGGTGGGGGAGAGATGAAGACAATGTGAAGTAAACAGTAAGAAATTACATTATAAATATGAAAAGCCTTCACTACCTGCATGAGACAACCATCGTAATGCATGTGGAAGGCAGATGTACTTCCATTACGTGCTCCTAGGCCTTTGTCCATGTCTGATTTGTGTGAGCGTTTTCAGGTAACATACAACGGGACTCGCTATGAGAAGTTGGCTTTATGCTTCCAGTGAACATGTTGAATCTGGGACAGCAGACACTGATATGTACGATAACAATTAGGGAATGATATTTGTTTATGACAATCATGATACAGCTTGGACATCTCTTGGGGCAGTAGTGGCTATGGAGAATGTGTACAAAGCCTTCCGCTACATTCACAGGCGATCCCCTTATACGACAACTGCGTCATTGATTGATCGCAATTGAACGGCTACATTGTATGCTCGTACTTGAATGAGGTGGAAGGTGGAGAACAGTTGCAGATTTTGGTGGCAGCCGTTTGAGACATTCATCGACATTCCACTTACAAGTCTTGTTAACTAGCACAAGCACACACTCAGTTCTGACTCGGGTTTGGGTGGTGTCGTATGTGCTATCTAATTGCATTTACCGTATAATACCGAGTATAAGCCCATCCCTCCTTTGCACAGTTTAAGGCCCAAAGAGGGGGATGGGCTTATAGACGGTATTTACCCTCTGCATGGAACTTTATTACCCATAAAAGGGAAACTATACAACATGTTACATCCAGAATGCTTTCTAAATCCATCCACGCACACTCACGCACGCACGCACACACAGACAACACAGACACCACACACACACACACACACAACACACAACACACACACACACACACAACACACACAAACACGAGCATACAGCTATAGAGAGAGCTAGACAGACACGGTGGTATAATGATTTCAATTTATAAAGGTTTTCTCTTCAGGGATTGCCTGAAAAAGAATATGGGGAAAATCAATGATTTATCTTTCATTTTAAAAAAGGTCACTTGACCCTTTCTCTTCAAGGATTGTCTGAACAAAAAGTACTGTATGGGAAAAACAATGATTTATCTTTCATAAAAAAGTAAAATCATTTGTCCTTTTCTGTTCAGGGATTGTCTGAACAAAAAAATGGGCAAATCAATGACTTACCCTTCATTAAAAAAAATTAAAAAGTCACTTTTCTAATCTAGCTAACTCCTTTTCTTCTTTAGTCAGATCGCATGAATTGTCTGTGACCCTAGTCAAATCCAAAGAAGTCTTCTTCGTCTTCTCTCCCCTCTTCCTCTTCTTCCTCCTCTTCCTCTTCCTGGTTATGAGCATCGTTGGCAGCGGGAAGGTGAACCCCAATGTCCTCTGGAAACCACTCCAGAGTCTGGTCATCTTCTGATCCATCCATGGCTTTGGAGATAGCACATCTCTTGAAGGCAGTGACGATGATGTCAGGTCTGACGCTGTCCCAGGCTCTGCCCACCCAGCTGATGACGTCCTGTCGAGTTGGTTGCCTCAGATTACCCGCGACTGTCAGTGGACGGTCTTGTCTCATCCAGGTGACCCAGCTGTCACGCATGGCATCTTTGAAAGGCTTTGTGACGCTTACGTCCACTGGCTGGCCGAGAGGGGTGCAGCCCCCAGGAATGTACACCACATCCACGTTGCACTCTTGTAGGGCTTCCCTCACTTTTGGGTGCGATGAGCAAGGTAGCTATCCAGTACCAACAATCGCCGGTCATCTGCTGGGCCCAGGATTCGCCTGACCCACACAAACAGAGCCTCTCGAGTCATCCACCCATTCCTCGTGGCATGAACTCGGATGTTATCTGGCACCTGCAGCTGTTGATAGACCCGTGGAGGGATCAGGCTATTTCTTTCCTTGAAGATGATCATTGCTGGGAACTTTGTCCCGTCTGCTGCAACAAACAAGGCTACAGTGATGCCTCGTTTTTTCCGCTCTCGTTGCCTTTGTTCTGACCTGACGACAACCTTTTCTGTCATTGGTCCTTTGAGGCAACATGTCAAATCTCACCATTGTTTGGTCCATATTCATGATGCAGTTCAAGGGATAGTGATGGCGTCTCCGCAGCATCAGTACAGCACGCCGGTAATTAAAGAGCAGATCCTGGAAATCCCCTGACACCTTCTGGCTGATGGAGGTGCTTCTTTGTGTTGATATGCCATGGCGCCTTTTCCTGCGTTGAACCCACATGTCTGAAGCAACGGACCCATCCAGCTGCAAAGCACCTGCAAAAGACAGCAGAATCAACATAATCCGTTTCACGTGCCTTTACCAATCTGTGCAAAGATTTGTGATGTTTTAAAAATACCACTGAACTTTTACACACACACACACACACACACACACACACACACACACACACACACACACACACACACAACCACACACACACATAACAACGCACACACACACACACACACACACACACACACACACACACACACACACACACACACACACACACACATTCACACACGCGCACACACGAACATGCATGCAACTTGTTAGAAACAGTATCGGAAAAGAAAGAAGGCTTACCTTCTATTTCTAAAGCTCTGATTTTGAGTCTTTGTTGCGAACAACCCTTGGTGCTGCTCGTTCTTGATCCAAATATTCAAGCACAGCCAGATGTAGTTCTTCTGATGCAACACGTTTACCAGGATGAATCTTCTGCTCCTTTTGTTTCCCTGTTTGATTCTGTATCAAGACATGCCTCATTTCATTCCACTTGCGCACCTGTTTTCTATCAACTCCAAACTCTTTGGCAGTTTCAGAAACATTGTGATTTCATAAGAACTGGAGGGCTGAAAGTTTGAAATCCACTGAATATGACTTCCGACAAGGCATAGTCCTATTTCTGACACATAACCAATAACTGAAAAGAAAACAGGGCCTGTTGGTCACTTCCGGTGATCCAAAGTGTAAAAGGTTGACGTCACTATGGAAATATGATGACTGTCTCTTGGGCACACACATACACACACATGCAGAGAGAGAATGTTTTAGGAGAGAGAGGGGGGAAGAGAGAGAGAAAGAGGGATGGGAGAGGGGAGAGGGAGAGAGAGTTGCCAAAAAAAAATAAATGAAAGCTAAAGTGTGTGTGTGTGTGTGGGGGGGGGGGGGGGGGGGGGGGGGCTTACAAAAGGTATTTCACCCTTCGCACCGTTTTAGCCTCAAAGTAGGGGTGGGCTTATACTACGAGATGGGCTAATACTCGGTGTTTTACGGTAATGAATACAATCACTGACAATTGACATGAAAGAGGATGTACAGACATTGCAAAAATGAAATGCATTTGGCAGCGCACTTGCGTTTTGATCAGTGAAGTTGTCAGCTACTGCTGGTCTCAAGTGTTATGCACTTATTGATATGTAACAGTTCTGTGGGTTTATTTTTAACATGTAAGGGAGGGAACTGCATGTGGACATCGTTCGCATTCCTTGGATGTCAGAAGCATTGACTTTGTTTTCTGAGGGTGATGCTACATATCATTGAATGCAGTCCACCCCACAAGATCAATGGCATTTTGTTGTATATTGCAAGAACCGTTACATTAGTGCTCACTTCATGCTTCAGCTGTGCTTTTGGCAAAGCCTTTGAGGGTCAGTGTGCTGCGGTCACTGTCAGTATTTCAGGCTGGAGAGTACTCCATACAATGTTTGTTTCTTGTCTGACTTCTTGACATGCTGTCTTGTATATTTGAGGCGCCTTACAGTATGCTAAAGGCTACTGTTCCTTGGTACGTTAGTGACAACTTGATGTGTTTTGGTATTGTGCTGCTGAGTACGTTGTTATCTGCTGCACAGATTTGAGTGACAGAAGTCCCGTGTCTGTTTGAGTGGGCAGAGAACAAACAGTACAATATCTTTCAGTGGGCTTAAGTCTGTCTTCTTGCGTTGCAGGGTGGTGATCCTCTGTTCCACAACTGAAAACGACGTGAGGAACTAGTCGTCTGAGTCTCACGAACAAGGATGACTGGTTTGCACAAGTACTTCAGTCTGCAGCACAACAGCACACCGTCACACCCGTACATGCTGCTTGTCTTCCAATCTGAAGACCACATTCTTATTGTCAGAGCCACCTCCAAGTGATCAGTGTTGGGAGAAGACAGAGGATGACCCCCTGTAAACGGTATGGTAAGGTCACTGTTACGGATGGAATGGGTCGTGTCTGCGGGTGTCTGTCTGTCTGACTCTCACACAGAAATTATGGATGCATGCACGACTTTTCCAATTCACATACACACACCACTCACACGAACATTGACAACCAAGCAACAGAACAAGACTTTTTTTTGTTTTATGCTGCCCAAGCCATCCGACAAACATATATAACAAATGCAAAAACATCAATAGGTCGGCACGCCAACCATAAGGCGTACACACAAAATGTATATATAGCTGGCTATCTGCTAGCGCTGCTGGTTCCAACGACGACGTAGACGATGACGACGACGAAACGATGAAGAGGACGAAGACGACGAAGGCGACGACTACAGCGTCAAGTCCGACACAGGACTATTGGAATTTCACAGAGCTGTGGCTCAAAAATCACTACCACTCTCACGTCGTCTCTGCCGACGACAAGGCGAGTCTCACACAGGAGCTGTGGCTCACACACGAAACACAGAACGCAGCGACGGCCTAGCCAACAGGTCGCTGGTTCAAAACTCGGGAGCGGCGCTCTGGCTTGGCAGCAGCGGCATCTCCAGCCCAACTGGCTCAGCGGGTAGTCGGTACCGGGCGCAGTGGCAGGTAGGGTAGTTGTCGGCACTCAGGCCGGCCTCTCAACACCGACACAAGGTGGAGAACATGGGGGTAGACACAGCTACGGCCCCGACCCTCAGAGAATGGCAGCCAGTCCCTTTTAGTCCAGGGTGCACTTCTACCTGGGGGAAACTGACTGCACCAAAACAGATTGGAGTCCCTCTTCGGCTTCTGGGTAGTTGCGTTGCTGGAATCACTGCAGAGACGGCCTAACCGGTTCAGCTTACCCGGCTTTAACAGTGCGCAGGTGAGCAGTAGTCAGGTAAACTTTTCAACCGGCTTCCGGACGACTACCTTCCGGTTAGCCCGGTTGCACAAAAATTTGTGACTGGACGGGAAACGGTCCGTCACAGTCACTGTGAGCTTACATTTTGTGTACACTCCTTTCTTTTCTGTAAAATCAGCAACAAGACAGCCTTTGCCTGACTGGACCTCACTTTAAAATGTGGTGGCCTGTGTTGAAGTTTGTAGTCCACTTCTTACTAAGTCTATGCTTGTTGACCATTACCCCTAGTCTTCTTTTCTTGTTGACCATTACCCCTTGTCTTCTTTTCGACAGTGACACTAACCTGGGAGGAAAAGCATGTCGTGGCTGTGTTCATGCCCTGTCATATATGGCGGTTTCACATATCAGTCACTTTCTTGACATGCAAAAGGATCATGGTTGCTGGTTTTTCTTCCAAGTCCTTGGATTACCTTATCCTGGGCTGTCAGTTCTTAGGTGGACTGGCATCGGTGATGATAGCACTGCAATTGGAAGCAGGAGGATCAGTTGCTTTGATGGCCGAGGGGGTAGGTGATGTCTCCTTGGCAGCTGTGGGAACAACACATATCTTTTCGACGTGATTTATAGTCTGGAAGCAGCCTGCTGTGTGCTTCCTCTGCAGCATAATGATATGATACGACAGTGACAAGCTTGTGAGGAAGCCCAGTTTAGTGCATTACGTTTTAGGAACAGTGCCTCTGATGTGCTGTGCAAATGAGATCACGGTAGAATGGTTAGCACACACACATATACCGTCAAACCAGCTTGGAGGAAGTGTTCATGAATGTTGACTGGTTAATCATGAAGCCACTGTTAGGCCTCTTGAAAGAGGGGATTGTTGACCACAGCTGTATCTTGCGAAAGAGGGAGGGTAACATGGGTTGTGTCTATATGTAAATTACGACACCCGTGACTCTCCTTCCCACTTCACCTACGTCCGTCCTTGTTCCAAACCCTGTTTGTGCATATGCTTGCGTTGGTCTGTGTGTGTGTACATTATGTAGGTCAAACAAGTGTCATGAAAGCTTTTCACAAAAGATGTTTTACAGCGGTAGGTGATGAAGGAAATTGCAGACAGTTGCAGTAAGTACAGTGAAGGCCCATCCACCTACATGAATGAAAAAGACACCGTAAATGGAAAGGTTCACCATTGTCTTTATTTAAATCAAAACTTCAAACACGTGCTAAAGCAACAGACTTACTATGTTGCCACGCAGTGAAAGTGTTTGGTCACAGGGAGAGAATTAAGTGGGACGGTCAGTGGTTGTAATCAGAGGCATATGAACACACTACAACTCCCTGGACAGTAAATGTTGACATGATTTGAGGTTCACAAATTGTCGAACTGATCGTCTCTTGGTTGTTATTTTCCTGTGTTTGAGGGTAACAATCCGATTTCTCTGTGGTCTAAACTTACTGTACTTATGAAAAAATGACTTTTCTTAGGCTTTGGTTTCAATTTGATTTACAAGACAGACAATATGCAGGACTTCATACTGATTACATTACATTCTACTGCCATTCAGCATGACCACCTCACGTCCTAACTATTTTTGGCCAAAAATGCATGGCAATTGCTTCAACAGTCCCTCTTACTTTGATGCTGGGCTGTTTGGAAGCAGATACATTGACGTACAGGGAACGGCACTCCTTGAGGGTTTCCGGCTGAAAGACAGGGTCACGGGTAAGTGATAAGGCCTGTCTTGGGAAGTGAGCCAAGGGAGGTGCACGCATTTGAAGACTGTGAATGTTGGTATTGGATGGAAATCAACGAAAACACGTGAAATGATTGGTTGGCGGTGGTTCTCATTAAGTATGTACTATGAAATGCGAGGTGAAATTAAGGATAGGCGTCAGAACGTTAACATGGTGTACCGACTGCCTTTGTGCAAAATCATAACTGTGTTGTGCGGCCAGTATTGATGGGGGAGGGGCAGGGGGTGGTGGACAGTGACCGGCCCCGCCACTGTGGTCAGTGAGTGTGTTATCACACGTTGCGTTTGGAACTCCTCGTTCACCTACTGTTGGCAAGCCTGTTGTTAACCTGAGTGTTGTCTGCAGTGTTGCAGACGTCAATTTTCTGAAGTTTTTTCTTTGGTTTTGTTTTGACCATATCTGCAGGTTTCACTGGGGTAGGTCTGGTGGCGCTGTCGTGCACTTTGTGCGTACACTTTTGTTGTAAATTTTGTGGTCCGATTTGTTGGGGATCGTTGATCGGTTGATGGCAGAATGTCAGTGAGCACCAATATATGGACGGAATAACGTATACCTCCGCTGACGCATTGGTTATGGTGTCCATGGTGTGATACGTATGCCATACTATATGCTCCAAGACTGTCAAAGCTCTGTCCTCAGTCAAATATATCATGCGATGAGACCCATGACTACAACTGTACCCAGTTGTCTGAAGGGGAAGTAGGTCATGATGTCGGCTTGTTTCACATCAGTATGGGACATGACTGGTAGAAATACTTCAGTTCAACCTTTTCACATACATTATGATATCACACACTGTTTGGAAACGTTATATATGCACATGTACAGTCAACCTACAGTCTTCCTCTCCTTGCATTACCAGCTGGAACTTGGAGACCTTTGCGGTACATCACTGACAGTTACAAACAGACCTGTTTCTGAGCAACAGGTCGGCACTTGCCGGACTTTGAGGTAAATCGGTGAAACTGGAAAATGTGTCTGTACTCGTACTTATGAAATCAAGCTTGAGGGGGGGGCGTGGAGATAAATCAGAGAAGAAGACTAAAAAGAACAAACAGAAGAGAGAGACAGAGAAGAGAAGACAGAAGACAGACAGACAGACAGACAGACAGACGGACAGAAAGAGAGAGAGAGGGAGAGACAGAGACAGAGAGAAAGAGAGAGACAGAGAGAGGGACAGACAGACAAACAGACAAAGAGAGAGACAGAGAGAGAGACCGAGAGACAGACAGACAGAGACACAGACAGACAGACAGAGAGAGAGAGAGAGAGAGAGAGAGGGGAGAGAGAGAGAGAGAAGAGAGACAGACAGAGAGAACGAACGAACGAACGAACGAACGAATTTTTATTTTCAGAGGGTAATAGAATAAGCAGCACTGCTTTTTTTACATCCAGCCCTCAGGGCCAAAAGAAATTTAAGAAAGGAAAAGAAAAGAAAATTGATTAATATGAAATAATGGAAAATAACTCTTACATATAAAACATGAAAATACAAAAGGACACAAAGATCTATGTACAGATGGAACACCGACAGAAGGTGTGGGGGACGGTGGGGGTGGGGGTGCGATGGGGTGGGATGGGGGACAATTAAGAATGAGAGGAGGGGTGATGGAAGTAAAGGAAGAACTGATAAGGAAAATGAAACATTTTCACAGAGGAATTATTGGTACATCTTTGGGAAAGTGGTGTTAAATAGACAGACACATCAAGTAGTAAAAAGATTGGATTTAAACTTACTAGTGTTTGGTTCGTTTTTGAGTTTTTCTGGGATATTATTCCACAGCCACCCCCCGGAATAAGCAAGGCTTGATTTGCATAAGTTAATTGATGGGAAAGAGAGATTTATTTTATGCGAATGTCGATGATCATTAGAAGTAAATATATTCATTAAATAGGAAGGAGCACTGCCGTGTAGTATTTCATGAATAAAGAGTGCTTTATTGTACAATAGTTTGGTCTTGAATGGAAGGATACCTGCTCGTTCATAATGAGGGTGCCCTAGCGAGGGCTCATCAATTGTTATTTTGACAGCTGTCTTATACATACTAGTCAATGGTTTAAGCAACTTATTGCTAGCTAAATCCCAGAGTGTCGAGGCATAGTCAATATTTGGTTGAATATAAGATTGGAAAAATAATTTTCTGGTGTGATAATCTCAAAAGTTTTTTTTTTTTTTTTTTTTTTACATTCCTGAGCTGATACAGTTTTCCGGCAAGATTTTTGGACAGAAGTTCTAAATGTTTCGACCAAGATAGGTTGTTGTCGATTGCTATTCCTAAGACTCTCTGATTAGAAATCTCTTTGATTTTTTCGTTTCCAATATAAAGGTTTGGCAAGTTTTCGGTTACATTTTGACGTTTTTGCCTTGTAATCAATATGCATTTCGTTTTTTGAGGATGCAGAGACATGTGATTGAGTTGTGTCCATTTAACGAGAAGGTTGATATTTTTCTTAATATCAAGGTACACTTGCTGAGCATTAGAGTTATTAGTGTTAATAGTGGTATCATCGGCAAACATTTCACAATGAGAAGTCAAGGTTAATGGTAAATGATTAAGATAGAATAAAAACAGCTGTGGACCAAGCACCGAGCCTTGTGGTGCACCAAAGTTATTGGGAATCAAAGGAGAATAACAATCATTTAATAATACTAATTGTTTCCTGTTGGAAAGGAAGGATGAAATAAGTTTTAGAGTGTCGGAAGTTGGTCGATAAATAGTTAACTGTCTGAGCAAAAGTTCATGATCAATGACATCAAAGGCTTTAGGAAAATCCACGAAGAGTACTCCGGAAAAGTGTTTGTTGTTTATGTTTGAAAGCCTTCGATCAACTATCTTGGTAAAAGCTATTTCACAATAATGATTTTCTCTAAATCCGGATTGATTAGGGTGTAGTAGATCGAATTTTTTGACATGAGAAAGAAGACACTTTTTATGTGTTGTTCTAATGGTTTTGAAAGAACTGATAGAATAGAGACAGGTCGATAGTTAGAAGGATCAGCCATATTTCCTGATTTGTACAATGGTATGACTTTAGCTTGTTTAAAAGCATCAGAAAAGCAATGCTTATCACTGGAGAGATTATAAATATATCTGAGTTTCTGCTTTAACAGATGCTGATAGCTTAAGAATTTTCCCGTCAATTCTATCAATTCCACGAGTTGCTGTCTGCTTTAATTGTCTAAGAGAAGAGAAAACTTCCTGAACATCTATGGCATTAATATCCAAAGCTGAATGAATGTTCTTCTGGTGGCAGTAATTCAGTAATTCTTGTAGATCGTTACTTTTTTATACAGAGAGAGAGAGAGAGAGAGAGAGAGAGAGAGAGAGAGAGAGAGAGAGAGACAGACAGACAGACAGACAGACAGACAGACAGATAGTGAGAGAGACAGACAGACACACAGACAGTCGGTGAGGGGGAGAGAGAGAGAGAGAGAGAGAGAGAGAGAGAGAGAGAGAGACTCAGAGACAGAGACATAGAGAGAGAGACAGAGACAGAGAGACACAGACAGAGACATACAGACAGAGAAAGAGAGAGAGGCTTTCTACCAAATGTTAGTAGGCATTATGGAAATGTGCACTGCATTTGGGAAGGGAACCAAATTAGTACTTTCAAAAGTATTGAAGTACACTGGTTACTTATAACAGCGTAAAACAGAATATGTCTTGATAGTACATTACTATCTGTAGCATGATCAGTTTGTACGTTGGATGTGAGGCAAAGCAAGAGAACATAGACATTTGTTCATGAGAATGGAGTACAGTTCAGGGAACATAGGAAGGAGGTCTTGACATTCTCCTTTCTAGTGGCTTTTGGCGAAGACGTCATGTGTCGTTACGGCTGTGGCATATGTGTGAGATCCACAATTAGTAGGTATTTCACTTTGTTTCTACAGGAGCATGACAGTGATTATTTGCAATTTGCTTCGCAATCTAAAGGAATAAGGTAATTGTTATTTTATAAGGGAACCAGTCTGTGCGTCTCGACGGTATGGCATGTCATAGCAATGACTACACTCAAAATCGTTGATCACAATGACAATACGAAATGTGTATCGCTGTTGTAATGACAACACTACTACGAAGCTCTACAAACAATGGGAGTGACCAGTCCATCCGCATGGCTGATAAAAAATCCTAAGCTAGATATGAATACTTTAAACCATCGACTTCTTGATCACACTGTCTTCCCTTCACAAGACATCGTAGGTGACTCTCCTTCAGCTATTAAACCCATTGCTCTCGATGTGTGATTGTGCCGCTTAGCATTCATTCGCACACACATCAGCTGATTGCAACAGTTAAATATCAACAGTTCCCATGCAATAAGTAGCGACTGTGTTCTAGTACAGGGCATACAAGTGTGTACATTTGTATTTGATACAACCATACCAGTAGGTCGACATCCTGTACTTGGATCATGATTATGTAGCATGTTGCAGCAAACAGGGCAGAGTAAGTTTAGTGAATAAGTTGCTTTCATGCATCCAGTGAATATATTGTATCTTGGAGAGTAAACACTGATACATAGAATACTGTATTCCACTTCTGTTGTTGTACAGTCTGTCTTTCCAGTACATAGCCTTTTTTTCTTCTTGACAAGTATCCTGATAGAGGTAGGAAATCTGTTGGGCCAATACAGAAACATCTTCCATCACATTTACAGATGGTCCCAGCATCGATTGCGGTACGTCTTAATGTCAAGTCAACAGTTAGGAGCTGTGAGAAGAGCATCAAACAAGCTCCAATGGAAAAGGTTAGATACACTCGAGACTGTTTGTGTTCGTGTCCCGTATGTCCTCAGTACCAATACACGAGCAAACAAACAGAACATTCCATTCATAGATCCTTTTTCTTCTGTGGAAAGAATGTTGAATGGTCTGAGCTGATTGAAGTGCAAGGTGCAGAACACAAAAATGCTAGTAACGCTTCTCCTCTGTACTGTTTTTGGTTGCAGCTGGTGGGATAAATTCTTCAACATGAAAAGTTTGAAGTGTTGTTCTGCATCGGTAGAAGTACACGGTCAGTTCAGACTGTGGGCGGTTGGATGGTGCCCCATGTGCTATCCAGTCACCTTTCACGAATGCAGTCACAAAAAAAAAAAAAAAAAAAAAAAATACAGGAATAAAGTACGATCTAAACATTTCGCGTTAAACCACTCCCATCGACAACGCGCTTAAGGTTTTGACAATTAAAGATGTAGCAACCTTGTGTTGTTTCTTTTTCTCCACCCTCCCACCCCACTCCACGACCGTGGAATCGGTAACACATTGGGAGTATTTGCGTCCGGCTGATTTTAAATCTATATTTAAAAGTCCCCAAACTTAGCATCTAAACTTTGAATGACTACTTGAAATCAGAATCTGCATTCCGCATGCCATGATTTTTAACAGTAAGTTCAAATAACTCCGCAGGTTACCTTGTACAAACAAATGGCAAGACAAAATATGATGCGTTTGAACATGTTAGGTCTTGTTGATTGAAAACAAACAACAATCAGGACAATGCAAACGGAGAACAAGCAAACACTTGGCATATGAAAGTCGGCTCCACATGGCCGTTGAATGATAAAGAGGCCAGTGTGAGTTAAAATAGTAATGAGGACAATCACAATACAGATAGCAGTGATAACTATAACAATAATCATGACAAACGTTGCACAAATATGCATACAGAGAGAATTACTGCTACTGTGACAGTACACAATAGTACTTGCAGTATTCACAGTGCATACATACTTTGGACAGGAGAAAGCAGAAGGGTTTGAGGATTGTCAAACAGCATGGTCTTTGTGATTGTTGTCTTTGTAGCGGTGATGATGGTGATGACAATGGTAAGGAAGATGATGGCAATAACAATAATGATTGTAATGGTCATTGGAATAACTTTGATTTTGATGGAGATGTCACTGTGTGCGGAGTACTCCGTAGACGCCACATCAAATCCGCATGGTCCTGCTGCAGATTCTGTCCAAGATGAGAGAATTTAAGAAGAGCCTCTTATGGCTACGAATTACATGGCTGACCTACACATTAACCCAACGCGCTGGTCACACTTTCAGTACCGACCTAACATTGGTTGTGTGATTGCTCGTGCCCATCCCGCCCACCACCAGACCCCCCCCCCCCTCCCCCACCCTTACTCACACACCCCTGCCTGATATTCCCCTCTTTACAGACCCATCCCCGCCCCGACACCCTCCCCTCTCTCCCCCGACACACACCCTCCCACCCACAGCTACTGATCTGCAGCCCACCTGCCAACCTGCACCGCCACCCTACCCACCCCACCACCGTCCCCGCCCTTGCTCCACCCCAACCACCACCACCCACCCCACACACAGCCACTCCCCGCTCCCCACGGAAACACGCCCCATCTGGCCCTCACTGCTCCCATACCCCAATTCCCACCCCCCACCCCTCCCTCCCTCCCTCCCGTCCCACGCTCACACCTATACACCGACCTCCCGCCCACCCATCCCCACCCCCCCCCGCCGCAGATGCGCATCCAACATCCACTGCTACGCAGCCACGCCACCTCCCCCCCCCCCCGTCCTCCCCCCCCCCCGTCCTTCCCCTCCCCCCTTCCCCCTTCCCCACCGCACACATCCAAGTCACTGCCCCCCTGTCCCCCCACTAATAGGACCATTCTGCTGTCACCCCGCAACCCTCCCCCCCCCAGACCACCCCTCACCACCCCAAACCACCAGCCCCCTCCCCGCCCACGCCACCTCCGCCCCTGCCCGCTAACTCACCCCCTGCCCTCCCCCCCTCCACCCGTCCTCCGGCCAGCACACTTGCCCGCCCACACCCCACCACAATCACTCCTGGACCACTCTCCCAGCGACGCCACCACCACCCCCCCCCTGGCCCTCACTCCACTCCCCCTCCCAAGCCTGCTTACCCCCCCACCTCCAGCACCCCCGCCCGTCCACTGCCCCTGCCTGCCCCTCCATCCGAATGCTCCCAGGTTGCGCCCCCGTAACTCCCTACCCGGCCCACCGCTCCCGTTAAAGCCATCCGTCTGGCCGCACGCCCGCCCTCATGCGCATGTACTACGCCCGCCCCTGCCCGCGGCCATCCCCGCTCCCCCTGGCCCCCAGCCCCCACGCCCGCCCAATCCCACATCCATCCTACTGTGGGGGCCACACACACACACACACACACACACACACACACACACACACACACACACACACACACACACACACACACATATCCACAGCCACTCCCATAACCCCTCCCGGAAACTCCGCCCACCCAGCCCTCCCTGCACCCCTGTCCTCCGCCATCCCATCCCCCCTCCGCCCACCTCTCCCCGCCTGTCTCCACTCCCGTCCGCGGCCGCCATGCCCACACTGTATCCCCACCACCCGCTCGTCGACCGCCCTACGCTCACCCATCCCCTATGCTGTGCCCACGCCAGCCAAACACACCCAACCTACTCCCCCCCCCCCCCCCGCACGCTCCCGACCCCCCCCCCCCCCCCCTTTGTCGACCGCACTTTGCCCACTCGTCCGCGCCCACACATCGAACCTCCTCCCCCCCCCCCTGCCAAGCCTGGCCCAGCACCCACTCCAAAGCTCCCCCCCCCCCCCCCCCCCCGCGCGCGCAAAACAACCCCATGCCCTCCCCTCCCTCCCCAAACCAACCCCACCCACCCACTGCCCACCTCACCACGCCCGCTTTCCCCCTAGCCCGCCCCCAAGCATGCCAGCCCCTAACCGCCCATCCTCCCCCGCCTGTCCTACTTCTGCCCATACCCCACACTACCGCACCTCAGACACCCTCGCCCGGACCACCACCCACCCCAAAGACAGCCCCCCTCCCCCCCTCCGCCACGTCCTTCGCCGCCCGTCCGCCCAAACACCTCCGCCCAGGCCCAGCCACCACCACTGGCATTGTCTCCTTCCAAGTATCATCCTTTGCATTACACGCCCATCCTGCAATGACATTGAGAGGACAAGTCAGTGATCATTGTTCACTTTAAATTGCTAGTTCGAGAACTTCTCACAGGTTGAAACGCGTCATGTTTCCTTTTGTTCCTTGTTTGTGCAAGAGGCCTGGTGGCCTGGTGGAGTTACTTCAACTTAACTTACATTTCTGTTTCAGTTTCCGCCTGCAGTCACCTCACTTTGAAACGAACTCCATACATCTTTTTCATGATGTGAAGCTTCTTGTACGCTTCAATGTCATTTTACCTGTAATCCAAGTAAGACAAAAATAAGTTTTAGGGAAAGCATATGGTGAAACAATGGACAGTGTTGAATTAATGATTCCTCTTTTGCTAATGGTCATTAGCAGGAGTAATGTGTTGGTGAGAATATTTTCCTTCATTTCTGTGTCACTGAGAGAACGGATTCAACGTGGGTTTCATTCAGGCAGAAAGTGAAACAAACGTTACTACAGATTTATTGGGCCGCCAGTCAAAGGAACACATTAGATATTTCAGTCCATCAAGTGTTCTTCACGGTTGACATATAACCTTCATAATCATGACACATTATGGAATGGAACTGAGGTTTAAGGGGAGAACATACACACAAAAACGACAAGAGCAGCAGCAGCAGCAACAACAACAACAACAACAACAACAACCACTTGAACAACAACAACAACAGCAATGATAACGATAATGATAATGAGAGCAGCAGTAACAATGATGATGGTGTGGAGTGGTGGAGAATGCAGGTTAAAACAGATAGATGGCGGTATAATGTGGAACCAAGGGAACACAGCCAGTCTGGAAGAATGAAGTCAGAACGATGTGGAGTTTCCTCCCTTTCCACTTCCTCTGCAGGCACAGAACACCAGGATGTGTAGGTTGCCTTTTACCGTCTAAACACGATGATGACTATGATGATTACTCTATGATCATGTGTATTCTCTTCTCTTCCACTTCAGTTCCATTCATGATTTATACTTGCTCACCTAAGACCAAATTATGCTTTGAGATGGAAGACGTAAGTGACCGTCTGCTTACACTTCGTTTCCATTTCTTTGCGTGTGTTTTGTACTGCCTTGTTCCTTCCTTCAGGCCCAGTATTTTGGCTTCTGCTACCGACAGACGTTTGTATGGTGGTTACAGTTCGCACTGGCATGATGGAATAATGTTAAGTAACTTCCGAAAGAGTTTAAAAACCCATACTGGAGAATACATACTGAAGGGTACTTCTCCACAGCCCAGTTAAACCAGACCCCCTTTCTCTTCCAAGCAGACCAAAAGTGGAAGCGTTTGGCCTTATAGGCAAAGTGTTTTGTTCACGCTGAAAAGCAACAAGAATGTGAGCGCGAGCACGAGCAAAGGCATGAACCCACTGCCTACCGCATTGGCCGAGATCGACCGCGACATTTCCTCTTTCTGAATACCGGATGGATCAAGATCGACCGCTGAAGACTAGTCCACGACTTTCATTTTCACTTTCGCGTATCCCCAATTGCAATCACGACAAAACTCGTTCCGTACGGCCGTTTTTGGACGCCAGTTTGTTTCTTTTGCAAGAGTTTTGATACAGTAGTTTTGCTGCCATGATTTTTCAAAGTTCGGCCTATTTTCGCGAAGATTTCCTGGTACAGTGTTGGATCAAGTAACTGTGCAAGTTGTAGGAGTCATTTTCTCATGTGACAGTGAGGAATAGAGCGTTTTGGAGCCCTACACTCTTTAAGAACATTTGAAGTGAGACGATATGGACGTAGATTTTGACCTGGTTATTTGGCTGATTTATAACGTTTCACCCAAATCAGTAAGTGGTCAGAGGAAGAATGGGGAGGTAAGTTAGCGAGGCATTTCTTTAGTTCCCTACAGAAGACAGAAAGTTATCAAAACAGTTGCTGTTGCATTCTAACCACTTATTTATCTTGTCAAATAAATTGTCACCAGGACTGATACTTGAGACAGATGAGTGTACAGTGGTAGGCGACTCATTTTCACCTATCGAACCCGTTGACATCTGTATGTCGTTGTGCCCATATGTGTTAATCTGCACACACACTACCAGTTTATAAATGTTAAATATGAACAGTTTCTACATTACTAGTGACAGTGTTTCAATATGGGGCTTACAAACATTTACATTATATTGTAATGACAGGATATCTATATGTCCACATGCAGCGTCGGGATCATGGGGCACACGGCATGTTGCATCAAACAGGGCAATGTGTGTTGTGTGAATGAAAAGGGTTTGATGCACTTAGTGAACATGTTTGGGTATCTCATAACAAACAACAAAACACTACGGTGCTGTATTCTATGTAGTTGTTCTTGTTGTCTTTCATTCAGGTAACTATGTGTGTGTACATATGATAGAATAGCGATAGAAAACGTGTCTGGGCAATTAGGACGATGGACAATGTTAGCAGACATAATACACCCACAACCTTGACAAGTGTTCCTAACATACCGCAACATCTGGTGCTGACATCAGCAAGATTCAGATAATGCAATTTAAAAACTTGTCATACGTGACCTTTGTTTTCCTTACACGTATTTCAACCATAATGCAACACAGATTTCACATTCAGGAATTTCAACACTATTCATGACACTCATGTTGTAACCAATGACAGTAATGTCATGGCTTTGCTCCTTCTTGAATACCTGTTTCTGTATTCCATTTTGCAAAAGAGGTACATAAGTCACTTCTTGGAAGGTTTAGAAAAAAAATTCAATACATACAGTGATTATCATTTGGTAGGTGCAAGATGGACTATGCGTCAAAATGGAAAAGCCAGTGGTTGGAATGAGTAGGCGGTGTTTCATATCTATAGTTAACGTTATTGATGACAACACTAACAAGTACACATGCTGCGGGTATGGTGGACACAAGATCCACTGAGAGGCACTCGACGATGTTGTCAATAAAGGACCACTTAATATTCCTCATCAGATGCAGCTGACTGGAGCTGTAACAAATATCTCATCAACATGTGATAATTCGCTGGCATTCATCCACCAATCCAACAGCTGATGTTTTGCCACGAATGGCATTGACCTTGAACAATGGGATGCCCACGTCCACCACTAGTTCTGACGCACCTACGCCTTGGTCGTTACATATGAGTTATCATGTATTTCCAATTTCATGTTATGACCATTTGGTATGCCTATACATACCAATACGCAATCACTTGTGGTTTTGTAATCAAACTCGACTGACGTGACAGTACCCAACCACCTGATGTTTGGAAGAATATTCAATGGACTTGCATTACAATTTCATGTTCACCCTCACCTGTCCCATAATCAACAATTAACCAAGCAATCTAATACAATCAATGAATGTAAACCACTTACTTCATTACTGCGACAAACACTGTTCTATTACGATGAAAATGAGTCTCCTACCGTGTGCAATCATCCGTGTGAACTGATTAGGGGACATTTGTGGACACTCTTACGGCTAGGCTGTGAAGATGGTGTTAGGGTTAGGGTTAGAGTCAGGGATATCTGGTTTTGGGTTCAGGGCCTTTGGGTCATGGTTACACCTTACAGGGGGAATTGGGTTAGGGTTATACAGTTACGGTTCTGGGGTTAGGGTTGGTTACGTTACGTTACGGTTAGGGTTTATCTTTGCTTTGGTTAGGTTTTCATTACAGTTACGGGTTCAGCAGTTTCGGTTAGGTTCCAGGATTATGGTTGAAGGGTTCAAGGGTGACGGCTGTTCAGTTTGGGTTCTACAGTTCACGTTTTTGGATTCGGTTAGGGTGATGGATTACATATAGGGCTTGAGTTTGGGATAATAATTAGGACAGAGGTCTTTTCCTTCAGAGAACGGAATTAGGGGACAGGAGTTAGGGGTAAGGACTTACAGTTGAGATTCAAAATGGAGTGACTGACGGCGGCGAACGAAGCAAAATTTAGAAAGGAGGTGTTAGTTACCGCCAATGACATTGACAAACAAAGCACATGACAAGACACGATGCATTTCAAACCTATGGTCTTCTTCAGGCGAAAAATAAATCACATTTAACATTTAAGACAGTACAAACAAACAAACAACGAAAAATGACTCATCTGTTGTCCATGTGGTGGGGAGAATAGCCGCTAGGCGGAAATAACAAGGGGATTATGGGAGAGGAAAAGGGGGGGGGTTACGTGGGGGGAGGGGGGGGGTTGTATGATACGATAGGTTTGTGTGTCTATTTAGTGGGGTGGTGTGGATATCTTTGTGACGGTTGTGGTGATGGTGGATTGATAGTAATGGTAAAGGGGGAGGGGGGGGAGGGAAACTGGAAAAAAAAATTATATATAGAAGGGGTAAATAAGTACATGAACAGAAGAAACTAAAAAAAAAAAGAGAAGAAGAAAGTTTAGGTGAATAAAATAAATGATTTCGCTGGGTGATGAAAGAGGTGGTGGTAGTTATGCGTGGGTAGTTGTGAAAGGTGTGTGGGTAATGTTAATAAGGGAGGGAAGGGGATGGAAGATAAATGGGTGATAAGGTATGATTGGGGGGGGGGGGGGGGTTGAGGAAAAAAAAAAGGAGGAGGGTAATGTGTTTGTGTGTGGGGGGGGGGGGGGGAGGGAAGGGGGGCAAGAGAAGGAGAGCTCATATCTCTTCGTCCACTATGGGGTGGTGGGTGGGGGTTGGGATGGGAGGTTGGGAGGTTCATATAAATAGTGGTGTTTAAAAAAAGTAAACAATGCTGTGGGATGATGTTCATTGTAACAGGTGAAATAATGTGTTGGCATCAATATGCTGTTTGTTGAGAGAAGATAGCAGTGATCAATGAAAAACAGGGTATCATGAGTTGCACATACACACACACACACACACACACACACACACACACACACACACACACACACACAAAGGGGGGGGGGGGTTGTGGGTGGGGGTGGGGGGGACGACATGTAAACAATGTTCTGGGTGAGTTAAGATCATGTGATCATAATGAGACTAACTGTGGAAAGTTTTCACACATATATTCACAAACACATACACTCAATCACAACACACACACACACCCTATGGTTATTTTCCTAACCCCCCCCCCCCCCCCCAAACCTTGCACCATTGCACCATCACCACTGCATTTTTCCACTTGTATAACAATGGTCACCACCCTATGGTTATTTTCCTATGCCCCCCACCTTGCACCATGGCACCATCACCACTGCATTTTTCCACTTGTATAACAATGGTCACCACCGTATGGTTATTTTCCTATGCCCCCCCACCTTGCACCATTGCACCATCACCACTGCATTTTTCCACTTGTATAACAATGGTCACCACCTATGGTACTACTGATTTAAAATTATTACCATTTATCAGTCACTGAAAATACTCCCATCAATGAACACCTTCACACTGCACTATATGGAAATGAAGAAGCTGGCAAACTTACAAAGGAAGGAGGACAGCAGCCCCAACTGTAAAAGGTAGTCTCCTTGGAATAAATCTAAAATATTTCCAAGGAGACAAATAGGAAGATGACTTAAGCAGTACTTATTTACCCCTTCTATATATATATTTTTTTTTCCAGTTTCGCTCCCCCCCCCCCCCCCCCCCCCCGCCCTTTACCATTATTATCAATCCACCATTACCACAACCGTCACAAAGATATCACACCACCCCACTAAACTAGACACACAACCCTATCGTATCACACCCCCTCCCCCCCACCCCCCCCTCCCCCCCCACGCACCCCCCCCCCTCATTTTCCTCTCCCATAATCCCCCTTGTCATTTCCACCTAGCGGCTATTCTCCCCACCACATGGACAACAGATGAGTCATTTTTCGTTGTTTGTTTGTTTGTACTGTCTTAAATGTTAAATGTGATTTAGTTTTTTGCCTGAAGAAGACCCAAGAGGTTGAAATGCATCGTGTCTTGTCATGTGCTTTGTTTGTCAATGTCATTGGCGGTAACTAACACCCTCTCTTTCTAAATTTTACAGTTGAGAGTTCAGGGATATACGGCTCTGGTTTATGGTAAAGGCTTAGGGATATGAGAAGCTTCCTAGGATCAGCCTTAGGGTTTCATTGAGTTGGGTGACGGTCAGGATTCTGGGGTTTAGGTGATGGTTACGGTTAGCTGGAGTATTTGAGGGTAGGGACTGTAGGGTTACGGTTGCATCGTTAGCATTTTAGGGTTCAGGGTTATGGCAGTAGGGTTCGCGTTTTGTGACAGTTGGGGTTAGGGGTTTATGGGGTTATGGGGTTAGGGTTAGGGTTAAGGGTTACTGGTTACGGTTATGGTGTGAATGAGGGGTTGGGGTTGACTTTCATGCTTTCAGTTGCAGGGTTCAAGGATTACGATTCTGAGGTTAGGGTTCTAAGGTTAGGTTTGTTGACTTTTGGGTTTAGCGTTATGGTCAGTGGGGTTAGGGAGATTTGGGGTGAGGGAATTTTGAATAACGGTAGGGGTTAGGGGTTAGAGTTGGGGTTAGGGTTAGGTTAGGGTTAGGGGTTAGGGGTTAAGGTTAGGTTAGGTTAGGGTTTTTTAGGGTTTTAGGGTTTTAGGGTTTTAGTAGGGTTAGGGTTAGGGGTTAGGGTTAGGGTTTAGGTTAGGGTTTTAGGGTTAGGGTTAGGGTTAGGGTTAGGGTTTTAGGGTTAGGGTTAGGGTTAGGGTTAGGGAGGTTAGGGTTAGGGGTTTTAGGGTTAGGGTTTTAGGGTTAGGGTTTTAGGGTTAGGGTTTTAGGGTTAGGGTTAGGGTAGGGTTAGGGGTTAGGGTTAGGGTTAAGGGTTAGGGTTAGGGTTTTAGGGGTTAGTGGTTTTAGGGTTAGGGTTTAGGGTTAGGGGTTAGGGTTTTAGGGTTTAGGGTAGGGTTAGGGTTAGGGGTTAGGGTTAGGGTTTAGGGTTAGGGTTAGGGTTAGGGTTAGGGTTAGGGTTAGGGTTAGGTTAGGGTTAGGGTTAGGGTTAGGGTTAGGGTTAGGTTAGGGTAGGGTAGGGTTAGGGTTAGGGTTAGGGTAGGGTTAGGGTTAGGTTAGGGTTAGGGTTAGGGTTTGGGGTTAGGGTTAGGGTTAGGGTTAGGGTTAGAGGGTTAGGTTAGGTTAGGGTGGGTTAGGGTTAGGGTTAGGTTAGGGTTAGGGTTATTAGGTTAGGGTTAGGGTTATTAGGGTTAGGGTTGTGGGTTAGGGTTAGGTTAGGGTTAGGGTTTAGGGTTAGGGTTAGTAGGGTTAGGGTTAGTGGTTAAGGGTTAGGGTTAGGGTTAGGGTTAGGGTTAGTTAGGGTTAGGGTTAGGTGGTTAGGGTTAGGGTTAGGGTTATTTAGGGTTAGGTTAGGGTTAGGTTTAGGTTAGGGTTAGGTTTAGGGTTAGGGTTAGGGTTAGGGTTAGTTAGGGTTTAGGGTTTAGGGTTAGGGTTTAATGGGTTAGGAGTTAGGGTTAGGGTTAGGGTTAGGTTAGGTGGTTAAGGGTTTTAGGGTTAGGGTTTATAGGGTTAGGGTTTAGGGTTAGGGTTTAGGTGTTAGGGTTTAGGTTAGGTGGTTAGGGTTTTATGTTAGGGTTAGGGTTTAGGGTTAGGTGTTAGGGTTTAGGTTTAGGGTTACGGTTAGGGTTAAGGGTATTAGGTTAGTTAAGGGTAATTTAGTTATAGCTTTAAACGTGATTACGTTAACTTGTTTAAGTAATTACTATGAATTTAATAACTTTACTTTAACTTTAACGTTTAATATAACTTTAGTTACTTATTAACTTTAACTTAACTTTAATATTAACTTTAACGTTTAGTTAACTGTAACTGTTAACTTTAACTTAACTTTAACGTTAACTTTAACTTTAATAACTTTAACTTTAACTATTAACTTTAACTTTAACTTTTAAATTTAACTTTAAACTTTAAACTTTAACTTCTTTAACTTTAACTTTAACTTAACTTTAACTTTAATTTAACTTTAACTTTAACTTTAAACTTTAACTTTAACTTTAAACTTTAACTTTAACTTTTTAACTTTACTTTAACTTTTAACTTTAAACTTTAACTAACTTTAACTTTTAACTTTAAACTTTAACTTAACTTTAACTTTAACTTTAACTTAACTTTAACTTTAACTTTAACTTTAACTTTAATAACTTTAACTTTAACTTTAACTTTAACTTTAACTTTAATAACTTAACTTTAACTTTAACTTTAACTTTAACTTTAACTTTAACTTTAACTTTAAAACTTTAACTTTAACTTTAACTTTAACTTTAACTTTAAAACTTTAACTTTAACTTTAACTTTAACTTTAACTTTAACTTTAACTTTAACTTTAACTTTAACTTTAACTTTAACTTTAACTTTAACTTTAACTTTAACTTTAACTTTAACTTACTTTAACTTTAACTTTAACTTTAACTTTAACTTTAACTTTAACTTTAACTTTAACTTTAACTTTAACTTTAACTTTAACTTTAACTTTAACTTTAACTTTAACTTTAACTTACTTAATTTAACTTTAACTTTAACTTTAAAACTTTAACTTTAACTTTAACTTTAACTTTAACTTTAACTTTAACTTTAACTTAACTTTAAAACTTTAACTTTAAACTTTAACTTTAACTTTAACTTTAACTTTAACTTTAACTTTAACTTAACTTTAACTTTAAACTGTTAACTTTAAACTTAACTTTAACTTTTAACTTTAACTTTAACTTTAACTTTAACTTTAACTTTAACTTTAACTTTAACTTTAACTTTAACTCTTTAACCTTTAACTTAACTTTAACTTTAACCTTTAACTTAACTTAACTTTAACTTAACCTTTAACTTTAACTTACTTAACTTTAACTTTAACTTTAACTTTTAACTTTAACTTTAACTTTAACTTTAACTTTAACTTAACTAACTTTAACTTTTAAACTTTAACTTTAACTTTAACTTTAACAACTTTAACTTTTAACTTTAACTTTTAACTTTAACTTTAACTTTAAAATAACTTTAACTTTTAACCCTTTAACTTTAACTTTAACTTTAACTTTAACTTTAACTTTAACTTTAACTTTAACTTCTTAACTTTAACTTTAACTTTAACTTTAACTTTAACTTGTTTAACTTTAAACTTTAACTTAACTTTAACTTTAACTTTAACCTTTAACTTTAACTTTTAAACTTTAACTTTAACTTTAACTTTAACTTTAACTTTAACTTTAACTTTAACTTAACTTTAACTTTAACTTTAACTTTTAACTTAACGTTTAAACTTTACCTTAACTTAAAACTTTAACTTTAACTTTAACTTTAACTTTAACTTTAACTTTAAACTTTAACTTTTAACTTTAACTTTAACTTAACTTTAACTTTAACTTAACTTTAACTTTAACTTTTAACTTTTAACTTTAACTTTAACTTTAACTTTAACGTTAACTTTAACTTTAACTTTACTTAACTTTAACTTTAACTTTAACTTTAAACTTTAAACTTTAAACTTTAACTTTAACTTTAACTTTAAACTTTAACTTTACTTAACTTTAACTTTAACTTTAACTTTAACATAACTTTAACTTTAACTTTTAACTTTAACTTAACTTTAACTTTAACTTTCAACTTTAACTTTAACTTTAACTTTTAACTTTAAAACTTTAAACTTTAAACTTTAACTTTAACTTTAACTTAACTTAACTTTAACTTTAAACTTTAACTTAACTTTAACTTTTACTTTAAACTTTAACTTTAACTTAACCTGTAACTTTTAACTTTAACTTTAACTTTTAACTTAAACTTTTAACTTACTTTAATTAACTTTAACTTTAACTTTAACTTTAACTTTAAACGTTAACTTTAACTTTAACTTTAACTTTAACTTTTTAACTTTAACTTAACTTTAACTTTTAACTTTAACTAACTTTAACTTTAACTTTAACTTTAACTTTAACGTTAACTTTAACTTTAAACTTTAACTTTAAACTTTAACTTTAACTTTAACTTTAACTTTAACTTTAACTTTAACTTTAAATGTAACTTTAACTTTAACTTTAACAAACTTTAACTTTTAACCTTTAAACTTTTTAACTTTAGACTTAACTTTAACTTAAATGTAACTTAACTTTAACTTTAACTTTAACTTTAAACTTAAAAAACTTTAACTTTAACTTACTTAACTTTAACGTTTAACTTAACTTAACTTTAACATTTAACTTTTAAACTTTAACTTTAACTTAACCTTTAACTTTAACTTTAACTTTAACTTTAACTTTAAACTTTAACTTTAACTTTAACTTTAACTTTAACTTAAACTTTAAACTTTAACTTTAAACTTTAACTTTAACTTTAACTTTAACTTTAACTTTAAACTTTAACTTATAACTTTAACTTTAACTTTAACTTTAACTTTAACTTTAACTTTAAAACTTTAAAACTTTAACTTTAACTTTAACTGTAACTTTTAACTTAACTTTAACTTTTAACTTAAACT
>CM065738.1:0-50580 GCA_033310375.1 Conus canariensis
TCTGTGTCAGGAACTGCATTTTCATTTTTGTTGTAAATTACACCCTCAAAATACATAGATTTGGGCAGTTGGAATAAATGTGTGTGCCTCTGTGTGTGTGTGTGTGTGTGTGTGTGTGTGTGTGTTAGATCAAATGTTCAACTGTTTACTATGAGAAGGAAATATAGTTGATGGGAATCTTGGATTTGATTTCTTAGCTGATCTACGATGGACTTGAGTTGGGCATACATGCATTTGCTTTCTCTCACTCTCTCTCTCTCTCTCTCTCTCTCTCTCTCTCTCTCTCTCTCTCTCCCATCTTCTTCTCTCACTCTCACTTTCTCTCTCTCTGTCTTCTTGAAATTATGTTTGATATTGTCATCTAACTTGCTGTTATTTATCTTTAAGCCAGAAAAATCTTGCATTGCTCAATGATATCTGTAGCTTCCCTGAATATTTTGTTCATTTCTAAGAATCGGTGTTGTATTATCTGCAAATCATTTTACTTTGGAAAAGCTTGATGTGTTTCTTTCGTCAAGATTCTGTACTTGTCATGTTCTTTGGTACCTTTACTGTTTCTTAATTGGATAGTTAATGTTTCAGCAGCTGTCATGGAAAGTCAGGTTGAGAGGGCAACCTTTCCTAATGCCTCTTTCAGGTGGAAACCAGTGCGACTACTATCCATCATTGTGGATACTGCTTGGTTTGTTTTCCATGATGGTTGAGAGGAAAGTTTTAAATCTTGGGCCGAAACTGAACAGATCAAGTGTTATGAGAATACAATCTGTAGACATAGTGTTGAAGGCTGTGGAAAAGTCCAGGGCAAGGGAGGAGCCCGAGTGGTTCATTCTGTTTAAGTGCGTAGTGAGATCATCCCAACACACACACATACACACGCACGAGCGCGTACGCACACACGCACGCACAAAGACAGCTTTTTTTGTGCTTTTTAGTTTACATAAATTTCTTTTTTAATTGTAGCTTATGATTGATGGTGAATTTTTGAGTCTCAAGGCTAGTGCCTATAGTATTTAAGTATTTTATAGTCTGGATTTGTGAGTACATTTTGAACTAAAGTTATCAAGTTATTTAGTCTAAGGCATTTGTGAATTTATGTGATGATTCCTTTTTAAGAGAAAAAGATAATTTACCTTGCTCTAGAAAATTTGGTATACAATTAAGTATTGGTGCTCAGAATTTGTCCTTGAGTTTCTTGTAGAATGTTGTGCAGCAAGACCATCACTTCCAGGGAAGAGTCATTATTTGGATTATTTAGGGCTTGTGTGAGTTGGTCTTGGTATTTTCCCTTTCATATATCTCTTTTTCCTTGTCTCAAAGGATGGGAAAGTCATTATTGGTCAAAATGTCAAGTTGGGTTAGGTGCACAGCAGTTAGACATGACCCCCCCCCCCTCTCTCTCTCTCTCTCTCTCTCCCTATAGAACCTTAACTATCAACATTGTCTGTTGCTTGGATGAGTTCTGAATTTATTTAATGTACATGAAAATGATAATTCTTCTGCTTGTTCAGAACTGCTATGTAATAGGCTTTTCTGGACTATCGTGCATTAATTTCTTGCTTTATATTTTAGAACTGTTACATTTGTTTCCTGTAAATATACAATATCTGCTTTTCGCTTTCTTGTGAAGTAAAGTGTTGTTCATTTTAGTTGATTTCTAAAGAGATGCACCTTAAGTGTATGTAACCCGTGTCCCTTTGGGTTTTAAATTTCTTTAGTTCCAGTGAACTTGAACTCTTAATAACCCTCCCTTTTCTTGGGTTACAATTTTGGGTGAGGTGCGTGCTTGTTAAGTATCTTTGTTTCTAACTACTCAAACACAATTTCCAATATAACAGACTGGAGTCCACAAATAGAGTAAAAACAAACAAAGTGTTTATTTGAATAATAGGGACTAACTAAGCCAAAATAATAAAGGAAAACAAAAAGAAACAAACTCTTCCCAGATCAACCCAAAATATTTCCTCTCCAACAGCATGGCCTATCCATACACAACCACATGGAAATATTAAAAAAAAAAAAAAAAAAAAAAAAAGCTGAGATCCAGAGAACTTTTTAGAGTTTTACAGAATTTAGACTTTCAAAGTTTTCAAAGAATTTAAAGTGATTTTAGAAGTTTTTAATCTTTATGAGTCTTAAGAGCCTTTAGGAGTTAAATAAGAAACCAGTACTAACAACCAAAGCAAAACCAAGGGTCTCAAGCCAAAAGAAAAATCGTCTGAAAAACAATACAAACATAGTGATTTTTCTGTCTGATCTCTCCACATTAATTTCTTCAATTAAATCAATGGCTACACATAATCCTGAAAAAGACAACCATGGCTGAAAAGAAAAGTTAAACTACAACCCATAACATTTTAAACATATTAAAAATACACTTGCAAAATCAACAAACACATGTTACAAGAAAACTGAAAACAATGTGAAATAAATATGCCAATAAACTGACTTTCCCTAGTCCTCTGCTTTTACAGTAGGGAAACCAGTCAGTGAGTCGTATGTCACCCATGCCACATGGAAATTTTTCCTTTGTCTCTGACCACATGTTTCACAACCCTGCCATTTTGCCAAACAGCATGGTCATAAATTGCTTTGTCGTCCCGTGTTATCTTTTGCCTGTACAAGATTTTTCCCATGAGAAAAATCAAACAAAGTATACACTGAACGCTACTGAGCATTTCCTGCTCAATAATTGTTATTGACACTATGTCACATCTCCATTGTCACAGTGTACTCAACATTTTGATACGAGGTGTGTTTCCCACATTTTGGTCACTCCTGCACCCTTCCAATATTAATTTCCCAATGGTCTTCAGTTTCCAAACAGGTATCTCACTTCTCCATTTTTCCCCTCTGTTATTTACCAGCACATTTATATTGTTTTTCCACAAGAATTATACAAAACAATGAATACAAATCCCATCATATCTTTGAGAGCAACTTGCCCTAATTCAGATCAAATGCACATGGCCAAAATCAGCACAGATCTTACCAATACAATACACAATAGAAATTCTCACATTCTGAATAAACCATAATTCAGAACATCAAACCAAAATCCTTTCCAAAACATTTACATTCTACTATAAACTATTTCATACAAAAGTCCACAGGTGAAAAGTAGGTTGCATGAAGGCTTGCTACATTCTAGTCACAAAGGCCTACCAGTCTTTGTTCAGTCTACCTAGAACCATGTGGCCAACCCTGTGGCCCACCAGGTGCAAATTTCATTTCTTTTCCAACTCTTTCCTTCTTTGGGAAAAACTTTTAGGGCTAATCATTTAGTTACTTAATTTCCTTTTTTTTTCCTTTACCATAATGAAGCCTGCAATATAAACAAATGGATAAAATTCAATTTCAAAACAAGACAGTCACCCACCTCTGCTGGTAGTGGCAGGGAGCAGCCCTAAAGCCCTCTCAGCTTGTTCTGGTTGCAGCTGGGCCTCTGCGTCTAAGTAAAGGGTTGGCTAGCGAAAATAGTTGAGTTTTACGTCCTCATAGCGAAAGCTTTTAGGGACATGTCTGAAGACAGACAGACACTAATCCCCAACTTAGAGAGTGGGAGAAAGATGAGAGAGAGAGAGAGAGAGAGAGGGAGGGAGGGAGAGAGAGAGAGAAAGGAGGAGAACAAAAAGATATAGAACAGGGGAAAGACACTCTGACTCTGTCTACAGGGAGGGCCGAGGAAGGCTCTTGCTTACGCAGACAAAACAATTGGCTTACAATTGATCTCACTATTTTAATTTGTCTCGCTGGACAATTTCAATTCAACAATCAACCACTGGTTTATTTAACCAGAACACATTGATTTTGAGTCAAAAGATTTTCAAAAAAACCACGATTAAGGTTAACATCAAACATAAAATAAATCATCAAAAAAGTTCAGCCTAGCATAAACATCATCCCATCCCTAAGGTTCCGCAGGTACATCAAGACGGGTAGCAGGGTATGGGTATTTTCGGACCAGACCACGGACAACTTTGGGTGCAGGGTTAATGAGGGTAATTGGGCAAGGCTGGGGGAAGGCAAGGGTAAGGAGGAAAATAAAATGTAGCAGAAAAAACGACGAAGTCGAAGAAAAGGATGGCCCCTGGGAATAACACATAACACAATACATTAGCCTTCTATAGTGAAGAAATGTACTATTAAAAACTACAAACAAGAGCAACACCGCTGAACATAAAAGAACACATCAATCTTGCCACACACAACAAATACCCCAGCCAATCGGCAATCTTAACCCACTAGCGTGGAAGCATTATGCCTTTCACACTCTCTCACAAACTCTTCCATACATGAACATTCAAGCCCTTGCGAAAAAATAACCAACAAACATCCTAAAAATATTCCTACATCAGTACAACAACAGTTTGTCTCCACAAACTTCTAGCACTGAGAAAAGCTCAAATGTAGCAACACAATATATGCTAACAAAGCTCAACAACTCTCTTCTTAGTTGCAGGGGTCATTCCATAAGAACAAAGGAATAAAAAGGTTTTTTCCCACTGGAACTAGGCCCTAACTATACAAATCTTCTACTAGTATAATAATTTAATGTCAGGAGTATTTGGCTAAATTATGAACCCTAGCCCTAGGCACAACATTGTTAGCAATGACCATTAAAAGAAGGTGAGAGAAAATATACAGACTGAGGGAAATCAAAATGAGAAGAAATGTAGACTGGTCATTAAGATTAGACTCTTAGCCCTGTTCAACTTGAGAAGGGAGAGCACAAGAGAACTGAATAAGCATGACAGAGAAAATAAGTCTATTAATTTCTTCAACGTGCCTAAGTACTATTTCAAACAAGACAGCCTACTAAAATCCTGTAGAATGGCCATGATCCTTTCCCCAGTTTCAAAGTGTCTACCAAAAGCACATGGTAAACCCAACTGGTTCAACATACTAACTTGGACCAGTATCTAGACAAGTCCAATTCATAATATGATCAGTAACAATATACAGGCTTAGTTTTTAGTCTAATCTACTTATCATCTTACTGCAGCTTACTAACCTTGAATTAAAAGACCACTTTGCCAACTTTGTTTTCCCTCTAGAGAGACAACGTGTTTCCTCCTCTCTTCAGCCGGTCAAAAAGGGAAGGTACTTCTATGTCAAGGAACAGGAAGTAGGATGTGGAACTTGTCAGGAAACAGGAAATAGGTTGGGGAACTTGATTATCATTTCCCTAAATTAATTAATTTCAGCCCCCCAAAATAATTACTTCTAGTAACTTTCCCAACAATATTTTTGTATACAAAGAATAAAAATAGTAAACTAGAACCAAATCAAGATACATTATCTTCAATTCCACAACCTTCTTTTTACCACTCAAGGGGAACAACTCTCCAAAGGAACAACTTCTTAACAAGAGACTAAAATTACGGTTACTTCCCTTGAACTGCTTGTGTAGACCAGCCCTCTGTCATGCTGTCTACATGTCTTTCATTCACGGTAGTCTTTGGTGTCATTGGATTTAAGAGATGTTCATGGTGCGGTTGGTCATTGTTGTTATTCGACGGTGGTAGTCGTTAAAGTTGTCTCCTTTCATTGTAGTTGTTGATGTTCATTTTGTCTTCTTCTGGGGTGGGTTAGAACCAGCTGTCGAGTTCAGAGGACGTCAGGGCATTGGCGAGCATCCTCATGGGTTGTGTCCCTAGGGTTGGGTGCGGCAGTAGAAATTCGTGCAGCTGTAGTTGGTGTGTTCGTCTGTAGTCTTGGATGGTGGTCATGGCAACAGGGAGGTCGGTGCAGTCACTCAGGGCGTGTTGGAGAGAGGCCTCTGACCCGCATTGGCAGGTCAGGCCCAGGAGAACACATCTGTGGCATCCTGTCCTGATCCGTCGGAGGATTTGCTGGAGTCCTCAGGGAAGTCGGAGTCGTGGAGTTTTTCTTTGCATGGGGATGAACACCCATCCTCGCTCGGCACATTGGGCCTTCATAGCATCGTTCCTGATGTCGTAGGCGGCTTGTCGGGCTTTGCTGGTAACTTCAGCCAGAGATAGTCGTAGGTTGACTTGGTGGCCAGTTCTTGTGGCGATTTTGGCGGCACTGTCTGCCATGTCGTTGCCCTTGATTCCTGTATGGGAGGGCAGCCACATCAGGGTAAGGTCTGTTCCTTTACAGATAATTTGGTGAGCCAGGAACAGGATTTCGGCTTGGAGCTCCCATCGATTCTTCATCTTCCCTGTCGACAAGCTTTGCAGTGAGGACTTGGAGTCCGTTAGGATGATCGCAGCTGGGGGAGGTCGTGGCATGTCGTTGATGGTAATGCAGGCCTTTAAAATGGCGTAGAGTTCGGCAGTAAAAATGCTGTTCCCTTCGGGTAGTCGGTACTGCTTGGTGGTTTTGAGTTCTGGGATAACCAGAGCGCATCCTGCCTCGCCGTTTTCTAGCACTGAGCCATCAGTGTAGATTTTTAGGTGATGGTCATATTCTACTCCGATTTTTTCCTTTGCCAGTGTTGACAAGTAGAGTGGGTTGTCTTTCTTGGGCGTGGTCCCTCCATATTGATGGATGATTTGTGGTTTCTTCAGTTCCCATGGTGGTAGGGGATGTGTAGGAGTTGGTTCCATGTCATGTGGTCCGGTGTTGGCCCTTGCCCAGATTTCTTTGGTCTGGTCACTGAAGGGCGATGTACGTCTGTGGAGGTCTGCCTTCCTTTCTTTGATGGAGTGCCTGTAGCCGGCGTACCGTGTGCTTGGGTTGTCCTGGAGGGTGGCTTTCACAGTGGTGCCTACCGCTGAGACACGGGCTTCGAAGTTCGCGTTTCTGCGGCGACATTCGTCTTTGAGGGGAAGCCATCCTGTTTCCTGGTAGACAAGGTCGTTGATGGCGAATCGGCTGATGCCAAAGGCATGCTTGAGTGCTGCCAATTCCACTCGTTCGAGTTTTTGCCATGAGGTTTTTGGTGCATGCTTCATGGCCATAGGTCAGTCTTGATCGCACCAGGGCTCCTGTCAGGTGGATCAGGCTCTCTGGTGTAGCCCAGGGTTCTTGCTTTAGCGATTTTATGAGTCCCACTGCTCTAGTGGCCTTGGTGGTGAGCTCCCTGATGTGCTTCTCCCAGGTGAAGTTGGGGGTGATGGTCACGCCCAGGAATTTGGCTTCCTTACTGGGAAATATGAGCTGGTCAGCTACTCTTATGTGGTAGTTATCCAGGTTCTTCCTGCATTTTGTGAAGGCCATTAGAACTGTCTTCTCAGCTGACAGTTCAAAGCCATTGTCTTTCATGTAGGACTGGATATTGTCTATGTACTTTTGGTACTGTCTCATTTGGCTTACTCTGTGTGTCTCCATCATGTTCGACCAGATGGCCAAATCGTTGGCATATAGGGAAAGCGTTGGCTGATTTGGTCTTGGTCTGAGGGACTTCTTGATATCATGCAGCATGATACTGAAGAGGGTTGGTGCTATCACACTGCCCTGTGGCACGCCCATGTCTAGGGTGTGCATCCGGGATATGGATGGTCCCACTTTCACTGCCATTTCTCTGGAGTCCAGGAAGGTTGAAATGAACTGGTACATCCGGCCTGAAATGCCGAGGGCGCCGATCTTGTCGAGAAGTTTGGAATGCCAGACAGTGTCGAAGGCCTTCTTGATATCAAAGAAGGTAGCGACAGTTGTTCTGATTTGTTTGGCAGGGTCCAGCGTTTGGCATCTTCAAGGAGTTGGATAAAGTGCTCCGTACAGTTGCGTCCTTTTCTGAAGCCAGCCTGGCAAAGAGGTAGGATATTGTGTGTCTCCAGATGGTGTTCCAGTCTGTTCTTCAGTACCCTCTCATAGATTTTTCCGAGGTGGGGCGTTAAGGTGATAGGTCGGTAGCTGGAGCGAAGGTGGGCTGGTTTGCCATTCTTGGGAATCGCTACAACAATGGCCGTCTTCCAGGCCTTCGGGATGTTTCCAGAGTCCCAGCAGACTTGGTAGAAGGAGTGTAGTACTCACACCATGGGCTCTGGGAACCGTTTAATCACGTGATAGGAGATGGGATCTTCTCCTGTGGCTTTGCTGGCTGATCCTAGGCTGGTGATTGCCATCTTCACTTCTTCCAGGGTTAGGCTGCTGTTAATGGCGCCAGAGTTGTCCGGTGCTGGTATGGTGAAGTTGGTTTCTGCCTCCTGTCTGTGTAGGAGCATTTCAGCAGGGATGTGACGGACTGTTTTTCATCTGGTCACAAAGTTTCATGTGCGACCGTGCTTACCGGAAGGTAGTTGTCCGGAAGCCGGTTGCAAAAGTTAGCTGACTGCTACTCACCGGCGCATTGCTATAAGCCGGGTGAGTTGCACCGGTTAGGCAGTCTCTGCAGTGATTCCGGCAATACAAGTCACAGAAGGCCAAAGAGGGACTCAGCCGTTTGCAAGTAGCAGTCAGGTATTTATCATTGAATGTTTATTTATTAACAAACTAAAACTGTATTCCCGTTTAGGAGCGACTGAAACTTCCTCAGCGCTCTTGTGAAGGTTTTTTTTTTTTTTTTAAAGTATTGTTGTTCTGTTATCCTATGACTTGATAGGGTAACAAAACGAAATTGTTTCGGAAAATGCGAATAGATGAAGTGAGTGTTATAAGAAGTGGTCTTCAGAAAAAAGGAAAAAGATTTTGTTTATTTTGTGACTTAACTGGCTATGAACTTCATGATGAAGAAAAAGTGATTATTCTAATATGGTTTGCAAGAAGATGGAGAGTTTTGATGCTATGGATAATAAGCTCCCAGAGTGAGCGACATAGACTTTTGTTTTTCATTTTGATGTGTGATGTGTTTACATGGATATCAATATATGTGTTGTTAAACAAAAGTGTGGTGGAAATCTTTCCCTCGCATATAGTGAAGCTGATGAACTGAAGTGAAGTCAGCGTTCTTGTGTTACAACAAAAGGAATGAACATTTCCTGAATTAACGAAAGACATTTATAGTTTGAAAAAATAATCATCAATTGTGTAATGAAATTATGGTGTGTAATGAATTGTATTCATGGTTTATTGAAGAGGATCCAGATGGAAATCCTTTTCCCTAATTTGGAAGACTAGATTATGAAAGGTTTATGTGGAAATCCTTTTCCCTAATTTGGAAAACTAGAGTCTGAAAGGTTTATATGGAAATCCTTTCCTGTGCAATGTTATGATTCTGGAAAAGGGAATGTTGTAGTGTAATGATTCCGGAAAAGGGAATGTTGTAATGTTATGATTCCGGGAAAAAAAGAATATTGTAATGATGAACAAATATGCTGATGTATGGCTCAAGTTCTAGTGAAATATGATGTGGCTAATGAATGTGAACGAATATGCTGATATGTGGTTCAAGTTCTAGTGAAATATAATGTGGCTAATGAATATGAAGATAGTTGTGATTGCAATGAATAGTGGCCATGATAATCAAGGTAGTTAATCAGTTGCCCCCAGGTTGATAGTGTTCCCTGGACTGACGGGGACTGGCTGCCACTGGGTTAGGGCCGGGGCCATAGCTGTGTTGACGTCCCGTTCTCCACCTGTTTGCTGCTGGTGTTGAGAGGCCGGCCTGAGCGCCGACAATTGCCCTGCGCCCGTGACCGACCACTGTTAGGCCAGTGGGTTGGAGACGTCGCTGCTGGTGAGCCAGGACGTCGCCCCTTCTTTTGTGCCAGCGACCTGCGTCCGAGGCCGTCGCTGTGTGTGTGGTGTGTGTGCCACAGCTCTTGGTTGGTGTTGAGCCACATGTGGTGTGTGTGCCACAGCTCTTGGTTGGTGTTGAGCCACAGCTCTTAGGTGTTTGAGCCACAGCTCGTGGGTGAGACTGTCACCGTGTTGCTGACAGAGACACCACAAACGTGTTAGTTTTTCTTTCCCTCCTTCTTCATTGAGAACCACAGCTTGGAAGAGACTCTGTGTCGGACTTGCCTCGTCGCTGCCGTCGTCGTCATCAGCGCTGGACCCGGCAGTTGATAATTAAGATTGTATTAATTTGTTGTATATGTACACCTAATGGTGGGTGTACCAACCTATGTTTAATTGTGTGTTTTGTTTGATGGCTCGGGCGGCATAAAAAAAAAAGAGTTATTTTGTTGCCTGGCTGTCCTTGTTCGGATGAGTGGGTGTGTGTATGTGAATTAGAAAAAGTCGTGCATGCATCCATAATTCTGAGTGAGTCAGACTTCCACACACACGCACTTCCATCCGTAACAAGGGAGATGGCGTGACTGGCTCACCTTGGAGAATGTGCTGGCAAGTGCTTCGGCCTTTTCTTGTGTATTTTTTGTAAGCTGGCCGTCTACAAGGAGGGGACGCTCTGGTCGACGTCTCTGCTTCCTCATCTGTTGCACCTTTTTCCATATTTTGGGTCCATCTGTGGGTTCACGTATTTCTTCTTTGCAGAATCGTTCCCAGTGTTCCCTTTTGGCTTCATCGGCGATGGCTTGGAACTGGTCGGTGGCTTCGATCAGTTCCGATTTATTGTCCTCGGAAAGATCTTTCCGGAATTTACAGAGAATGCGTCATTTTTTGCTGGTAGCTTTGGTGCATTCTTCGTTCCACCAGACTGCTGAGTGCCGGTGTGGTCCATCCGTGCCTGGCGATCTCTTTGGGATGGCAGCATCTGCTGCTCACAGGATCATGGCTCTCATGTTGTCATGGTAGATGTTGATGTCTAGGTCTCTCGGGTCGCTGGAGTCGCATTCAGTAGCAAGTAACTGTGCGAAGCGGTCCCAGTCAGTTCTGTTGTACTGAAATTGGGGTCTGGAGTCCGTTGCCGTGGGTGTAGGGTTGGCAGATTGGAGCACAAGGTGTAGAGGCAGGTGGTCAGACTGAAGGTGGTCCGTTCCTACTGTCCACTCTGCATCTAGGCTGAGGATTGGTGTCGTCATGGTCAGGTCGATGGCGCTGCTCTTCTGTCCCTTTTGGCCAATTCGGGTGATGGACCCATCATTGAGGAGGACCAGGTTGGAGTTGGTGACTGTATCGGCAAGGTGATTTCCGGTTTCCCATGTTTGCCCAGCGTCCCACAGTCGGTGACCGACGTTGAAGTCTCCGGCTACTACCCAGCTACTATCGTCTGTTCCGAGGTCGTTGAGTCAGGTGACGTCTCCTGTGGTTTTGCTTCCCTCAGGATAGTAGACGTTGGCTAGATTGATAGATCAGTTCTTGTGCGTTGGTATGGCAACAGCACATGTGGTTAGTCGACATCTGGTTTGGTTGGTGGAAACTTGGATGGTGCTCTATGTCAGTCTGGTGCTGACATAGGTCGCCACCATAACTCGATCCCCTTCAAGGCCCACGACTGGCGGGTAGAAGCCGCCAATGGTGGGGAGTTTGTTCTTTGTGGTGTTGAGTGACTGAATCATCAACACGTCAGTAGGTGGTAGATTCCGCAGATAGTCATAAAGGAAAGGGATCTTTCCTATGATGGATCTGCAGTTCCATTGTAGGATGGACAGTTGGCACCGAGTTCCTGTTTCATTCCTGTCCATGTCCATGGTCGGTTGTTTTTGTAGGGACTTGGTGAACACTTGGTTCAAGGATACTTGTCCTGTTGTAAAGGGAATCTTCGTCCATGGTCTGTTCTTCGTCCATGGTCTGCTCTTCGGTGGTGATTGGCTCCCCCTCACCGGCTGTAAAGACTGACTCCTCTTGGTCAGCTGCAGGGGTTGGTTCTTTTACACTAACTGAAGAAAGAACTCCAGTAGATGTTTTCTGCTGGAGTTCTCTCTTCAGCATAGCGTTCTCTTCCCTAAGACTGGAGATTTCTGTCTTCAGTTCCTCCACTATCTGAGTGAAGCGAGCGATGACTTCGGTGATGGTGGGTTGATCTGTTGGGCGAGAGGGCTCGGTGTGTGTTTGTGCTTGGATAACCGATTTTCTGGGTTTGGGCACTGGACGCGAGCCCTTGACTCTTCCCGTGTAGCTGTCGGTGGCGGAGTATGTTCTCCACGGGGTTATAGGAAGATTTGGTTCCTCTTTTGTGGTTTCCTCTTTTTTGGCGGCTAGGATTTCTTTAGCTTCCATGAAGGCCAGGGCACGCGGCATGTACGTTTCTGCCCTGAGTCTGTTGGCCAAGGTCATTTGTTTACGTGCTGGGCAGGCGAAGTAGTTTGCAGAGTGTTCACCTCTGCAGTTGATACATCTGCGGGTGGTCGCAGTGCACGTTTGTGGGCTGTGTCCAGGTCTTCCACAGACAGGGCAGGTTTTTTCTTTTGCCCGGCATTCTTTCTGGGTGTGACCCAGCTTGTTGCATCGGTAACAAGTTCTTGCCTTTTCGACGTAAGGCGAGACACTGTATTCCGTCTTGTTGATGGTCATGAGGGTGGGCAGCTGGGTCATCATAAAGGTAACCTTCACTGCCCTTGATGGCGTTCCATCCCTTAATGTCAGACGTTCAGCTGTCTTGATTGGGTGGTTCGATTCCACCTTTTTGAGGAAGATTTCCATTGGCACGTGGTGGGGTATACCTCTGACCACCCCGATGGTCGTGGGGATAGGGACGAAGCACCGTACAGGTGTCTGTCCTATTTTACTAATTTTTGTCAGTCTGTCTTGCTGTAGTTGGCTGACACATCCTATCAGCAGTCGTTTAGGTGAGAGTGTTTTGACTGACTGGACTGTTCCGACCAGCCCTTTCAAGATGTCTGCTATTTTCCAGTCTAGGGACCGGAGCGGGGTTGTTGTAGGCCCATTTTCCTCAATCATGACAGGAAGGTCCTCGAAGATGGGCCTGGGTCTGGGTGCTGGCGTGGGTTTGCTCCGCCATCTGTAGGAGGCAGTATGTACTGATGTTTTGTTGCCACTGGTGGTGGTTTTGCCTGTGTCATCTTGTTGTGTGGCCACAGTAGGTGGTGTCTTCCCACGTCCATTTGTGCTCATACTTGTTTTGTCATTGGCGGACGGAGGAGTGTTCTTAGCACTTGACGTCGAGGTCTTACTTGGTGATGTCTCTTCGGTCTCTTCACCTTTGTTCGTGCTTGTTTTGTCATTGGCGGATGGAATGTCAATGACACTTGATGACCGGCTCCTTGGTGGGGATGCTGGTGGGCTCCCTTTTTTCTGTCTTTTATTTCGGACAGTTATCCAGCTGTCCTGGCGTAGTTCTTCATCGTCCATGTCGGTCATGACAGTATCAAGGGAAAAGAGGGAGCTGTTGCTGAGGACTCTCTGTCGTTGGGTTGGACCATTAATTGGGGTGTCCATCTTGGTTTGGTGAATGGTTTCAGCCATTGCGACCAACCCGGTGGTGGGTGCGCTGGCTCCAAAATGGCGTTTGCTTCGATGTGATGGCAGTTAGTTGTGCCTCGATTTGTTAACAAATTTACAAGTTGTCAGTAGCAAGTTTACATCTCGACCTTCGGGCAGCGAGTCCGACGATGAGGGTAGCGAGTTTATTTCGTGAACAAAATTTCGTAACGCAGACACGAGTCCGACGACGGTAGTGAGTAAACTTCGTAGGCAAAATTTCATAATGTGTCTATCAAAAGTACGTGTAATGTATGTATCAAAAGTACAGACTTGCCTTCTCTGTAGCTGATGTGTTTTCTGTGCAACAAGTACTGTGACTTACCTTCTGTCACTTACCTGTGGGTATCTGTAGGCCGTTCCTACCCTCTCCTTGGCCGTTCCTCTTCTCACCCCCTCTCCTCCTCTCGGCAGTTGGGTGAAGGTCGTTTCTTTCCTTTTGGCCGTTCCTCTCCTCTCCTCCTCCTGGTGAAAGGGTGAAAGCCGTTCAGCTCTCCCCCTCTCCTCCTCCTGGTGGTAGGATGAAGGCTGCTCTAAGAAGTGCAGCCAGTCACACACAGTGATGATGAAGGGTTGTGATGATGAAGGGTTGTTCGCACAGCTCTGTGCTGAACCAGTGATCTGCTGCTCTGCAGGTGTGTGGTCGATCTGGTTGGCTAGCATGTGGTGGTTCTTTTTATAATAGGAGAGACCCACATGGTCACTCAAAACAGGAAGTCACATGGGCGCCAACACAGGACATAATCATTTCTTTGTTCCAATTGGAAATTATTTAAAAACCTTCCTTTCTATTTAAATGAGTGATCCTTAATTTATACAACTAGTAAAGATTTCCTAGAATGTTATAATAATAGAAATCCCTAATACAGTTTATTTATTTTGTTTGTTTGTTTGTTTATTTTCTGCGGGACTACTTCCTGCTTAGTAAAAATTGCCACCAAACTATACATACAGCATCTGTGCAATTTTCGACTCTTTTTGTTGTTGTTTACACTAATGTTTTGCAGAACCAACCTGGCTGTAATCTACCACGGAAATTCCTTATTTTATGCGGGGGAGGGGGGGGGGGGGTTACATGTACAAATAGGTATGCTGTTATTCATCATAAGATGAAACATCAATAGATCCTTGTGTCATAATTGCAAGTCCTTAATACAAATTCATAAGTCCATGGTGTGGTCATTCCTATCACAGAGTCAGGTGTCAGGTATCGCACTCCTCTGCCAGCCCGTTTTAATTCCCCTCTGTCTGTCTTCTCTCCCTCAGGTACTCTGTCAGTCTCCTGGCTTCATTGTCATAGGTGGGCCCAAGTTTTAATTCCCCTCTGTCTGTCTTCTCTCCCTCAGGTACTCTGTCAGTCTCCTGGCTCCATTGTCATAGGTGGGTGATTCACTTCTTTCCCTTTTTTCTTTTCTCCCCAAAGCTGTGCCTCGTTGAGCATGATCTGCTTACCTTTCCGCTTTGCTTGAGCTGTCCTCCGTGTTCTTAAAACACACTGGCACAGTCTCCTGTTGCTGTGGTGGTGCTGTCTTGCTGATACTGATTCATTTTTCTGATGTCCTTCCGCAGATGCTTCAGAATTGGCCTTCTGTCTTTCTCCCTGTGTTGTCAGTTTCACAGCGGATGGGTAGCCAGTCATTTGGGGGTAGCTGGGCTGTCAGTTGTTTTGTGTTCTCACTGCAGGCAGTTCTTGCATTTCACTTCAGTGTTACAATTAGCTGCCATGGTGGTTTTGCTGCAAGCACTTGCTGCATTTGATATTTTGTTTAAGTTCTTTGAAATAGATGCCTACAGTGAAAACACCCACTTTTTAATCTGGCCACAGAGGTATGTTAGCGACCGTAATAAACACAAATCTGCTGCCACTTTCAAACCTTGTCAAGCACCTATCAGGATCTTGCTGGCTCATTGTATTATGAAGAACATAGCACAACATGACATTTTGTAGAGCCACTGTCAATGTCTGTGTTAGGATTATCTTTCCATAGTTTGGTGGAGAGCATCTCCTGCCCCTGTCCTCTCACAATGAAAGGATTTTTATTCAGGAGGGAACATATGCCCCCCTGATAAGAAATCCCTCAGACAGTTATTTATTTCTGTATTGTTATTTTGGGTAAATATGGTGTAGTCTTTTTGCCCCAGATTGTTTCTTTGCCTAATACAGCTTCTGGCTTCTGCTGTAACACAGATGTCTACACATCGTTGGAAGAGATTCTTACTGCAGCAAAGCATGGGCATCACATATACTGGGCCCACTTCGGAGCTGTAGTGGCTACTGCCATTTTGTCCCTGGCACCAAGCTTGTTCCCAGGTCTTGGTTTTCTTGCGCACTGTGATGTAGATGATGTTTATATGGACAGAGACAAAGTAATGCCTGCACACTGAAGCAAGCAGTGATGATTTATACTAAACTTAAGCATCTACATTTGCCAGGATATAGTGATTCCACTAAACACTCAGATCACAAAAGCCTGTGCTCTACCAATATCAGTCCACAAGAGCTGTTTATAAAGTCCTTTGTGCTTCTCTTACACTCAGTCTACCACCCCCCCCCTCCCCCGTCTCTCATGCATACAGCCACACAAATACACACATACCCCCCCCCCCCCCCCCCCCCACACACCACACCCACACGCCGCCACACACCACCCACACACACACACACACCACACACACACACACACACACACACACACCACACACACACACACACACACACACACACACACACACACACACACACACACACACACACACACACACACACACCCAACCCACATCAGAGTAAATGGAATATTGAAATGAATAATGAATCATGCATTAATAACATCAGACACTGTGGGGATTCTGGGAGTGCTTTCTTAATCTTCTGGAAATTCTTTACTATGAATGCCCATTTCGCTGTCACTCTCTTTGCATCAGCCTCATTTGTTTTATATCTTTTTCTTTTTGTAGTCTCACCATTTTAAGAAATGCCTACCTGAAAGTATGTATTTTATTTTGGATAGATCTGCTGTTGAGGCAACGAACAACAAAAGAAATGTTTTCTGGGCTTAGTGCAGTGGATAATAAAGTCTAGATTTCTTTTGCATAGGGTTTTGTTTGTGTGTTTGTTTTTCAGGTTGAACAAATATTGTTCCTGTAGGATGCTGGTAAGGTACATGTCAGGTGAATGTTTTTTTCCTGATTTGGCCCTTTATGATCAGCTGGGTGTCAACCAGCAGGACTCGTCTGTTTAATTCACTCCACATCCGCCGTCACTGCATTTTTCTTGACCTGACATGGGAGGGAAGCCCACCTACTGTTCTGACCACTCCAGGCTTGGCAGGATTGAATGCCTTCAACACATGGCCAAGGAGAGCTGCTAATTGGACGGTTTTTCAATTCTGTTTCAGTTCTGAGAACTGGATCGGAGAAAGGAGTCATCAAGATTTGCGCTGGAAAAATACAGGAATTTGAGGTAATTCAAAGCAAGTATATTGTCTTGTGAACTCAACATAGGTCAAGCCACATGAATTTTGCCCAGTACTTAGATATATACTTGTTCTGCGTCAGCCTGTGATTCCTTTAAGCTTGTGGAGTGGTGTCCAATGTTTCTTAAACTTTGGATTTTTAAAAGTGATTTTGTATTGTGGATTTTTGGCTGTGTATTTTATATGTCCATCTTTGATCCTAGACATGATAGTTACCATCTTATCTAAAACTGTTGTATTCCCCTCCATGTAGTACTGTTATTGTTGTTGGTTTTCATTTGTTTGTTTGCCTGTTGTTTTTTTAATACTTTTCATACATACATGAAGAATGACTCGGTTTTGGAAAGTGTGGAAGTGCTTTCACCATCAGGCGTTCGCTCCCTGTGAGGTGGCATCGCAGTAAATGTTGGGAGTGAGGTGAAAGATGACACCCAAAGGACACTGAGTGGCAGATCGATGTCTGGGGAGCTCAGCGCATTCCTTGTTGCCATATGAGTATGGTAGGCCTTGGGTATCTTCGTGGATGATGACTCTTGGCAGCATGGGACAGTGTGGTGGTGGAGCACTGCCTCACTATGATACATGTGGCTTGGAAGTAGGCATACTTGGATGGGGCATGGTCTGCATCTCCAGGCTCTGGAAAGTTGGGCTGATACATATGCCCTCTCAGCAGTAGTGGATTGAGACCCACAAAGGCTCTGTACAGCAACGATTCATCAATGGCAGTCCTCCTCTATCCTCGAGTTAGCTTCACACAGGTTAAGAACACTGCCACTTCAGCATATAGATGGCTGCATTGAAGTCCTGAAGACAGCCTTGGGAGGGGATCATGACGACAATTGCCAGTATCACCTGATGGCTGACCAATAAGATGCAGCCTCGGATGTCCATCTGAGGAGACTCAGCAGAAGACCTTGACATCCATTCTTGAAAGATCCAAAGGAAGAAGACCTGGGAAGACAATACTCCATGACCTTGGATGGCCCAGTCTGGACACAAAGCCCTGACCTCCTATCAGTGCCACAGCTTTGTCAGACCAGCATCAGTGGAGCTGTAGATCTCTGTTGCAAGACATGTCCTTCAATGGCCTCGGGGCAATCAGAGGTCGATCTCACCATGATCTGATCCGACCATCAGGTGACCAGGATCCAGTATTAAGCCTGATGAGGTCTTCACAGGATCCAGTATTAAGCCTGATGAGGTCTTCACAGGATCCAGTATTAAGCCTGATGAGGTCTTCACAGGATCCAGTATTAAGCCTGATGAGGTCTTCACAGGATCCAGTATTAAGCCTGATGAGGTCTTCACAGAGCGAAACTGTGTCACTTGCTGGTCCTGCTGACTTCTCCTTTGCAGGAAACAACGAATTTAATTGAGCGCGCTCTGGAGAAGTATTACTTCTCATGCCCCCTTCCCTTTAAATGCAAGTCTGTCTTTTAAAGTTAAGATGGATTTTGACATTTGTTTCTCTCCCTGCCAGGAAACTTTAGGTGCCTGGGCTCAGGTTTTATTATACACACACACACACACACACACACACACACACACACATATATATATATATATATGTATATATATGTGTGTGTGTGTGTGTGTGTGTGTGTGTGTATTATGTAACCTGAGCCAAGGCTCATATATACATATATATATATATGTGTGTGTGTGTGTGTGTGTGTGTGTGTGTGTGTGTGCGTGCGTGCGTGCATCTGTGTGTGTGTGTGTGTGTGTGTGTGTGCGTGCATCTGTGTGTGTGTATCTATGTATATTTATATGATGTTTGCCTTCATGGAAAGTGATACGACAAGATCAGACTTCACAGATTCTAGAACGTTTACATTTATAGAAATTAGTTGCCTGAGTGTAACTGTGAAAATGAGTAAAAGCATGATAAAAGATCGTTTTTGAATACCCTTAGCAGTTGATCAGAGTATAAATGGTTAATGGCTTCAGTAGATTTTAACAAATTACATTCAGGAAATCAAAGTAATTATCACAAAGTGACAGGAAGCCAGGATCAAAGAGTTCAAATGGTATGCTTGACCTGATAAAAAAAAAAAAACAGGATGCAAAGCATATAAACGTACTCCCAGTTTATCTTCCAGAAAAATGTCACAATCAAACATGCGTCATAATGTATTTGACATCACAATCAAACATGTATCATAATGCATTTCGTCACTGAGATATTCCATAAAGAAGAAAAACCGTTTTGGGCCATTATAGCAGTTAGTAACGGCTATTCTGGTAAAATTAAATGTCGGGCATCATCCGTGACCCATAATGAACATACCTACAAATTTTCAGAAAGATCGGCCCAGAAGTTTTGTCTGGAGTGAGTGGAACACATTTTGACCACAGACACACAGACAGCATTTCTTTGTTCCCATTGTAAAGTGCTCCCTGTTCTATAAGAACCGGGAGAAAAAAAAGGAGATAAATCTGTGTCTATATGTAGATCATAGGGGATAAAAAGATATAAAAGTAGAAATGGCATGTTTGATATTATCATTTTGAAATTTGTCAGAATCAGACATAAAATATAATAGAATTCTGCCTGCATGGGCAGATAGATGATCTTGAAAATGACCTTGATTGTTGATCAAGATATTTTTGAAAATGAGGTACGGAAAGAAAAGTAAATGTTGGCAGATCAGAGCAGTACATTTCATGGCAGGTGGATGCTTTTGAAGAGTTGAGCTTTCTTACTTCCCAATGCTTGTCAAAGACATGTGAAAAGACTGAACGTTCGCTTCAAACAAAATCTCCCAAGGTTTCAACGTGTCAAAGAGGAAAATGTCTTTATTTATGATATTGTTTGTTTTTACTTACTTCTTTTACTTCTCTTAGGTAAGTGTTTGTGTATGTGATTTTTTTCTTTTATATTTAATATATGGCAATGTATCCTGTTATGTGATTGTTCAGCAAGACTCATATCAGTAGTATTGGGGAGAAATACAAAGCAGTCCCCCTCCCCATCCCTTTCCTGCCAGTGGTATAGGCTTACACCTTTTTTTTTTGTATTGGTTGTTTACATGCATATGAAGCCCGACTTAATTAATCTGACAAAATGATGAAAGTCATCATATCACCTGTATTTATCTGTTTTTATTGGTTGTTTACATGCTGATGAAGCCAAACTTTATTAACCTGACAAAATGATGAAAGTCATCATATCACCTTTATTTTTCTGTTTTTATTCAGTAGTTCTGGTTGTCATTGGTTCTCACTCCACTTCTTCAAAAATCCTTGGAATGTAGGCATAACATCTTGCACACATGTAGAATCCAATCACCAACTTTTGGGAGAGAAGGCCAGTTTGGTCATTCATATGATGACACTTATACACATAAGCAAGCGCCAAAAGAATGAAAATATGAAGGAAAAACCGAGTGACTGACCGATTGTATGATGCAGGAAGCAACTGAATATAGTGCCAGCAGTAACTCTTCAGTCGCCTCCACCGAAGTAGGAAGCCTTTTATATAAAGGGAAGTATGGGTAGTAAAGCATCCAAAGCTTGATCTCTTGAAGGATAGGTGCTGTATGATGTCTTAGATAAGAATTGTAGAGAGGGGCTTAGGCATTCTCAGTCTCTTTGATAATTTGTCCCTATATGTAGTCAGTACACATTGTGTTGTATTTGTGTCACACTCCTTTCTTTCCCATTGTTCCAGTGAATTTATTAAAGCTTAAGGCGTTCTTTAGATCAAGTGCATTTTTGTGTATGAAATTTTGCAGGCTGATGTCATTGTGAACTCCACCAACAAAAAGCTGTTTCCTGATCATGGAGCAGTAGAACAGGCCATTGCAGCAGCAGCAGGACAAGAGATGTTGAGAGCTTGCCAAGAACAATATCCACAGGGCATCACAGAGAATGGCCTGGCTGTTACGGATACTTTCTGCATGAAGAATGCAAAAAAAGTCTACCATATTGTACTTTCATCAGATCATTATACGGTGAGCGCATTAGCAGTCTGAATATTGATACCTCTCTCATCAAAGCTGACTGTCGCACACAAAATCTGAAATCTTGTACAGATTCTTTGTCAGATTTTGTTGTTGTTGTTGTTTAGTTTGTTCTGCCGACCACCTTTCTGAGCTGGAGCATTTATCTATCTGCAGAGAGAAAGAGACTGAAGTGAAAGAGATCTGAATTGCTGTCAAAGAAACTTGCATTGTGTCATGTTTGTAAATAAAGGTGGTGGTTGTGTGTATGTTTTAATGACCAGGAGTGGAAGGTAGTGTATGTGAATGATGGTGGTGGTTGTGTGTATGTTTTAATGACCAGGAGAGGAAGTCAGTGTGTGTGAATGAGGGTGGTGGTTGTGTATATGTGTGAAGACCAGGAGTGGAAGGTAGTGTGTGTGAGGGTGGTGGTTGTGTGTATGTTTTAATGACCAGGAGAGGAAGTCAGTGTGTGTGAATGAGGGTGGTGGTTGTGTGTATGTTTTAATGACCAGGAGTGGAAGGCAGTGTGTGTGAATGAGGGTGGTGGTTGTGTGTATGTTTTAATGACCAGGAGTGGAAGGTAGTGTGTGTGAATGAGGGTGGTGGTTGTGTGTATGTTTTAATGACCAGGAGTGGAAGGTAGTGTGTGTGAGTGATGGTGGTGGTTGTGTGTATGTTTTAATGACCAGGAGTGGAAGGCAGTGTGTGTGAGTGAGGGTGGTGGTTGTGTGTATGTTTTAATGATCACAAGTGGAAGGTAGTGTGTGTGAGTGATGGTGGTTGTTGTGTGTATGTTTCAATGACCAGGAGTGGAAGGCAGTGTGTGTGAATGAGGGTGGTGGTTGTGTGTATGTTTTAATGGCCAGGAGTGGAAGGCAGTGTGTGTGAATGAGGGTGGTGGTTGTGTGTATGTTTTAATAACCAGGAGTGGAAGGCAGTGTGTGTGAATGATGGTGGTGGTTGTGTGTATGTTTAAATGACCAGGAGTGGAAGATAGTGTGTGTGAATGAGGGTGGTGGTTGTGTGTATGTTTTAATAACCAGGAGTGGAAGGTAGTGTGTGTGAATGAGGGTAGTAGTTGTGTGTATGTTTTAATGGCCAGGAGTGGAAGGTAGTGTGTGTGTGTGAATGAGGGTGGTGGTTGTGTGTATGTTTTAATGACCAGGAGTGGAAGGCAGTGTGTGTGAATGAGGGTGGTAGTTGTGTGTATGTTTTAATGACCAGGAGTGGAAGGCAGTGTGTGTGAATGAGGGTGGTGGTTGTGTGTATGTTTTAATGACCAGGAGTGGAAGGTAGTGTGTGTGAGTGATGGTGGTTGTTGTGTGTATGTTTTAATGGCCAGGAGTGGAAGGCAGTGTGTGTGAATGATGGTGGTGGCTCTGTGTATGTTTTAATAACCATGTTTCAGCTCAGTTTCAGTTTCATCAAGGAGGCGTCACTGCGTGCGGACTAGTCCATATACGCTACACCACATCCGCTAAGTTTTGAGATCACACTACGCATGATTTGAAGCTGATGGATAAATGAATTAACAACAAAGATGAAACAATTATTGAAGAAGAGGATCTCATGGCTACGACTCAGCGGATGTCTGAATCTACGCATTAGCCCAACGCACTGGTCAGACTTTGAGTGCCTACCTATCATTTTTTGTGTGTGTGTAGTGGATGTACGCATGTGTGTATGATGTGTGGGCATGGGCCCATGTGTGTGCGTGGGCGCATGTGTGTGTGTGTGTGTGTGTGTGTGCACGTGTGTATGTGTGTGAGCGCGCAGGCATGTGTGCACGTTGTTTTGTGTGTGTGTGTGTGGCACATGTGTGTGTGTGTGCACGTGTGTGTGTGTGTGTATGTGTGTGCGTGTGTGTGTGTGTGTGTGATTTGTGGATTTGTGTGAGCACACATATCTGCATATAGGTTATATGTGTACATATCTGTGTGTATGTGTGTGTCTTTGTATATGTGTGTGTGTGTGAGTATGCGCACGCGTGTATTTGTGTGTGTATGTGTGTGTGCGTGTGTGTGTGTGTGTGCATGTGAGTGGTGTGTGTGTTATGACTGCGTGCGTGAATGTTCAGAAGATGACTTGGGAACAAGAACAAGACCATCAATTACAGCATATAACCATAAGTGGAAGATAGTGTGTGTGAATGAGGTGGTGGTTGTGTGTATGTTTTAATGACCATGAGTGGAAGGTAGTGTGTGTGTGAATGAGGGTGGTGGTTGTGTGTATGTTTTAGTGACCAGGAGTGGAAGGTAGTGTGTGCGAGTGATGGTGGTGGTTGTGTGTATGTTTTAATGACCATGAGTGGAAGGCAGTGTGTGTGAGTGAGGGTGGTGGTTGTGTGTATGTTTTAATGACCATGAGTGGAAGGCAGTGTGTGTGAGTGAGGGTGGTGGTTGTGTGTATGTTTTAATGACCAGGAGTGGAAGGCAGTGTGTGTGAACGAGGGTGGTGGTTGTGTGTATGTTTAAATGACCAGGAGTGGAAGGTATTGTGTGTGAATGATGGTGGTGGTTGTGTGTATGTTTTAATGACCAGGAGTGGAAGGCAGTGTGTGTGAACGAGGGTGGTGGTTGTGTGTATGTTTTAATGACCAGGAGTGGAAGGCAGTGTATGTGAATGAGGGTGGTGGTTGTGTGTATGTTTTAATGACCAGGAGTGGAAGGCAGTGTGTGTGAATGAGGGTGGTGGTTGTGTGTATGTTTTAATGACCAGGAGTGGAAGGCAGTGTGTGTGAATGAGGGTGTGGTTGTGTGTATGTTTTAATGACCAGAGTGGAAGGTAGTGTGTGTGAGTGAAGGTGGTGGTTGTGTGAATGTGTTAATGACCATGAGTGGAAGGCAGTGTGTGTGAGTGAGGGTGGTGGTTGTGTGTATGTTTTAATGACAAAGAGTGCAAGGTAGTGTGTGTGAATGAGGGTGGTGGTTGTGTGTATGTTTTAATGACCAAGAGTGGAAGGCAGTGTGTGTGAATGAGGGTGGTGGTTGTGTGTATGTTTTAATGACCAGGAGTGGAAGACAGTGTGTGTGAGTGATGGTGGTGGTTGTATGTTTTAATGACCATGAATGGAAGGCAGTGTGTGTGAATGAGGGTGGTGGTTGTGTGTATGTTTTAATGACCATGAGTGGAAGGCAGTGTGTGTGTGAATGAGGGTGGTGGTTGTGTGTATGTTTTAATAACCAGAAGTGGAAGGTAGTGTGTGGGAATGAGGGTGGTGGTTGTGTGTATGTTTTAATAACCAGGAGTGGAAGGTAGTATGTGGGAATGAGGGTGGTGGTTGTGTGTATGTTTCAATGACCAGAGTGGAAGATAGTGTGTGTGAATGAGGTGGTGGTTGTGTGTATGTTTCAATGACCATGAGTGGAAGGTAGTGTGTGTGAATGAGGGTGGTGGTTGTGTGTATGTTTTAATGACCATGAGTGGAAGATAGTGTGTGCGAATGAGGGTGTGGTTGTGTGTATGTTTTAATGACCAGGAGTGGAAGATAGTGTGTGCGAATGAGGGTGGTGGTTGTGTGTATGTTTTAATGACCAGGAGTGGAAGGCAGTGTGTGTGAATGAGGGTGGTGGTTGTGTGTATGTTTTAATGACCAGGAGTGGAAGGCAGTGTGTGTGAATGAGGGTGGTGGTTGTGTGTATGTTTTAATAACCAGGAGTGGAAGGCAGTGTGTGTGAGTGAAGGTGGTGGTTGTGTGTATGTTTTAATGACCATGAGTGGAAGGCAGTGTGTGTGAGTGAGGGTGGTGGTTGTGTGTATGTTTTAATGACCATGAGTGGAAGGCAGTGTGTGTGAGTAGAGGTGGTGGTTGTGTGTATGTTTTAATGACCAGGAGTGGAAGGCAGTGTGTGTGAACGAGGGTGGTGGTTGTGTGTATGTTTAAATGACCAGGAGTGGAAGGTATTGTGTGTGAATGAGGGTGGTGGTTGTGTGTATGTTTTAATGACCATGAGTGGAAGGCAGTGTGTGTGAATGAGGGTGGTGGTTGTGTGTATGTTTTTATGACCAGAGTGGAAGGCAGTGTGTGTGAATGAGGGTGGTGGTTGTGTGTATGTTTTAATGACCAGGAGTGGAAGGCAGTGTGGGTGAATGAGGGTGGTGGTTGTGTGTATGTTTTAATGACCATGAGTGGAAGGCAGTGTGTGTGAATGAGGGTGGTGGTTGTGTGTATGTTTTAATGACCATGAGTGGAAGATAGTGTGTGCGAATGAGGGTGGTGGTTGTGTGTATGTTTTAATGACCAGGAGTGGAAGATAGTGTGTGCGAATGAGGGTTGGTTGTGTGTAGTGTTTTAATGACCAGGAGTGGAAGGTAGTGTGTGTGAATGAGGGTGGTGGTTGTGTGTATGTTTTAATGACCAGGAGTGGAAGGCAGTGTGTGTGAATGAGGGTGGTTGTGTGTATGTTTTAATGACCAGGAGTGGAAGGCAGTGTGTGTGAGTGAAGGTGGTGGTTGTGTGTATGTTTTAATGACCATGAGTGGAAGGCAGTGTGTGTGAGTGAAGGTGGTGGTTGTGTGAATGTTTTAATGACCAAGAGTGCAAGGGAGTGTGTGTGAATGAATGTGGTGGTTGTGTGTATGTTTTAATGACCAGGAGTGGAAGGCAGTGTGTGTGAATGATGGTGGTGGTTGTGTGTATGTTTTAATAACCATGAGTGGAAGGTAGTATGTGTGAATGAGGGTGGTGGTTGTGTGTATGTTTTAATGACCAGGAGTGGAAGGTAGTGTGTGTGAGTGATGGTGGTGGTTGTGTGTGTGTTTTAATGACCAGGAGTGGAAGGCAGTGTGTGTGAATGAGGGTGGTGGTTGTGTATATGTTTTAATAACCAGGAGTGGAAGGTAGTGTGTGTGAGTGATGGTGGTGGTTGTGTGTATGTTTAAATGACCAGGAGTGGAAGGTAGTGTGTGTGAATGAGGGTGGTGGTTGTGTGTATGTTTTAATGACCAGGAGTGGAAGGTATGGTCCTCCAGGAGTAGGAAGCAGTGAGAGTACCCATTTCAATGTTGTGAGGTCACTTTGAAGTTTACTTTCACCTCTATTTGACCAGTAGTGGAAAGAGCAACTTTACCTTCTTTCAGGGGGAAGAGGGGTGTGTAAGATACTCAGGAATGGCTCATAATGTAATTTTCTCTTAACTTAAGCACTTAAGAGTGACTGTAGTGAGAAGATCTATTTATCACTTTTGTATGAAAAAAAAGTCTTGAGGGGAAAAAGTACTCCCAAAACTTGGAGAGTTTCTGCAAAAGGATTTTGTTTGTTTGTTTTGTGCCAAAAATTATTTTTTGGTGTATGTATGTTTGTGTATTTAACGTACATAAAGACTTGTTGATGTTAATTTGCTTGTTTATTTTAATATTTATTTGCTATACTCCATACCCCCAAAGGAATGAAAGGACTAAATCCAAGTGGGTGTTTGTGTGTTGTCAGTACAGCCTGATGTTAATCTGAAAATTAACTATTTTGAGTGGATCACTTTGTATGTGCATCTGTGTTAATATGTGTGTCTGTGAGTGTCTACTCCATACAGCCTATGTTAACTGTGCAATTAGACTGAAGGTGAGGTTTAATGAGGAATATTTCAAATCTGTTAGAGGAAAAATGATTCATGTCAGATGCAGCAGTGGCAATTGCGAAACGAGTCAGTTTCTAGCATTATGTGTCAATCAAACTTAAGGTGGATGTGTTTATCAGGATTTTCCCAAAGCACTAGGGAGTGAACATCATTCTTCTTCCTTCTGGGAGATTAGAGGTTATCCTGATGAAACGCCACTTTCCCACTGTACGCCCAGTGAAATTCTACTTTTTGTGTTATTCATTTCTCATTTGGAGAAATCGCACATGAATTTAGAATGCAGTGTGGACATACAATATATCCAGTGAAAGCACAGATCCTGAAACAGAATTGTGAAACTAACACTATAGCTGACAGCTGCACTGATGTTGGCAACATGTTAAGATCTTTGCTGCGTATCAGAGCTGCCACTGTGCACCCATGTTAATTTTCCAGCTCTGTATGTGTCGGTCACAGTGTTACCTCATCTATTTCAGGAATGTAAAATTGGGGGAGTCAGATGTCTGGCAACACATCATTTCCAAATGTTAGAAGTTATGGTATGAGGCTGAATGGCTTGTGCCCAGATGGTCAATGCTGGCAACTGCTATTGGGCTGTCTGTCAAAATCTGAACTACTATGTTTGTAATTGTGTTTTTGTTTTTTCCAACGGACATGTTGCCAGGAGAGAAAGTTCAGGAAAGGCAAGAGGTCATGCCTGCTCAGTGGCTGTGGGAGAACTAGGCTGGACTCAGGGCGGCTCGTGACAAAGTGAGGGAATGCCTTCAGCCATTTGCAACCAAAACGACGACAAAAGGATTGCCAGTGGTGTCAGGCTGACACAAAATCCAAGATTACTGGTGAAAAAGGGTGCTGGTTGTTACCTTGATGCCTGGGCCACAAGGAAATCTGTTGTCAAGCCTTTTGATGGCTTGAGTCGGGAGAAGAGAGTGATTCGCATAGTGATACAGTTGTACTTCCCTCTCCTTAATATGAAACCACGTGGAACTTGGGAAGCACCTTTTGAAGAGGAAGAAGATACTGAGCCAGAAAGGATGTCTTACCTTGAATGATTTGTCATTTATCTCCTCTGTCCTGAAGCTGAGATCTTTAGTTCCCAGGAAGAAGATACTGATCCAGAAAGGATATCTTACCTTGAATGATTTGTCATTATCGCCTCTGTCCTCAAGCTGAGATCTTTAGTTCCCAGGGCTACACCGCCACTAGCTCAGGAAGAACTGATTGATGTCTGTGACGTGGTGCGGCCAATTCACTAGCGTCTGCATAGGTGCTGAAAGACCTGGTAGTTCCAGGTGCTTAACAGAGCTCAAGCAGAAGGAAAATAAACATGGTATCTGATTATGAAATATATAAGAAATAACCTGAAAGTAAACTGACGTGCGTAATTCAGTAGTGTGTGTGTGTGTGCGCGTGTACATGTGTGTGTGTGTGTGTGTGTGTGTGTGTGTGTGTGTGTGTGTGTGTGTGTGTGTGCGCGTGTACATGTGTGTGTGTGTGTGTGTGTGTGTGTGTATGTGTGTGTCTGTGTGTGTCTGTGTGTGATATTTCACCTTTTCAGGAAGACAGTAAACAAGATCTACTCCATGGCTTGCGTCAAGTGATCCTTCACTGCCTGCTTCAAGCCTCCCTGGAGAAGCACACCACCATTGCTTTTCCTGTCCTTGGTTCAGGACAACTGAAGTATCCCAGTGATGTGGTTGCCAAGGTGATGTTCTCCACGGCCAGCAATTTCTTCAGGGAGATGCCCAGCACATCACTTCAGACTGTGTTCATAGTTGTGTACCCACGGAACCTGGAAGCCCTTCAGGTATGCTTACCACTGTTATTTGTGTCATTCAGATCTTTTGTTGTGGTTGTGGTTGCTCTTTGATCTTGACAGGCATGAGTTCTGGACATTCGCCACTGGCTGCAGTGAATGTGTAAACATTAGAAGTTATGGTTGCAAAGTGAGATGACTGCAGGCGGAAATCTAAACAAATCTTAAATAAATGTTAGCGAACCACCCAGAGAAACATGGACAAATGAGTCACAAGACAAAACACAATGCGTTTCACTTGCGATCTGAAGCGATCAAAGCTAAGTGAATTTTCGTTATTTTATTCGTTTGTTTCTCACCTGAGGAAGACCTAAGAGGTCAAAACGCGTTGTGTTTTGTCTTGTGACTCGTTTGTCCACGTTTCTCTGGGCGGTTCGCTAGCATTTATTTAAGATTTCATTAGAAGTTACGCTTTTATACCAACAAATGAGTGAATATGTTGTTTCAACAGAAATCAAAATCAATATTTCAACTTGTTTCATTTTCTTTTAATGCAATTTATAAATCACCTTCTCTAGCATGGTGATGAATCTAGAAATCTTCAGTTGTTTGTTTGTTTGTTTGATTTTTGTCAGCAGAGGTATGCAAACACTGACCAGGGAAATCTATAATCATCGGACTTTGTCAAAAGATGGAATATTCCCCAAGGAAAAAACAGTTAATTTGTTTTTTAATAATCCCCCCCCCCCCCCCTCGCCAGCTTTGTGTATGCATAATTTTAACATTTCAGGAATAAAATCGGAAATGAAATGAGGCAGGGAACAGTAAACGATAAACAGTAAACAAGTTGGGTATTTTTTGCTCCCATAAGAAAACCTAACACAGAGTAACTTTTATTCAAGACTGGCACGGCCTTTTAAACTTGAATAAAGTCAGACAAATACATAGACGAACAATCTAATAGTGGGGGAAAAAACAAGCGCAGGCCAACAACTGAACTATCTTCATAGTAATGACTTGGTAAAGATTTGGACTTAAGGGGGGGGGGGGGGGGGGGAATTTGAAGATGGAGAAACTGGGAACATGAAATTAAGAAAATATGTTACAGATATGAAAACTCTTCACTAGCTGCATAAGGGAACCATCGCAATCCCTTTTGAAGGCAGATATATTTGTATTGCCTGCTCCGAGGCCTTTCGTCCGCTGGGTCGGACTCATCAGGGAGACACGGCTGGTTGTGTTTGCGCTCCTGGTGTCAAACAGAGACACACCACAGTCCATAATACTGTGGTGTTCTCACCACCAAGGGTGCAAAAAAGAATCCAATAGCACCCCCAAAGCAGCCAGTGAAGAGTAGTAAATGAAACCAAACTTTTTCAGCAGTTTGAATTTATGTCCAGTTTTGTGTATGTGTGCGTGTGTGTGTGTGTGTGTGAGTGTGAGTGTGTGTGTGTGTGTGTGTGTGTGTGTTAAGAGCTACACTTGATTTTTTTGGGTGTAAATCTATCATGAAGTTATGGTGCTGTTATCACAGTGTAGTACACAACTGTCTTGGAAAAAGCATTCCTTGTTCAGTTCTTGTTTTGGCAGGACTGTCATAGTCATTTCTGCACAGCGTTGATGTGATGTGATCTAGGTTCAGTGCCAGGATATAGACAGCTGCTGATCAGAAATTGCACAGCATTAAGACTGCAAATAACCATGAACTGTTGGTTTGGTGGTTGTGTTTAGGTAGCTGCTGGTCAGAGCTGACACTGCATTAATACAGGAATAGACAGCTGTTGATCAGGTGTGGAACTGCATTAAGACAGCCAATAACCATGTACTGTTGGTTTGGTGGTTGTATTGAAGTAGCTGCTGGTCAGAGCTGACACTGCATTAATACAGGAATAGACAGCTGTTGATCAGGTGTGGAATTGCATTAGCATTTATCTGATGGGCAAGGATGCTGTTGTTCAAAGAACTGCCTCCATTGCCAGCTACAAGCATTCTCATAATGGCAGTGATCTTCACAAATCCCTTTCCAGTACCATGTTTTTACATTATTTCTGGTTCCCTTGATTTATATTTTGCTCTCCAGCCAGATATGCTTTGTGAAAGTTTTTTTAAGATAAAAATGGAAAGTGGACCATAATTCCCATCCAGTCAACTTAACCTGATGAAAATCGACTGGAGATGATTCAGCAAACATTTCTTTTGATTTGGAGTCTGAATCTTATGAATCGTGTCCTGTACTGCAGTGAGACATGGCTTTTCATCCCTAGCCTCAGTATTTTGTCAACATGCATGATTCTACTTGCAGGCTTTCAAGATGGAAGAAATCAGCCAGAAGTACAGATTACCAGCTGAGGAAGGGAATTCGGTTGATGAGTGTAAGACGTTGGAGGAATATTGCTATCTGTTCCAGTTTCTTTAGAAGTCTCTTTTAAAGTGTGTACTCCATTACCAGAAAGTGAAAGTCATTGTCTTTCTTTCATTAGTCTTTTTTTTTTTCTACACATATGTACTGTTAAAATGACACAAATGTCTCCTTTCCATTTCTCTCTTTCTCACTTTTTTTTCCTCTGTCTGCATCTATTGTTTTGCAGTGTGTATGAGCACATGTGTGTAATCATGGTTCCTAATCTAATATATAAAGGGCAAATTCTGTCTGTGTGTGTGTGTGTGTGTGTCTGTGTACGCTATAGACTCAAAAACGGCTCAACCGATTGTCATGAAATTTGGCAGGTACGTCCGTTGTGACCTGAGGATGGTTTTGGGCTAATCTCTAAAAAAATAAAAACCGTTAAAAACCGTTAAAAAACTGTTATAACGGTTTCAAAGACATCTTTTTCCTCTGCTTTTCTTCGAATAGCCGTTGTGACATTGCACAGGTACAGGACTACTTCTCTAAAATTAAAACCGTTATTTGGCAGTTAAAAAACGTTATTTATAACAGTTAAAAACCGTTAAAAACACCAAACCCTATCAAAGAAACTGTTTAAAACCCGATCTTCTTGAAATTTAGCAGGTATGTCTGTTGTGACCCGAGGATGGTTTTGGGCTAATCTTTAAAGAAATAAAACCGTTAAAAACTGTTAAAAAACTGTTATAACGGTTTCAAAGACATCTTTTTCCTCTGCTTTTCATCAAATGGCCGTTGTGACATTGCACAGGTACATCGAACCTAGAGGGACATCTCCCGAGTAACATAGGGTCATTGGACAGTTTCTACGACAGTTATTTATGACCGTTAAAAACCGTTAACAACACGTACCCCCCTAAAAACGATCAAAAATACAATCTTTTCTGATGTTGGCGGCAAAGGGAGTCCTCGGATCGCCACCAAACTTGGCATGAGTCTAGGAGGACATACTGTGAATAACATTGGGTCATTCGATAGTTTTTATGACCGTTATTTATCACCGTTAAAAAGAGTTATTTTCTAAATTTAGACCTTTCTTGATGAAATTTGGTATACAGGTGTAGTTTTAAATGCTGTACAATGATATACAACTTACACGAACCGAAACTTAAAATTGACCGTTAAAAACCGTTATTATATAAATTTAGACCGTTCTTGATGAAATTCGGTATACAGATGCAGTTTTACACGCTGAACAATGATATACAACTTACACGAACGGAAACTTAAAAATTGACCGTTAAAAACCGTTATTATATAAATTTAGAGCGTTCATGATGAAATTCGGTATACAGATGCAGTTTTACACACTGAACAATGATATACAACTTACACGAACGGAAACTTAAAATTGAGCGTTAAAAACCGTTAAGATCCGTTATTTTCTAAATTTAGACCTTTCTTGATGAAATTTGGTATACAGGTGCAGTTTTACACGCTGATCAATGATAGACAACTAATATGAACAGAAACTTAAAATTGACCGTTAAAAACCGTTAATTTCTAAATTTAGAAATGGTATCACCGTTAAAAAGCGTTATTTTCTAAATTTAGACCTTTCTTGATGAAATTTGATATACAGGTGTAGTTTTCAATGCTGAACAATGATATACAACTTACACGAACCGAAACTTAAAATTGACCGTTAAAAACCGTTATTATATAAATTTAGACCGTTCTTGATGAAATTCGGTATACAGATGCAGTTTTACACGCTGAACAATGATATACAACTTACACGAACGGAAACTTAAAAATTGACCGTTAAAAACCGTTATTATATAAATTTAGACCGTTCCTGATGAAATTCGGTATACAGACGCAGTTTTACACGCTGAACAATGATATACAACTTACACGAACGGAAACTATAAAATTGAGCGTTAAAAACCGTTAAGATCCGTTATTTTCTAAATTTAGACCTTTCTTGATGAAATTTGGTATACAGGTGCAGTTTTACACGCTGATCAATGATAGACAACTAATATGAACAGAAACTTAAAATTGACCGTTAAAAACCGTTAATTTCTAAATTTAGAGATGGTAGTCTGCAGAGGATTTCAGAAATACACCGAAGTTATGATGCTCTGCAATACCGTCTGATTTTTGTCTGTCAACAAGAGCCATGGTCAGACATTTTCATCCCGTGGGGCAGATCTGACCGTTCCGTGTTTTACACATGGAATGTTCTACGTTGCAGCATCACGAACTGGAAGCGCAGAAACACTGACTATACTTGCGCCAAACAGGGAGACCAGAAATGTTGTCAACCCAGAGGCCCTCTAATAGACATAATACATCGTGAAAATGCAATCTTTTCACAGAGTTGTCATGTTTGAGTTGGGTTTAACGTCCGTGCCAAAATCAAGGATATGCAGACGGCTGGTCCATCACATTAGACTGACACCTGCGGGGCCAGGGTGGACATCGGGGTGAACTATGGTCATTTTAGCTGGAAACATTCCACATTAAAATTTCCAAGACCAAGCCGGGATTCGAAACCACGACCTTTGGATCATGAGTCCAGCGCCTTATCCACTAGGTTATGGCGGCCCCTATAGAGTTGTCATTTTGGAGCACTTCAATCGAGGAATTGAGAATGCATCGGTAAGTTCATTAAGTACAGGCATCCCTCTATCGACTGTGTATCGTATTACGAAAAAAAATTGTGAGGTAAAATTGATTGAGAGGCAAGAAGGGTCATAGAGCAGGGTGAGGACAGCTACCCCAAGTACAGGAGACGTGAGGAGTCTGAATGAGGACATACTGGGACTGTGAAGCTTGGGCAGAGAGAAATCATCGTCACCAACCAGTGGGTTGTCCCCTACAACCCTTACCTCCTACATTAGTTCAACTGCCACATCAATGTGGAAATATGCAGTAGCATAAAATTCATCAAGTACGTCCTGAAGTATGTCCACAAGGGCACAGACCAAGCCGTCTTCCAACTCCAAGCCACTCAGGCAGGTGAAGGAACAGCTCAACAACCTCCAGTCATTGATGAGATCCAAATGTACCAGAATGCCCGCTACGTTGGCAGCATCGAGGCGACCTGGAGACTCCTGGGATTTGACCTGCATGAGCGCCACCCCATGGTGCAGAGACCAGCTGTCCATTTGGAGAATGGACAATGGGTCTACTTCAATCCACACAACACAGCGCAAAGAGCACAAGGCTCTCCCCCAGAAGCAACCCTTACCGCCATCTTTAGCCTATGCTCTCAAGACCCTACAGCACGAGAGCTGAAGTACGTGGAAGTCCCTGAGCACTTCACATTGATGTCCACTCAGAATATGTGGAAGAAACGACAAAGGGGCACTGCAATCCGGCGATTGTACAGTATCAGTCCTCGCCAGGGAGAGTGCTACTTCTTGAGGCTTCTACTCAACGTTATGAAAGGATCCCATTCGTACGAGGAGCTGAAGATTGTCAACGGCTATGTCCACAACATTTTTCGAGATGCTTGCAATGCTCTTGGACTCCTAGATGATGACCGCCTTCTACAACTTGCCCTGGAGGAAGCCTCCATCTCTCAGAGACCCCGACTGCTGCGTGACTTCTGTATTATCCTGGTGGCTTTCAACCCCAGTAACCCAGGCAACCCGTGGAACCTCTTCAGAGACCATCTTGCTGAAGATTTCCTCTTCCAAGTCCGAAGAGATGTCTATTATGAAGCGCAGTACACAGATGCCATCTACAACCAAGCTCTTACTGTGATTCAGGACAAACTCTTCCTTCTTGGAGGCAAGTCTACAGAGGAGTATGGGATGCCAACAGTCACACAACAACAAACTGTGCCTCGAGAATACTACCGCAAGACCAATTACGACACTACTGCACTCCGGGCAGCAGCTGATGACCAGCTGAAGAAGCTGACAGCTGACCAGAGAGACGTGTACGACAGCTTTATGACCATGGTTGAGCAGAGGCAGGATCCCACAGCAAGCAGCAACATAATGTTCCTTGATGCTCCATGAGGGACAGGAAAGACCATCCTGAATCTTATCCTGAACAGGATCCGCTCCACAGGCAAAATAGTGCTAGCCACTGCTTCCAGTGTCATTGCCGCTACTCTTTTGCCGGGTGGGCGGACAGTAAATAGCATTTTCAAGGTCCCTCTGGATGCCGACAAGCAAGAAACGCCAACCTGCTCTGTCAAGCGTGGGTCAACGTTGGCCAAAGTCATCAAAGAGGCTGCAACCGTCATAATTGATGAAGCTCCCATGACCCACAAAGCTGTCTACGAGGCCATGGACTCTACGCTGCAGGACATCACCCAAGTGCACAGGCCAATGGGAGGCATCCCAACGCTGTTCTGTGGGGACTTCAGGCAGATCCTCCCTGTCGTCCTCAATGGCACCAGAGCCAACATTGTCAACGCCTGTCTGATAGCCAGGAGGATCTGATAGAAGCAGTCTACCCGGATCTTCATGCTCACTGTGCAGACTCAGACTGGTAAGCGGAAAGGGCCATAATCTCCTCCCTGAACGAGACTGTCAACAGGCTGAACAGAAAAATCGTAGCTGACTTCCCTGGAGAGGAAACTGTACAGATCTGTTGACACGGCCAAGAATGATGATGAGGTAGTCCTTTATCCACAAGAACTCCTGAACTCCATTGAGATTTCTGGACTTCCACCACATGAACTGTTGCTGAAATCTGGAGTCCCTATTATCATTCTCCGCTCACTGGACCCGCCAAAGGTGATCAGTGGCACCCGATGTGTCTTCACCAGACTGCACAGGAACGTTGTAGAAGCGAAAATATCATGTGGCCCCCACAAAGGTGAACCGGTGCTGCTCCCCAGAATTCCTCTGGAACCCATGGACTCACCCCTGCCATTCCAGTTCTGACGGCTTCAGTTTCCCATGAAACCAGCTTTCGCTCTGACAATCATCAAGAGCCAGGGTCCGACATTTTCATCCCTTGGGGCAGACCTGACCGTTCTGTGTTTTACACATGGAATGTTCTACGTTGCAGCATCACGAACTGGAAACGCAGAAACACTGACTATGCTTGCGCCAAACAGGGAGACCAGAAATGTCTACCCAGAGGCTCTCCAATAGAGAGATACATGATACATCGTGAAAATGCAGTCTTTTCACAGAGTTGTCATGTTTGAGTTGGATTTAACGTCCGTGCCAAAATCAAGGATATGCAGACGGCTGGTCCGTCACATTAGACTGACACCTGCGGGGCCAGGGTGGACATCGGGGTGAACTATGGTCATTTTAGCTGGAAACATTCCACATTAAAATTTCCAAGACCAAGCCGGGATTCGAAACCACGACCTTTGGATCATGAGTCCAGCGCCTTATCCACTAGGTTATGGCGGCCCCTACAGATTTGTCATTTTGGAGCACTTCAATCGAGGAATTGAGAATGCATCGGTAAGTTCACAAAGTACAGGCATCCCTCTATGGACTGTGTATCTATGGAAAAAAATTCGTGAGGGAAAACAGATTGAGAGGCAAGAAGGGAGTTGGCGTCCGAAGAAATTGGGTGAAGTAGATAGGAGGAGGCTGGGGCAATTGGTTCGGCATGGGAAAAACGAAACAAACCCAAGCTGAATTTTATTGTATTGTCTTTTAAGTGGTGAGAGAGAGGGGTGGCCAGAAAATTATTGTACAGATATACCCGAGCGAAGCCGGGTACACCGGCTAGTAATAAGTATAACTTTGATTGACCTACTCGTTTTTGAGTGAACCAGTATTTTAGAAAGAAGAAGAAAAAAGAATATTTGCATGGATGCAGACATGGATTTATGCACACGAGCACACAGGTATGTGTGAGTGTGTGTATTGACATGTACAGGGTCGTGTATATGTAAGTAGGCATTTGCATACATGTGTGTGTGTGTGTTTGGTGTGTGTGTGTGTGTGTGTGTGTGTGGTCATGTAAACAGGCATGTGAATGTCAGTGTTTTGTTGCCATGTAGGCATTCTGAGAGGTGACCAATTAAAAATGAGAGAACAACTCTGCTGTTATGGCATCTTATTATCTTGTTATGCGAAAATCCAAGAACATTTAGAACTTGTTTCATCTTAGAGTTGAAGTGGGGATTAAACCCAGGGCTTCTGAAAGAGGACAATGCATTATTCATTAACACAGTTGGGGCTGCCATGATCACTACTAAGATTGATTGCTCATAGAAATATATTGCAAAGAGGACATTTTAGATTGTAAACAGGGTTCGTATGCTTCTTGAAACTCCTTGAATTCTGACAGCGAATTTCAAGACCTTGAATTTTGTTCATGGGGGTCTGTAGGAACCCTGGTAAAGGGAAGCATGTATAGGCTTCCAGATTCTTTTTTTTTTCTTCTTTAATCTGTAAACTCAGCAGGGGTCCACATGAGCACTGCTGACAAAGATTGATTATAGAAATATATCATAGACAGGACATTTAACATTGTTAAGAGAAGTTTTTATTGGCTTTCTTTTTTATGTAACACAATAGAGGCCCCGTGAGCACTGCTAGCAGACAATGACTGTCCATAGAAATATATCGCGAACAGGATATTTTAGATTGTAAAGGAAAGCGTGGACAGCCATTCAAATTTTAAAAAATCTTTTGTTACACTTTGTGATACATTGATTTAATTATAGCACAAGCTATCCGAAAGAGCAAACCTGGTGTAGGAGAAAGCCTGAAAGTGACCAGGAAGATGTGATTGAAATCACTCTTGAGCAGTACCCCAAATTCCAGTCATGAGGCATTAGTACATCGTGATCTTTGTAAAAAAGATTTTTCTGTACATGTTGACCACATCCCTTAAATTGGCTCACTTGGCGTTCCAAGGCTTTCATACCAGCATATAAAGAAATGATTCAGTACAAGAAAAATAAAAAAGTTTGTAAAAATCTTTAAATGGACACCAACATTTCTCAGTCCCTGTTCACTTCTCTATTGACATTTTTTTTATTATTCGTATCAACATTCTTGTCAAAATCTAGTTCATTGTCTGAAGTCATGCCTAGACATTTGTATTCGTCTACCATGTCAACAATTTGACTATCATATGGTATGGGTGGCTGATCTTTTTGAAATTCAAATACTTTTTTTATTATCGTTTTTATTTTTGTGTGGTTTCCAGGTGGAATGCAGATGAACATCAATAGTCACAAGATCCAGATCATTCATGGAAGTGTGGTCAATAAGCCATGTCTATCTGATGTCAGCATAGAGAGAGATCCTGCTTCACGCACATCAGGTATCACTGTGGATAGTTTGATGGATGAAATAGTGCCTGCTTAAATTGAAATGCGAGTTATCTCAATCACTGTGCTTAGATGGTCATTATGCCATCTGAAAAACATTTTAAAAGGCACAAAGCCAGTTTCTTATTTCATTTATGTTCAGTTAATCGATGCGACAAGTGCTGGGGCCTGAAACATACACAGATACAGACATGAAATACAGACAGGCATGCAAGTGTGTGAATACATAATTAAGCTGAGAAGCATAGACACACACACTGATATTAGCACAGCCATACATGCATGCAGGTGCTCATACACACACACACACACACACACACACACACACACACACACACACACACACACACACACACACATACACACACACACACACACACTCACTCACTCACTCACTCACTCATTCATTCTGTGTTTGTAGTGAGTAATTCAAACATAAATCGTTGTATCTGCTTCACATGCACTTTTGAAATTGTGATGATTTTGTTGTTTTCCATATTCTCTACAGTCTGTCGTTTCCAAGGACAAAATATTAAACAATGTGAGAAAATGAGAACACCTGTCTCAGTTTTTTTTCATATTTACCTGTGCAAACAAATGCCTTTTCTCCATTAGGCATGGAGCAGAACAAACAGAAAGAATCTCTCCAAAAAAATCGAAATGGAGAGTGGAGAGGTAACTTTACCTTAAACCATGAGGAATACAGAAGTGGTCTCCCTTGGAAAACAAGTAATCAACACGCTCCCCTAGCCAGAATTTAATTTTCTCTTTTTCTTCGATGAGGAATCATGCTCTCTTGTCTCAGGTATACTACCATGGATTCACAGAAGTGTTCCTTCAACTCAGCTTTCTCTTGTCAAGAAGAGTCGTACAACTCAAGCCGAAAAATTCAAAGGAGCTGTTTTGGCTTGCCTCTGCTCTACAGTCACCACCATTACAGGGGGCATTTGTGCTCTCCAATTTAGCTACCATTTCTTCACCCTCAGTTTCCAGAAATTGCAGCTCCTGTGGAAGATGGGTTTCGTCCCTCAACAAGCATGAGACCTGTGTTTTTTGCACCAACTGTTCCCTCTTCACCCCTGCAGCTCATGTGAATGTTGGCCGGCTTCTACTTGGCACTCAGTGTTCGGCTTTTGGTCTGATAGTCGGTGAGTTTTGGCTTCACTGCTTCTACACTGGTCCCAGGTTCAGTGGAGATTGGTCAGCCAGTCCTCCCCAGCACGTTCTCTGACCCTTACCCTGGACAAGCTATGTTGGAAGAGCGGCTGTTTACCCAAAGTCAACTCGGAAGAGTTTGCCACCTCGAAGCAACTCCGGTTTGGAGAGCTGTTCAGAAGGCGTGTTCCCTGGGGTGGTTACCAGTGTGACTGGGCGCAGTCTGGGCATTGTAAGCAGGGAGGACAGGCTGCACTCGGATGGAAAGCTCATCTTTTCCCAGACTTTCTCTAATGCAGTGGTTCTTAGGAAGTCCAGAACTCAGAACACATCAATCTTTTAGAGATGCAGGCAGTCCTTGTGGCACTTCGCAGTTGGTCCTGTCTCGTGAAAGGGAAGTCTGTGACAGTGTTTTCAGATAACTTGACATCACCAGTTTGAAGAACCAAGGGTTTACTCATTCCAGGCTGTTGAACGCTCTGGCAGTGGTGTTACATCTTTTTTGTCAGGCGATGGAAATCTCCTTGCTTACAAGGCACATCCCAGGCAAACTCACAATCCAGGAAGGATCAGGTGCTGTAATTGGAGTGGGTGCTCAACATGAATGTTTTTTGGTCCATATGTCAGTGTCTGGGAACACCCCAAGTGGACCTGTTCACGATCAGATGAAACAAACAGCTTCCAGTTTTGGCTCACCGGTTCCAGACCCACTAGCAATAGCTGTGGATGCTCTGTCAGTTTTGCGGAAAGAGCTGTTTGGTTGTGCATTTTTCCCATCTCTCCTAATTCAAGCAGTCTCAAAAAGGCGTCCAAAGAGAAATGCCTGTCAACCCTTGTTTCCACTGTGAAATGGATAAATAGTTGGATCAAGCTTCTGATTTCTCTGCTGGTGAAGGTCCCAGCCTCTCTCCCCTCTTGAAAAGATCTTTTCCAGTCAAGGACAAGGAGATGGCACATCAATTTAGAATCCCTCAGTCTTCATGCCAGTCTCATATCAGGTGATATTTCTGTATGCAGAGACGTTTCCTCCCTTCTTCTGTGGAGAAAATGATGGCTGGCCAAAGACAGTGCACTTAAAAGTATATGATAGTAAGTGGAGAATTTTTCCAAAGTGCTGTACACAGGCTGGTGTCTCCACGGCAGAGGCTATGGTTGAGGATGTTGCCCTTTTTTTTTTTAGGACCTTCAGATTTCAGAAAGGAAAGCCAGCACCTTGAGGGCTTTAGAGAAGCTATTGCTGTGACCTTCAGATTTCAGAAAGGAAAGCCAGCACCTTGAGGGGCTTTAGAACAGCTATTGCTGTGACCTCAGATTTCAGAAAGGAAAGCCAGCACCTTGAGGGGCTTTAGAACAGCTATTGCTGTGACCTTCAGATTTCAGAAAGGAAAGCCAGCACCTTGAGGGGCTTTAGAACAGCTATTGCTGTGACCTTCAGATTTCAGAAAGGAAAGCCAGCACCTTGAGGGGCTTTAGAACAGCTATTGCTGTGACCCTCAGATTTCAGAAAGGAAAGCCAGCACCTTGAGGGGCTTTAGAACAGCTATTGCTAAGACGCTCAGATTTCAGAAAGGAAAGCCAGCACCTTGAGGGGCTTTAGAACAGCTATTGCTGTGACCCTCAGATTTCAGAAAGGAAAGCCAGCACCTTGAGGGGCTTTAGAACAGCTATTGCTGTGACCCTCAGATTTCAGAAAGGAAAGCCAGCACCTTGAGGGGCTTTAGAACAGCTATTGCTGTGACCCTCAGATTTCAGAAAGGAAAGCCAGCACCTTGAGGGGCTTTAGAACAGCTATTGCTGTGACCCTCAGATTTCAGAAAAGAAAGCCAGCACCTTGAGGGGCTTTAGAACAGCTATTGCTGTGACCTTCAGATTTCAGAAAGGAAAGCCAGCACCTTGAGGGGCTTTAGAACAGCTATTGCTGTGACCCTCAGATTTCAGAAAGGAAAGCCAGCACCTTGAGGGGCTTTAGAACAGCTGTTGCTGTGACCTTCAGATTTCAGAAAGGAAAGCCAGCACCTTGAGGGGCTTTAGAACAGCTATTGCTGTGACCTTCAGATTTCAGAAAGGAAAGCCAGCACCTTGAGGGGCTTTAGAACAGCTATTGCTGTGACCTTCAGATTTATGGGCAGAGATATTGACATTAGTCATGATCCCTTTCTGTGTAGTTGGTGTTTGGGCACACCTCGTTGTTTGCTCCTTTTCATAGGGATCATTTTGCCTTTACCACTGGAATTTTGGTGTCCTTGGTACACCCCTCCGGGGGTTGCAACCTTGCCGTGGTCGGAGGGCTTGCGTGGTCCTGTGATCCCTTAGGCTTTGCTGGCGGGGGCATCAATACTTGAAGATAGGCTGGTTTTTTAAAACTGCTTCTAGGCCTGAGAAGTCAAGATGCTGTCTGGCCTAAGCATAACGTGGTAAGGAGTTGATGCCCCTGGTAGGGCTTCCCATGTCAGATAGGCTAAGGGTGAGGATCCTGACTAATAGTAACCCGCCTTCCTCCTTTTCTTGTTTTCTGCCTCTCTTATTTGGCTCTTTTCTATCTTCGTCTCCCCTTCAAGTCTTCTTTTCCACACTCCTTTTCTCTCTGTGGTCTTCTTATGATCCGCCGCGTTTGCCGTGCAGTGCGACCTGTGACGGAGGGGGATGAGATCCTGGTGATTGAGAGGGCCAACGCCCTCAACACATCACTTTGGCTCGGACCTCTCCTAGACAGGAGGTACACTCTGGCCCGCGTGTACTAATCGGCTCCCCCTTCTTGGGGCTGGGTCAAGACAGGCAGTTCTCCCGCTGGCCAAGTTAACCCCTGCAGTGCTCGGCTCTCTGTTCCCGGGAGTTGAGCATGATCAGGGGGGACAGGGGTAGTGGCGTTCTGTTTGTCGTATATCTCTCCTGAAGCCTGGAAGGGGTCAAGACAGTGATTTCGTGGCCCTGGCCCCTTAGTTGGACTCCAAGGTGGGTGGGTAAGGGAGAGACGAAATATAATTAAACTAAACATGGCTTTTTCAAAAATCATCCCCCCCCAAAAGAAGAGGAAGGCAGCAGCCCCTATTTCAGGGGATTTCGAATCGGACAGTGACTCGGATATAGAGATAAGAGAGAGGACAGGTTTCTGGGCTTCCTGGCTCGTGATAGAAGGGACGGAGCAGGAAAAGCCCATTTCAGCTCTGAGTCCTTTCACGATCCAGAAGGGCTTCCAAGGTCTAGCGGGTGACCCTCAGTCCGTGAAAAGGCTACGGAACGGATCATTCCTCGTCCAGTGCAGGTCAAAAAAACAATCGGAACAGCTGTTGAAGGCAAAAAAGCTCATGGACAGAGAGATTCGGGTGACTCGCCATAAGCAATTGAATTCATCCAAGGGAGTTATTCGGTGCCCGGATTTGAAAGGTGTCTCAGAAGTGGAGATCAAGACAGAACTTGCATCCCAAGGTGTGACAGAGGTGCATAGGGTGACAGTCAAAAAAGGTGCAGAAAGAGTGCCCACCAACACCCTCTTTCTGACATTCTGCAACCCTTTGTTGCCTCCGGTCATTAAAGTCGGATACCTGAATGTTCGTGTCCAACTGTATGTCCCATCCCCATTGAGGTGTTTTAAATGCCAGAAGTTTGGACATGTCAGAGACCGCTGTTCTGGGCAGGAGGTGTGTGGTATTTGTTGCAAGGCAACCCATGATGGTCCGTGTAAAGACCCGGCGCATTGTGCGAACTGCGGTGGTGACCATCCCTCCTCTTCACGCAACTGCCCTGTTTGGATTCAGGAGTCCACCATACAAAGGGTGAAAACTGAAAAAAGAATCTCGTTTTTTGAGGCCCGCAAACAGGTTGTTGGCAGTCAGACGCCAACAGCGTCTTCATATGCTTCGGCAGTAAAGAAAGTTTTGACCCGCTCAGTCTGCTGCCAGACTGATGGATTTGTTTTCTCCAAGACATTGCAAGGAAGACTTTTAAGCTCTGGTGGAAGCACGTCCACCACTTCCCGATCCAAAGTAGGTGCCCCTGGTGGAGGCAAAAAATCCGCCACCCCCCAGACTGCCCAGCAGTCAACTCCATCTGCTGCTGGGCAGATCAAAAAGCCAGCCCTTCCACCTCGACCTCCCTTGAGCAGTGCTCGTGCTGGCAAGGGAGTTCAACAGAGTGTGGAGATGGTGGAGATGACGAAACCTCCACCATCTCCAAAATCCAGGCCGCCTTCACCTGTGGGCAAATCTGCCAGCAGGTCTGAAGGCCAAACTAGTCCAGTTCAACTTTCTAATAAATTTGCTCCATTGACCGCAGACGGTGACGAGGAGATGACCTGATTTCTCTCCTATTCATCCTCCGCACCATGGACAGTACATTAATCCATTGGAATATCCGTGGCCTAAGTTCAAATTTTGAAGAGCTGCAGCTTCTGTGTCAAACTCTAAAACCTTCTGTCGTGGCTCTTCAGGAAACTAAAATTCAAAGCCAGAAGACCTTCACTCTTGCTGGCTTTAATATCCTTTCAAAACCTGCACAACCATCCACATTGGGATTGTCGGGCGGTGTTGCCCTTCTTTTACACAAAACTTTGCTGTTTAGTCCTGTCGCTCTGACTTCCTCCCTTCAGGCTGTAGCTGCAAGAGTCACTCTCCGCAGGACTGTTACAGTTTGCTCACTGTATCTGCCACCTTCTGTCCCAGTTTGTCGTCAGGACCTTGTCAATCTGATCAGAGAACTTCCTCAACCTTTTTTGCTGTTGGGTGACTTTAATGGACACAATCCTCTTTGGGGTAGTGTCAGTTCATCATCCAGAGGTCTGCTTCTTGAAGATGTCCTTTCAGACTTGGATTTGTGTTGCCTGAACGACGGAACTCCAACTTACCTCCACTCTTCCACAGGTTCACTTTCGTGTTTAGATTTGTCGATTTGTGACCCCTCGCTGGTCCTGGACTATGAGTGGTCTGTCCATGACGATCTACACGGAAGTGACCATTTCCCTGTTCTTTTAAAACCTGTATTAACTGAGAACGCTTCTGTCTCACAACATTTTAATTATAAGAAGGCCAACTGGGATCTTTTTGCAACTAATATTTCAAAAGAATTCCAGGAAATTGATTTTCTACAGAGTCCAGACGCAGCAGAATCTCTGACCACTACTGTGATAAACTGTGCTAAAACCTGTATTCCAATGTCTTCCGACAAACTCCAAATGCCCAAAACACCCTGGTTTAATTCAGACTGCCAACAAATCTCAAAAGTACGCAAACGGGCTCAGCGTCGGGTATACCACCGACCTTCAGGTCCCAACGCTCGAGCCCATCAGAAACTCCGCGCCAAATCCAGACACACGTTCAAAATCAGTAAACGTCAGTCTTGGAGAAACTTCTGCTCCGGGCTGACATCTAAAACTTCCAAGAAAAAAGTTTGGAACGTCATTAGAAAAATCAAAGGGAAGAACACCAACCCCTCCATTCACCACCTGAAACTTGCCGATGCTCTGGTCACTGACAAACAAGCTGTTGCCAATCTGTTGGCCTCCACCATCCAACAGAACTCCTCATCTTCAAATAAATCTGCAACCTTTTTAAGAAACAAAGAAATCAGAGAGAAATCTTCATACAATTTCACATCAGACAATTCTGAAGCCTACAATCTTCCTTTTTCAATCACCAAACTAAAATTAGCTTTGCAAACCTGCACTGATTCTGCCCCTGGTCTGGATGATATTCATTATCAGGTTTTGAAACATTTTCCAGACGGCTGTCTCCAGACCCTTCTTAAAGTATACAACCATATCTGGACCACAGGAGGGCGGAAAGCCCTGATCATTCCAATTCCAAAGCCTGAAAAGGACCTTACCAACCCTTCCAACTATCGTCAAATAGCTCTGACTAGCTGCCTCTGTAAGTTGATGGAAAAGATGGTCAACTCCCATCTGATATGGAAGCTGGAAACCGATGGCCTTTTGGCCAGTGAACAGTGCGGTTTCCGGAAGTACCACTCGACAGTTGACCATTTAATCCGTCTGGAAACCACCATCCGCAATGCCTTTGTCAATAAGCAGCATGTGGTCGCTATCTTTTTTTATCTTGAAAAAGCGTACGACACCACATGGAAATCAGGAATCCTTATGGACCTACACAAACTTGGTTTTCGTGGTCACCTGCCTCTGTTTATCCAAAACTTTCTGGCCGATCGACAGTTCCAGGTGCGTGTTGGCACCACACTCTCTGACATCCATGGGCAGGAGTTGGGTGTACCTCAGGGGAGCATCCTTTCTCCTGCCCTTTTCAGCATTAAACTTAATGACATTGTAAGCCAGGTAAGCCAGGGCTCTGAGTCTTCTCTGTTCGTAGACGACTTCGCGCTGTACACAGTGGGAGCTTCTTACCCCAGCGTACAGCGTCGACTCCAACTTTGTGTCAACAAGATCCAGCAGTGGGCCGAGGAAAACGGGTTTACCTTCTCACGTACCAAAACTCAGTCAATCCATTTTCACAATTTTCGTCAATTTTTTGTTGATCCTGAAATTCGTCTGGACAAGTCCACCATTCCAGCTGTAAAAGAAGCCAAATTCCTTGGAGTTATTTTTGATCAAAAACTCAACTTTCTCAGCCACATTAAAAATCTCAAAACCTCTTGCCAGAAAGCTCTGAATATTCTGCGGGTCGTAGCGCACACTGACTGGGGCGCTGATAAGAAAACTTTGCTGCATCTCTACAGAGCCCTGGTCCGCTCCAAACTGGACTATGGTTGTGCTGTGTACGGCTCTGCAAGACCCTCTTATCTGAAACTCTTGGATCCTATTCACCATCAAGGGCTTCGTCTCTGTCTTGGAGCATTCCACACCACCCCTGTGTACAGCCTGTACGCAGAGGCAGGTGAACCCTCACTGTCCAACCGCAGGCTGAAAATGTCTCTAAATTACTATATCAGACTGTTCTCAGAACCGCAGAATCCTGCCTATGACTGTGTCTTTGACCCCCAGTTTCAAAGCAAATTCGAAACCAACCCTAACTGTATTCCGCCGTTTGGTCTTCATATGCAGCCTCACGCGCGGAATGCACGTTTAGACCTAGGAGTTGTGTCGGATTTTTCCAAGTTTCCAGATCAGCCTCCGTGGACCTTTTTCACACCAGAGATTCGTTTTGATCTTGCAGCCTTTCGTAAAGAGTCTACCAGCTCTCTGGCATACAAGGCCTTGTATGCTGAACTCTGTTCAAAATTCCCATCTTATCAGAAAATTTTCACTGACGGTTCCAAGTCTGAGGATGGAGTGGCCTGTGCAGCCTATTGCCCTGGTGCTCCTTCTCAGATACTGTTAAAGCATATACCTCCAGATGCTTCTGTCTATTCTGCTGAAATCACTGCTCTGGTTCTGGCGTTGAGGATAATCTCACAATCCACTAAGAGGGACTTTCTGGTTCTGTCAGACTCGCTGTCAGCTTTGGAGGCCATAGCTGGCCGCAACCTTCTGCATCCAGAACTTTTACATTTCTTTGAACTTTTTAGCAAGTTGAAAGTGGATGGTTACAACATTACTCTGGCTTGGGTTCCTGGTCATGTTGGCATCGGAGGGAACGAAATGGTTGATCGTTTAGCCAAGAATGCCACAAGAGAGAAATTGTCCAACATATATATCCCCTGCTCAGATCTGAAACCCAAAATTAATGATTATGTGAAAGACCTCTGGCAGGAGGATTGGAATACCCAGACGGATAACAAACTCTTTCAGATCCGTCCAAACCTTAAGGAGTTCCTCCCATCTACGTCTGGTGGTCGTAAAGAGGAAACGGTTCTGTGCCGGCTGCACACCGGCCATTCGTGTTTTGCTCATTCCTACCTTTTAAAGAGTGAAGAAGCTCCGTGGTGCATTCCATGTCATGTGCCACTCACAATGAAACATATTCTTTTAGAGTGTTGGGACTTGCAGGATGTGAGACACAAACATTTTACAGCGGAGTCCATGAAGATCCTGTTCAGGGATGTCCCGCCTGACGTGATCCTTGACTTTTTGAGAGAGTAAACAAGTTGGGTATTTTTTGCTCCCATAAGAAAACCTAACACAGAGTAACTTTTATTCAAGACTGGCACAGCCTTTTAAACTTGAATAAAGTCAGACAAATACATAGACGAACAATCTAATAGTGGGGGAAAAAAAACAAGCGCAGGCCAACAACTGAACTATCTTCATAGTAATGACTTGGCAAAGATTTGGACTTAAGGAGGGGGGGGGGGGGGGGGGGGGGGGGGGGGGGGGATTTGAAGATGGAGAAACTGGGAACATGAAATTAAGAAAATATGTTACAGATATGAAAACTCTTCACTAGCTGCATAAGGGAACCATTGCAATCCCTCTTGAAGGCAGATATATTTGTATTGCCTGCTCCGAGGCCTTTCGTCCGCTGGGTCGGACTCATCAGGGAGACACGGCTAGTTGTGTCTGCGCTCCTGGTGTCAAATAGAGACACACCACAGTCCATAATACTGTGGTGTTCTCACCACCAAGGGTGCAAAAAAGAATCCAATAGCACCCCCAAAGCAGCCAGCGAAGAGTAGTAAATGAAACCGAACGAAAGTGTGGGGAGGAAAAAAGTTGCTGAAAAACTAAAGACATTATGCAAATAGTATAAAATGTAGGGACAATCTTTGAGCCTACGCTTGAGGATCCACCCAAAGATGCAAGGGAGATCAAAAGACAAACACACAGAAGGACAGAAACAAATACAAATAACCTCAATGTAATCAAAACAAAATCGGAAATGAAATGAGGCAGGGAACAGTAAATGATAAACAGTAAACAAGTTGGGTATTTTTTGCTCCCATAAGAAAACCTAACACAGAGTAACTTTTATTCAAGACTGGCACAGCCTTTTAAACTTGAATAAAGTCAGACAAATACATAGACGAACAATCTAATAGTGGGGGGAAAAAAACAAGCGCAGGCCAACAACTGAACTATCTTCATAGTAATGACTTGGCAAAGATTTGGACTTAAGGAGAGGGGGGGGGGGGGGGGGGGGATTTGAAGATGGATTTGAAGATGGATTTGAAGATCCCCCCCCCCCCCTCCTCCTTAAGTCCAAATCTTTGCCAAGTCATTACTATGAAGGTAGTTCAGTTGTTGGCCTGCGCTTGTTTTTTTCCCCCCACTATTAGATTGTTCGTCTATGTATTTGTCTGACTTTATTCAAGTTTAAAAGGCTGTGCCAGTCTTGAATAAAAGTTACTCTGTGTTAGGTTTTCTTATGGGAGCAAAAAATACCCAACTTGTTTACTGTTTATCATTTACTGTTCCCTGCCTCATTTCATTTCCGTTTTTGAGAGAGATTAACATTTTTCATCTGATTTAAGATTTTACGGAAGAAAGATTTTTAATGAAGTTTCTGGTGCGTTTCTAGAAGATGTTATTTAAAGAGATGTGTGAAAGGTTTTTTTTTTTTTTTTTTAATGACTTGTGAGTTGATTTTAACGTGGTGACAGCCCTGATGTGGCCCCTTGCGGTCGGCTGGGCTATAAGCAACATTATCTTATCTTAGTGAACCACGTTGTCGCTGAATGGCAGCGTCAGCTGCGCAAGGGTTAAAGTTTTTAGATATTCTCAAAGCAGACTTCCATGGTAATCAATTTCTAAAATCATCTGAAGACTTCATATTTTTCTAGAAAGGCAATAAATTTGATGACAGTAATGGTAACATCTACAGAGCTTTCAATTACTTCTGATTGTACTGAATTTTCCTTTTTTTTTTTTACGTGGTATGGAACTAAGCATTTATCCAAACGACAGCAAGAGTTTTCAAGCAGGGTTTTCACTCTCTGAGTTTGAAACATTACACAGCAACTGAAGGTGTTGGTTTCAGATACCTGTATTGGTTTCAGATACCTGTATTGGTTTCAGATACCTGCATCACTGACCTAAAAACAAGCACAGCTGAGTCAAACTTGGCATGGTGCTGACTTTACCTAGATGATTTTGCTGTGATCAGTGCGTAGCGTGTGTGTATGAGCGACTTTCAGTACCATGGTGCAAATGAAATTGTTCAGATAACTGTTTTCAAATTAGCAGTCGCTGATAATGTTATTGCCTGAATGGAGTCGGCAGCTCTGCTCAAATGTCATTGTGATGATTTCCATCTTCTGACTAACTTTTGATTCAACACACAAATGACCTCTGACTGCTGCCATTAATGAGGTCTCATTTTGTCCTTGATCTCCTGTGGGGAGCAGGGGAAATAAAGTTAATGAAGAATGACCATTCTGAATATTGCTGAGCAGGTCTGGACAGGGAGAGAGTTCATATGTTACGTTCCATTTTGCAGACTTCTCTCGTGATGCCTCAGGCCATTGGAGATGTGTTGTGAAATCTGGAAGAAACACAAGGGATGACTACAAGCTGTATTTCAGAGAGGCTTTTAAGCATGGTCAGACTGTTCAAGTTGCTGGTGACACGCTGCGTGAGTAACAGATTGGTGGTTGTGCATGGGAATGTACAGAAATTTACTGTGATGTGGTGACCTCTCTTATATCCCCCCCCCCCCCCCCCCCCCCCCCCCCCGCCCCTATTCCTCCCTTCCCCTTTCCCCAGGTCAGCTGGATTAAATACGATAGGAACTGAATTGAACTGTGTGCATGAGAAATGTTGCATGCTTTCATAAGACATGGTTCAGAATTTACACCCTCATTTTTTTTCAAGAAAAAGAGAGTATGTAGAGGAAGAGATCTTGCATCTCCTGGCATGTGAGGTGACCTTTGGTTGTATAAGCTGAAATCTGTAATTGGGCGGGGATACTATATGCAGGAGAGATAGCATTATACAGTTTGTCACCATGTTTAGTTCTGTTACTTTACCTTTTAGATGGTGCATATACATACATGTTCACTCATTCACTCATATGCAGAAATGCACATGCACTCAAACAAAAATGTTCACATGCTCACATACATAGATAAAGGTTGTATATAGGTAACCTATGGTTGTATATAGTGAGCTTAAAGTTCAAAAACGCCATCATTTTCATCCAACCATTGCTTCAAGACTGATGAACGTTTTCACCATGTGACATGTTTTTTACCCCCACCATATTCCAGAACTCAAAGCAGAGCATCCTTATTGGAAGCACTGCATGTAAAGACTAGATGATATTTGTACAGCACAATTATAGTCAGAACAACTCATTGAGTTTTACACTCCATTCATTCTTTCATTCATTTCCAGGAAACAACTCATTTACTGTACAATATATTGTGCATGTAGTAAACAATGCAGTATTAGAAAATTTTATTTGAAAATGTCTTTGTTTTTGCTTTGAAAGCTCGTTAGGTGGACAAATTTTGCAAAGTTGAAGACTGCGAGTTCCAAAGTGATGGGGCATCAATGCTGATGGAAGGCTCACCACATGATTTGAGGTTCTGTGTTGGGATTGTCGTCAGTCTTTGACAAGAGGACTGGAGAGTGTGTGATGACTGGTACTCATGGAGAGTTGTGGACAGGTATGGTGGGGAGAGCTATAAAGAGAGAACACTGAAAGACTGAGCCGGTTTGTGTAGGCAGCCAAAGTGCACAGGCAGCCAGTGAAGTTCCTTCAGCACTGGTGTGGCACAGTCACTTGCTCTTTTAGGTTCATGCTGAGATGCTTTGCACTGTTTTGAATTCATGAAGGCTGGGAAATTTATTCTGTGGACAGTTATCATGCTGAGAAGTGACTAATGAATCGACAAATTTTATTGGTGTATCAGAAGAAAAACATTGAAGATTTGAACACACTCACACACACATACATACACATGCACATGCACACACACACACACACACACAACACACACACACACACACACACACACACACATACACACACATATGGTAAAGCAGCATGTGTCAGTCCATATTCTTTACATTCCTGTTTT
>CM065738.1:50680-108180 GCA_033310375.1 Conus canariensis
CATTTTCCCTGGGGGGGACACCACAGACACCAACAGCGTCCTTTTTCAGCTCTTCGGGTTGGGCCCACCACGGAACCAAAAAAGGCCTTTTACACTTCTGTCGGGAAAACCACAGACACCGACAGGTCATTTCAAATTTTCTGTTTTGACCCAAAACCCCCAAAAGGGGGTTTTCACTTAGCATCTTCTGTCGGGCCCCACCCCCCCCGGGGGTCATTTCACTTTTCTGTCTACCCCAAAAAAGGGTCATTTTAGCTCTTCGTCTGACCCAAAAAAACCCAGCCCAGGTCACTCACACTTCTGTCGGGGACACCCCAAACCCCCAGACAGGCCCACTTTAGAAACTTCTTTTGGCCCCCCACAGCCCCCAGACAGGTCACTTCAGCATCTTCTGTCTGGCACCACAAAAACCAGACAGGTCACTTTAGATCTTTTTGTCGGGACACCAAGACACCAGACAGGTCATTTCCCACCATCTTCTTTTCGGGAAACACCACAGACCCCAGCAGGCCCTTTTAGCATCTTCTGTCGGGACACCAAAAAGCGGGTTCACTTCAGCATCTTCTGCGGGAAACACCACAGACCCCAAAAACGGGCTCATTTTAGCATCTTTTTTTGTTGGACATCCCAACGGGGGCCCAGAACCGGTCACTTCGGGAAAATTCTTCTGTCGGCACCCCAGAAAAGCCTTTCACTTCACCCTTTTCCCTGCTCCCCACCACAGACACCAACAGGTCACTTCAGATCTTCTGTCTGGACCCCAAGGAAAAGGACTGTCACTCAGCATTTTCGTCGGGAACACCACGACCCCAACAGGTCCACTCAGATCTTTTTCTGTGGACACCCCCAGACACCACAGCGTCACTTCAGCATCTTTCTGTTGGAACCAGTCAGCGTCATTCAGATCTTCTGTTGGACCCCACAGACACCGGGACAAGCTTTTCTTTTCCCAGCATCTTCTGTCGGGGGAACCACCACGGGAACACCGGGCAGGGTCATTCAGCATCTGTCTGCACACCCACAGGCACCAGACACGTCACTTCCCCCATTTTTCTGTCGGGACACCATCCCCCCACCAGACCTGTGGGGCCCACCTTTCAGCACTTCTGTTTGCACCCACAGACACCAGACGTGTCACTTCCCATCTTCGTCGCCCCACCCCCAGACACAGACAGTGTCCCCTTCAGTTTCTTTGTTTTGACCCACAGACACCAGACAGCGCACTTCCCATTTTTCTGTCTCACACCACAGCCCACCAGACGGGGGTCACTTCGCATCTTCTTTTTTCACACCACAGCCCCCCCCCCGGTCATTTTAGCATTTCTGGGGGGAAAACCCCCCAAAAAACCCCCCAGACAGCGTCACTTCAGCTTTTTTTTGGGGGGCCCCCCACAGACCCCAGCCCACCTTTTCACTTCAAATCTTTTTTTGGGGACCCCAAAAAAAACCCCCCAAAAGGGGTTTTCATTTTCGTTTCTTCTTTCGGGACCCACGAGAAAAGCCGGCCCACTTCACCCCCCCTTTTTTCCCGGGGGACACCAGACAGCGCCCCCATAGCGCTTCTGTTTGAACCACAGAACCGGGCGGGTCACTTCAGCATCTTCTTCTGGAAAAAAACCCAAAACCTTTTTTTCCCTCCCCCCTCCTTGTTGAAACCCAAAACCCAAACCCCCCTTAAACACCCTTCCCCCTTTTTTTTAACCCCCCCCCCCCCAAAAAAAAAAACCCTCCTTCTTCTTCCCCTCAACAACAAAACCCCCCTCCCTTCACCCCCCCTTTCCCCTTCTACAAAAAAAAACCTCCCTTCACCCCCCCTTTTTCCCTACAAAAAACCCCATTTTTTACCTCCCCCCTTCTTACCCAAAAATTTTAAAATTTTTAAACCCCCCCCTTTTTCCCTAACACCCAACCCCATTACATTTACATTTCCCCCTTTTTCCCCCCCCCCCCCCCCCCCCCCCCCCCCCCCCCCCCCCCCCCCCCCCCCTTTCCCACCCCCCCCCCCCCCCCCCCCCCCCCCCCCCCCCCCGGGACCCACAGAAAGAGGGCGGTTACTTTTAAGCAAATTCGGGTAAGGGCCCCACCACAGACAAAGAGCGGTCACTTCAGCATTTTTGGGGGGGCAAAAAACCCGGGGGACAGCGTACTTTTTGGTTTTTTTCCCTTTTGGGGGCACACCCACCCAACCCCCCCCCCCCCCCCCCCCCCCCCCCCCCCCCCCCCCCCCCCCCCTTCTGGCACCCACCCCCCCCCCCCGGCCCCTTAGCACCTGGGGGGAAAACCCCCGGCCCAGACAGGGTCCAATTAGCTCTTCTGTCTGGAACCCAAAAATAACTGAAGGGCCCCCACTTTGTTTTCTGCGGGCCAAAAACCAAAGACAAAAGCCCAGGGGGCCCCTTTTTCCAGCAAATCGGGTCCTGGGACCAAACCCAAAGGACAAAGGACTTTGAATTTTTTTTGGGGGCACACCAAAGAAAATTTTTTTTTTCCAACAAAAACCAAGGAAAGGGGAGAAAAGAGGAAAAGGTTGGGGCCCCTTTTTTGGAAAAAACCCCGAAGATCTGAAGCCCCCGCTTTTGGTGTCCAGAAAAAATTTGCAAAGAAACGCTGTCTGGTGTCGTGGTGTGCAAAAGAAGATGCAAAAAAAACGCTGTCTAGTGTCTGTGGTGTCCAGACAGAAGATGCTGAAGTGACGCTGTCTGGTGTCTGTGGTGTGCAGACAGAAGATGCTAAAGTGACGCTGTCTGGTGTCTGTGGTGTCCAGACAGAAGATGTGAAGTGACGCTGTCTGGTGTCTGTGGTGCCAGACAGAAGATGCTAAAGTGACGCTGTCTGGTGTCTGTGGTGCCAGACAGAAGATGCTGAAGTGACGCTGTCTGGTGTCTGTGGTGTGCATACAGAAGATGCTAAAGTGACGCTGTCTGGTGTCTGTGGTGTCCAGACAGAAGATGCTGAAGTGACCTGTCTGGTGTCTGTGGTGTGCATGACAGAAGATGCTAAAGTGACGCTGTCTGGTGTCTGTGGTGTCCAGACAGAAGATGCTGAAGTGACGTCGTGTCTGTGTGCCAGACAGAAGATGCTAAAGTGACACCGTCTGGTGTCTGTGGTGTCCAGACAGAAGATGCTGAAGTGACGCTGTCTGGTGTTATGGTGTGTCGGGTCAAGACAGAAGATGATGAAGTGACGCTGTCTGGTGTCTTGTGGTGTCCAGACAGAAGATGTGAAGTGACGCTGTCTGGTGTCTGTGTGTCCAGACAGAAGATGCTGAAGTGACGCTGTCTGGTGTCTGTGGTGTCCAGACAGAAGATGCTGAAGTGACGCTGTCTGGTGTCTGTGGTGTGCAGACAGAAGATGCTGAAGTGACGCTGTCTGGTGTCTGTGGTGTCCAGACAGAAGATGCTGAAGTGACGCTGTCTGGTGTCTGTGGTGTGCAGACAGAAGATGCTGAAGTGACGCTGTCTGGTGTCCAGACAGAAGATGATGAAGTGACACCGGCTGGTGTCTGTGGTGTGCAGACAGAAGATGCTGAAGTGACACTATCTGCTGTCTGTGGTGTCCAGACAGAAGATGTTGAAGTGACGTGTCTAGTGTCTGTGGTGTCCAGATAGAAGATGCTGAAGTGACGCTGTCTGGTGTTTTTGGTGTCCAGACAGAAGATGCTGAAGTGACGCTGTCTGGTGTCTGTGGTGTGCAGACAGAAGATGCTGAAGTGACGCTGTCTGGTGTCTGTGGTGTGTAGACAGAAGATGCTGAAGTGACGCTGTCTGGTGTCTGTGGTGTGCAGACAGAAGATGCTGAAGTGACACTGTCTAGTGTCTGTGGTGTGCAGACAGAAGATGCTGAAGTGACACTGTCTGGTGTCTGTGGTGTGCAGACAGAAGATGCTGAAGTGACGTTGACTGGTGTCCAGACAGAAGATGCTGAAGTGAGGCTGACTGGTGTCCAGACAGAAGATGCTGAAGTGACGCTGACTGGTGCCTGTGGTGTGCAGACAGATGATGCTGAAATGACCCTGACTGGTGTCTGTGGTGTCCAGACAGAAGATGCTGAAATGACGCTGTCTGGTGTCTGTGGTGTCCAGACAGAAGATACTGAAGTGACGCTGACTGGTATCCAGACAGAAGATGCTGAAGTGACGCTGACTGGTATCCAGACAGAAGATCTGAAGTGACGCTGACTGGTGTCTGTGGTGTGCAGACAGAAGATGCTGAAGTGACACTGTTTGGTGTCTGTGGTGTCCAGACAGAAAATGCTGAAGTGACACTGCCTGGTGTGGCAGACAGAAGATGCTGAAGTGAGGCTGTCTGGTGTCTGTGGTGTGCAGACAGAAGATGCTGAAGTGACGCTGTCTGGTGTCTGTGGTGTGCAGACAGAAGATGCTGAAGTGACGCTGTCTGGTGTCTGTGGTGTCCAGACAGAAGATGCTGAAGTGACGCTTTCTGGTGTCCAGACAGAAGATGCTGAAGTGACGCTGACTGGTGTCTGTGGTGTGCAGACAGAAGATGCTGAAGTGACACTGTCTGGTGTCTGTGGTGTGCAGACAGAAGATGCTAAAGTGACACTATCTGCTGTCTGTGGTGTCCAGACAGAAGATGTTGAAGTGACGCTGTCTAGTGTCTGTGGTGTCCAGACAGAAGATGCTGAAGTGACGCTGTCTGGTGTTTGTGGTGTCCAGACAGAAGATGCTGAAGTGACGCTGTCTGGTGTCTGTGGTGTGCAGACAGAAGATGCTGAAGTGACGCTGTCTGGTGTCTGTGGTGTGCAGACAGAAGATGCTGAAGTGACGCTGTCTGGTGTCTGTGGTGTGCAGAGAGAAGATGCTGAAGTGACACTGTCTAGTGTCTGTGGTGTGCAGACAGAAGATGCTGAAGTGACACTGTCTGGTGTCTGTGGTGTGCAGACAGAAGATGCTGAAGTGACGCTGACTGGTGTCCAGACAGAAGATGTTGAAGTGAGGCTGACTGGTGTCCAGACAGAAGATGCTGAAGTGACGCTGACTGGTTCCTGTGGTGTGCAGACAGATGATGCTGAAATGACCCTGAGTGGTGTCTGTGGTGTGCAGACAGAAGATGCTGAAGTGACACTGTCTGGTGTCTGTGGTGTCCAGACAGAAAATGCTGAAGTGACACTGCCTGGTGTCCAGACAGAAGATGCTGAAGTGACGCTGTCTGGTGTCTGTGGTGTGCAGACAGAAGATGCTGAAGTGACGCTGTCTGGTGTGCAGACAGAAGATGCTGAAGTGACGCTGTCTGGTGTCTGTGGTGTCCAGACAGAAGATGCTGAAATGACACTGTCTGGTGTCTGTGGTGTGCAGACAGAAGATGCTGAAGTGACGTTGTCTGGTGTCCAGACAGAAGATACTGAAGTGACACTGTCTGGTGTCCAGACAGAAGATGCTGAAGTGACACTGTCTGGTGTCCAGACAGAAGATACTGAAGTGACACTGTCTGGTGTCCAGACAGAAGATGCTGAAGTGACGCTGACTGGTGTCTGTGGTGTCCAGACAGAAGATGCTGAAGTGACACTGTCTGGTGTCCAGACAGAAGATGCTGAAGTGACGTTGTCTGGTGTCTGTGGTGTGCAGACAGAAGATGCTGAAGTGACGCTGTCTGGTGTCTGTGGTGTGCAGACAGAAGATGCTGAAGTGACGCTGTCTGGTGTCTGTGGTGTGCAGACAGAAGATGCTACAGTGACGCTGTCTGGTGTCTGTGGTGTGCAGACAGAAGATGCTGAAGTGACGCTGTCTGGTGTCTGTGGTGTGCAGACAGAAGATGCTGAGGGTCAAAGTGACCGAGATTCTCCGGAAACGAATTGCAGACCTGGAGAACTTGCAGACCTACCTGCAGCAACAGGTGACGTAGACACACCTTGCTGACGAAGGGCGGGAAGAAAGGGGGAGGAGGGAAGGCGTGGGGAGGAGAAAGACGATGGGGCAGGAGAGGCGAGAAGGGAGGGGTAAGGGAGGGGGAGGGAGATGGAGAATTGGTGGGCATGTTTACGGCAGAACAGATGAACCATGAGCAGTGAGTGAAGTTCCTGTCTGTATGAAACACGTGTCCATAGTTTGTTAGTCATTTAAAATACCGTCACGTTGCAACAACAACAGCAACAACAACAACAAGGAGACAATGAAAAAGGAGGAGAGGGTAGGAAGGAGGCGGGGGCAGCGAAAGACAGAAAAACACGGGGGTGAAAATGTTTCAGTAACAATTGTTCAGTGACATGACACTCTTTATGATGACAGGAATGCGACGGTAGTGATTTGCAGGTTGGTAATGGTAGTGGTGATGATGCGTATATGAGAGAGAGAGAGAGAGAGAGAGAGAGAGAGAGAGAGAGAGAGAGAGAGAGAGAGAGAGGAGGGAGGGAGGGAGAGACAGAAAACATTACGTTTAATTTTCATTTTCAGTATTTGATGCTTCTATTTTTTTAATCAAAATGAAACGAAGTAAAACAATTTATCTAACTATTGTTCCATTAAGTTACTTGCCGGATGGTATGTTGGTAGTGGGTTATTTGGATCAGTTACTTGGTTTATTTTTGCAGTTAAAAGACGTGGAGACAGACCGCGAAAAACTGCACGTGCTGGCCCGGAAGGACAAAGCCCTGATTCACGAACAGAGCGTGCGCCTGCAGGAGCTGACCCTGGAGGGCTTGAACCTGCGGACCCAGCTGAGCCACGTGGAGAAGAGTGAGCGAGTCTCGCGCATGCGCTGCACTCACCTGGAGGACAAAGTGTGTCGACTGGAAGATCGCCTGCGTCAGCTGCAGGTACTTATGGCTCTATGGGAAAGATTTCCGTTCATACCCCCTCCAGTGCATGGGGTTTTCGTCAAAATTTTAAGGTTCATGTATTGAAACCTGAAGTCACTGAATGTTTTATTATCATGTTAAGGATCATTTACTGAAATCTATAGCCACTGAATGTTTCGTTATCATATTAAGGCTCATTAAAACCTTAAGCCACTGAATGTTTCCTTATCATGTTAAGGATCATTTACTGAAACCTATAGCCACTGAATGTTTCGTTATCATGTTAAGGATCATTTACTAAAACCTAAAGCCACTGAATGTTTTCTTATCATCTTTGAGCGTTCTTCTTATTTTCTGCAGCCGAAAAGGCCATGGTACATGACGGAAAGAAGCATTTGTATTGAAGGGGGTATGAAAGGAAACATTTCTATCCCGTCCCTCCCACCCTCACCAATTCGTTAGCGCTGGTGTTCACTTTTCAACTACATTTTACGTCAGCACAAAGCTTTTTGTAAAAACGGCCTTTGAGATTGTGATTAACTGTTTTTAAACATTTATTGGTTTGTTTTCTTTTTCTTTCTCCGGTTTCTTTTTTGTTTTTTTTAATGTGTGTGTTCGTCAGTATGAACGTCATATTTTTCCATGAAATAGTCACATACAGATGAGCTGAGTCCGTTAAGCAAAACAAGTGCCAAAATTTTGCACCTGTCGATGATCCGACTAAGCTGCCAGGAGCCTCAGGGGTAAAATCAGATGTGGCTGAAGAGTGAAACTTGGCACTAAACAGGATGGCTGTTTCTGATCGAGTACCATCCCTCTAGTTCTTGATCGGTTCAGTTTTATGCACACATGTTGGGAGAAATCAACTGTTTAAGAACAAAATGGCCCTGCTTGGTCGAGAGACGGCACAGAAAGGGCGGGCATATTAACTCAAGTTCTGTGTAAAAATCATGGTGACACTTTTTTTTGGTTTATTTTGCGAGTCTTGTCAACGATTATCAATACGAAATGTCTGTCAGCGTGACGTCTTTTTTCGGTCATGACCTCGTGGAAAAACAAGGCTAGTCTCTCTGGGTGGATTCTTTCTTTCTTTCTGCGTACGCAGGCTGATACTCATGCGGACACTGCCTGTATAGGAGTTTTGTGTGTGTGACCGTTTTTTATCCCGCTATTTAGGCAGCCATACTCCATCTTCGGGGAATTCTGGGTGGATCATCCGGTGACCTGCATTCGTATCACGTACCAAAGAACAGAATAATGTCGGCAGTTCGGTGAATCATCTGGTCCGACACACTTGTAATAAATGAAAGAGACAGAGGTGAAGACGTAGACGCCACTTAAACAATGTGATATGTGATTCCGCTTTGTTTCTGTTCAAAGTCCTCCCCACCTTCAATACACACGGTGTAAATGCTGTCTACAGGGCCTGGAGGTCGGAAGGGAATTTCTTCCCAGTTATGTACCGCCACTATTTTTCCCTAGGCACCATAAATGGCGACGTCCTCCGCTGACTGGTGCATGACATGCTCAGCATTCTCACTCGCGGAGACCCTAGCAGTTACGGCCTAGTCAGAAGGCGGGGGGAAAGAGCACGGCAGCTGAATATAAACATGAGATGACATGGAATGAATCTCAAGGCTCATGTCGACTAGTGTGGGTCATTTATCAGACAGGGCGGGGAAGTCTGGGCACGGGTCTCTATTCCCCCCATGGTTTGTTTTTGGAGCAGGTCCCAGAGCACTCTCCGGGGAGGAACTTGAGTACAGGATGGGAAGTAGTTCTGGCTTGGGTGCTGAACACCCCAGCCCCCCCCCCCCCCCCCCCTCTTCTTCTTCTTTCTTTAAGTGTCCGCCTTCATCAAGTTGAAGATTCTGACACTATAGTAGGGGGTTTCCGGATCAACGGTAGATCAAAAACTGCTGCCTGGATCATCAGCTTATGAATAAGTGGGCCTTACACTGGAGTGGGGGGGGACGGACTAAGGTGAAGATGGGGAGGGATAGGTGGGGGTGGGGGGTGGGAGGGGCGAGGGGGCCAGGAGAGGGAGCGAGAGAGGGGAGGGGAGGGGGGGAGGTTATATCCAGGATCTGAAGTCCTCCAGCGAGGCCGATGCCACTGCCTCAGCTGGAAGATTGTTCCACTCCCTCCCAGTGCGCGGGAAGAAGCTGTTCTTTCTGTAGTTCCTCCAGCAGGGTTCTACATGGTACTGCTGCTCGTGAGAGTTTCTGGTGTTGTACTGATGGGTGTAGCGCGTAGGGATGTGCGCAGAGTTGATCTTGATGTCGCCGTGGTGAAACTTGTAAAAGGTGGCTAGCCTGATTTGCTGACGTTGTTGTTCTAGAGGAGCCCAGTGCAACTGCTTGTACATAGCACCTACGCTGGATGTCTGACGGTAGCGATTTACAATCCAGCGCGCCGCCCTTCGTTGAACCTTTTCAAGTGCTAACTTGTCCACTTCTTTGTAGGCTCTCTCTTTGGTTTGGATAGAAACTAGTTTCAGGTTTCTCTTCACAAAGCCAAGGGTGTTAGAAGCCTTGTTGACGATGTTGTTAATGTGGGGTTCCCATTTCAGATCTGTGGACAGGGTAACCCCTAGGTATTTTTCCTCCTTGGTGGGCTGGAGGTTGTGACCATGCAGATGGTAAGTGGCCTTGTGTCTTGTGCCAAAATGTAGAGTGTGACACTTGTCCGGATGGAAGGACATGAGCCAAGTTTGTTCCCATTTAGCAAGTTTGTTAAGGTCTCTCTGTAGCGTGGCTTGGTCACTGGCCTTCCTGATGGTCTTGTGGCAAGCAGTGTCGTCTGCGAAAAAGGCGTACGGTTGAGGAGAGGCCCATCGGGATGTCGTTAATGTAGAATAGGAAGAGGCAGGGTCCCAAGACAGAGCCTTGGGGGACTCCAGACTCAACCCCTACAAATGCCGATGTAACTCCTTCCATCACCACTGCTTGCTGCCTGTTGGTCAGGAAGTTCCTTATCCACCTGTTCAGGTGGCCCCGGATTCCATAGTGGTGGAGCTTGTGAACCAGAAGCGAATGAGATACCTTGTCAAAAGCCTTGGAGAAGTCCATGACCAGGACGTCATGCTGTCTTCCCTTCTCTCTATCAAGTGTGATGTCATCCACGAGTCCTAGCAGTTGACTCACACAAGAACGCCCTCGACGGAATCCATGTTGTTGCCGGCAGATGATGTTGTTTTTCTCTGCGAAGCCCATCACAGTGTGGACCAGGATGTGTTCTAGGACTTTGCCAGGAACACTCGTCAGTGAGATCGGACGGTAATTTTCCGGCCTGTAGCGCTCTCCCTTCTTAAAGATGGGCGTAACATGCGCTGTCCTCCAATCTTTCGGTACGATGCCCGTGTTGATAGACGACTGGTAGAGCAGGGTGAGGGCTGGGGCGAGTTCTTCTGCCAATTCCTTCAGGATACGAGGGCTAATGTTGTCTGGTCCTGGCGCTTTTCGAGGATCCAGATTCCTCAGAAGCTTACGCACACCTTCTGTGATAGTGATGGTGCTGCAGGCTGGCCCGGGTGCGTCTGTACTGAGTCCTGTTCTTGATGTGAAGTCATCAGAGGAGCATGGGAAGCTCTTGCTAAAAGCAGACTGGAACTGCTGGTTAAGTGTCTCTGCCTGGTCTTTTGCGTCAAAAATAAGCTTGCCGTTGATTTTTAGAGGAGAAACATTTGCTGGTTCGTGTCGCTTTGACTTGATGTAAGTCCAGAAGTGTTTTGATACTTTAATGTCCCCATCACCTTTGTCCTCTAACATTTCAGCTGTGTGGACCCAGTAGTTCCTTCTGAGCTGGCGCTGAACTTGATGCTTGTACGTTTTTAGTTCTGCGTGAATATCCAGATCGCCTGACTTCTTCCAGCAGATATATTTCCTGTCCCTTTTCCTGATGAGCCGTTTGGTAGAATAGTCCACCCAGGGCTTGTTGTTCCTAGGTCTAAGGGTGGTATGGGGGATGTGCTCTTTGACGATGGCCTGAAGGCCTTCCCTGAAGCTGCTCCAGATTTCCTCAGTGTCACTATGAGTGATAGGTCTGGACTATGGAGTGGGATAGATTCACCGCCGCCTCCCGGAGGGCCAGCCAGTTCGCTCTATTGTGCTGGGGTACAGGCCTGTTCGTGTTTGTACGGCGGGCAGGGTGAATTTGGAATTCCATAAAAACCGCGGAGTGGTCCGATACGCCGGGTACTCCCTCAGCTCTAGGGACAAGCGATGGAGAGTTAGTCAAGAGCAGGTCCAGGGTGTTCTCGCCTCTTGTTGGGAAGGTGACCATCTGCTCAAGGCCAAGATCATGCTGCAGGTCGAGGAAGTCTTCGTGAAGTCTGGGGTAGCACTGCCTAGACTTCAGTCTGCATGTTGTCCAGTCAATGGCTGGCAGGTTGAAGTCCCCCCCCCCCCCCCCCCAACAATCAGGTGAGCATTAGAGTCTGCCGCTCGTCGGAGAGACGTCTCAAGTTGTCCTAGGCTAGTCGCATCTCCGTCATCTGGCTTGTAATAAGTCGCCACGAGGAGGTGCCTTCTTCCCTTGAGTGTTACTCTCGCCCAGACAAGTTCACAGCCATCCACGGCAAGTTCTGTAGCTTTGGAGCTGACCAGATTCGTGGAGACGGCGATGAACACACCCCCTCCATCTCTCCTATCGCATCTGTGTAGCTTATATTGGGATGTTGGAAGAATTTCGCCATCTAGGATATTCTTGTCCAATCGTGTCTCTGTAGCGATGATGATATCTGGTTTGACTGTGTCTACCAGGTTCAGGACACCTGGAAGGTTTTTTATAGTTGACCTAGCGTTGAAGTTTAGTATTCTTAGTTGTCTGTAGTATTGTTTGTTCTGTTGGTTGATTCTGGATGGTGTTGATGTGTGCAAGGGTTTGAAAGATGATCCTTCAGGAGAGGAAGGTATCGAGGCATCAAGGAATATCGTCGTTTTCCCTACATTGTAGAGATCAAAAGCCGTATCGCTATAATGTTCTGCGTTGCATACCAAGCATCGCCACACCACTTCCTCATGTCCAAGCTCGATGTAGGATGAAGACCCGATACTTTGACAGCTAGTGTGGAACCAGAGTCCACATTTCTCACAGGCAACCCCCCTGTCATAACTGGTGACTGGAATAGAGCACACACCACAGTGGTAGCTGGAGTTCCCTGTCAAATTTGCGTGGACTTCATGAACGCCACTGGCAAAGCTGGCGTTAGAGTTGGACATGCTGGCAGAAGCTATGTCGAGGAGGACAAACGGGACGGGTACCGAGTGGCAGGAAGTCATCTAAAGTAGCTAGACGGCGCAGTCATAGATCCAAAGATGGCACTTTGCTACGAGGTGAAGTAAGATACTGGAAGATCTCCACAGTAGTTAGTACATGCAGTCATTGATCGTGTTGTTGCTGATTTCGTCATACACAAATCAATAGGACAGAAGAAGCGTACTCACTGCGAGACCGGCGGTTGGCTTGTGACGCAGATTACCAGCGGTCAAAAACAGGACAACTGACTTGGCTGAGCAGTATCACTGGTGTATGGTACTCCAAAGATGGCACTTACTACGAAGTGAAGTGAAGAAACATAGGGTACCGCAAGATGTAAGAAATAGAAAACAGCGGCAATCTAATTTGCTTGCACTCATACGGCCGGAAGTAGTATCGGCTGTTGTTTTGATGAGTAGGCAGGGTAGAGCCGATCGAAGAAAAGACCTTTCGGCGACAATTTTGACTTTTGAAGTCAGGTGTTTGTGCTGTGATTGACACGTTTTGTCGTTGGGGACACTTTGAGACATTTGAAGGAGTGGAGTGGTTTGGGAACAAAGGGGAGGATCGGTCTGGAGTCACTCCCCTGCGGGTGACTTTGGACAGGTACCCGTTGTCACCCGCCGGGGGTGATTTTGGACATGGAGGAACTAAGGGACGTTACACCGAGAATGGTTTTGGAGTCTACGATTTGCTCTTAAATGACTCCCGGGGGTTATTCTACCGCTGTGCCAGATTGACTCACCACTGCTAAATGACTTCCGAGGGTTATTCTGCCACCTGTTGGAAGTGAAGATCAGAACTGGTCACTCCCTAAATGAACATCGTAAGGATAAAGCAGAATCCTAACGAGAAAGGGTGGAGGGAGAACAGAGAGGGTGGAGCCGGGGGTCAACCTGGTTCATCTCAGATCAAATGCCGGGTGGGGGAAGAGTTAAAAGGGTGGGTGGGTGGGTGGGGGGTAGTGGCGGTCAAGGGCATCATGCTCTGGTGTCGACCGAAAGGAAAAGCAGCTGCAATAACCCAATAAACATGTCGAGGTACATATCGCTTCACTTGATGTGTGTGGGGGCGGAGATGATTTTAGTCCTAACTACCTGGAATGGAACTGAGCGCCACGCTCATCATGCAGCACCTGTTGACACCTCCCCCTTCCCTCTCACCCACCCCATGCCCAAACAGCGCCCCGGACTCCTTGACTCCACACAAAGCTCGGTGTGGTATGACCATGACGTGTGCGTGCCGGGGCGAAAGGGGTCACCACTCTTGTCCTGTCCTATATCGACTGCTTGGAAGAGCTGTGGGCACCTCCATCATTGACCTGATCCTCAGAAAATGAAAGTAATGATGCCTCTGGCCTCATCGAGCATCACAGCCCTAAATAGTCATGAAAACTGGGAGGGGGGCAGGTACAACCATAACCTAGGCAAAGGCAACAGAGACAAACAGGCGCTGTGGAGGGGACGGCTTAGGTCAGGTGTGGACATATGTACACTACTTTGTGGAGTGGACGGCTGAGGTCTACTCTACACACATGTACACTGCTTTGTGGAGGGGACGGCAGAGGTCTACTCTACACACACGTACACTGCTTTGTGGATGGGACGGCAGAGGTCTAGTGTGGACACATGTACACTACTTTGTGGAGGGGACGGCAGAGGTCTAGTGTGGACAATGTACACTTTGTGGAGGGGACGCTGAGGTCTAGTGTTGACACATGTACATTACTTTGTGGAGGGGAAGGCAGAGGTCTACTCTGGACACGTGTACAATACTTTGTGGAGGGGACGGCAGAGGTCTAGTGTTGACACATGTACACTTTTTGTGGAGGGGAATGGCTGAGGTCTACTTGGACACATGTACACTGCTTTGTGGAGGGGACGGCAGAGGTCTAGTTGTGGACATGTGTACATTACTTTGTGGAGGGACGCTGAGGTCTAGTGTTGACACATGTACACTACTTTCGAAGGGATGGCTGAGGTCTATTCTGGACATGTACACTACTTTGTGGAGTGACGGCTGAGGTCTAGTGTTTGACACATGTACACTACTTTCTGAAGTGACGGCTGAGGTCTAGTGTTTGGACACATGTACACTACTTTGTGGAGTGACGGCTGAGTCTAGTGTGTGACACATGTACACTACTTTGTGGAGGACGGCTGAGGTCTAGTGTTTACACATGTACACTGACTTTGTGGAGGACGGTGAGGCGGCTGATGTCTAGTGTTGACACATGTACACTACTTTGTGGAGGGGACGGCAGAGGTCTAGTGTGGACACATGTACACTACTTTGTGGAGGGGACGCATGAGGTCTAGTGTGGACACATGTACACTACTTTGTGGAGGGGACGGCTGAGGTCTAGTGTGGACACATGTACACTACTTTGTGGAGGGGACAGGCAGAGGTCTTGTGAAATGTAATATTGTGAGGGGACGGTAGTTATGTGACAATGTACACTACTTGAGGCGGCTGAGTCTGTATGTATTAATGTAAGGATACTATAGAGCGCTTTACCTCGCGAGAGCCCAAAGCGCATATTACAGAAACATTCTAACTCAAAGCACACACACACACACACACACACACACACACACACACACACACACACACACACACACACACACACACACACACACACACACACACACACACACACACAACACACACACACACACACACACACACACACACACACACACACACACATGAAAAACAAAACCCACACACACGCAGAAAGACATAGGAGCGCGTCAAAATCAGCAGGTTTTAAAGGTCTTTAAAGAGTCCGTGCTACGCAGAGAAGAAGGCAGACCATTCCACAGAGGAGGTGCCAGGTAAGAGAAAGATCGTTGGCCTGAAGTTTTCAGGCGAGCAGAGGGAAGCCGAAGCAGACGAGAATCGGTCGATTAGCGTAAGTTGCGAGACGGAACATGGAGATGAAGGAGGCCAGAGAGGAAGGAGGGAGCCAGATTTTTCAGTGATTTGAAAACCAGGAGGAGAACTTTAAACTCAATGCGAGGCTGAACTGGGAGCCAGTGTAAGGATGACAGAATTGGTGATATGTGATCTGATCTAGAGGAGCGGGAGATCAGACGGGCGGCATTGTTCTGAACTTTTGGGGACATATGTACACTACTTTGTGGAGGGGACGGCTGAGGCCTACTCTGGACATAGGTACACTACTTTGTGGCCAGAAGGCATGAAAACCGGTGTGTTGTAAACTGCAATGGAAAAAAAGAAAGAAAGAAAGAAAAAAGCGTCAGTACTTTGCAGACTATAAAGGCGGAAAGACTGTAACCGACAGTAAAGACAACTTTTTGTCATTGCGAAGAGTCAGAGACAGAAAGATAGCACCGAATTCCATTAAGATGGGAATTTCTCTCTTTTCTTTTATTAATTTTTTTTTCTTTCTTATCTGTTATCATTCTGTATGATTTCCTCTCAAAGAACCCTCACGTCCGGAAGGCTGGAAGACGGGAAAGGGGGGGGGGGGGGGGAGGGGGTTAAGGCACCGAAGCGGACTCCTCTGTGTGTTTAACTCCGGGAATCAATCTGCCCCCCCCCCTCCCCGCACTACTCCCTCCCCACCTTTTGCCCTTCTCTCCCCTCCTCCCGTACTGCTCTGTATCTACTGCCCAATTGATGTATTACGGGTGTCAAGTCTTCATATGGGCTATGGCCATAATCTGAATAAATTATTCTCTGTCTGTCTGTCTGTCTGTCTGTCTCCCCCCCTCTCTCTCTCTCGCTCGCTCTCTCCTCTCTCTCTTTCTCTCTCTCTCTCCCTCTCTCTCTCTCTCTCACACATACACACATTCACACATACAAACACTGACACACACACATACTCATACGACACACAAATACACTTACACACACTGATGCACTCAGACACACAGACAGACGACGGACAGACAGACAGACAAACAGACAGACAGACAACGACAGACAGACACACACACACACACACACACAAACGCACGCACGCACGCACGTGCGCGCGCGCGCACAACACACACACACACACACACACACACACACACACACACACACACACACACACACACACACACACACGCTTGCGCTCGCATGCGCGCTCACAAATAGTATAACCAAACACAGTACGCCCAAGGTGAAAAGTCGAATCAGCACATGATCATGGTGCATACTGCTGATAACCGATTAACACTGCATGACAACCCCAGGTCACTGACTTCACGGTTGTCTCATGGCTGTGATTTCTGTCCCCTGACTGCCCCCTGCCAGGGGAAATGCGTCCCATAGTCACTGACCAACTCAAGGGCTCCGTGTTGGTTCTCTTCGGATGACCTTCCCTGAGGAGGGTGTTTCTGTTGGCTTCCGTTCACTGCCTTGCCCGTAAAGACTATTCTGATGGGCCCTTTGTGCTGCTGACAGAGGACCTCTGTTCTGATGGGCCCTTTGTGCTGCTGACAGAGGACCTCTGTTCTGATGGGCCTTTTGTGCTGCTGACAGAGGACCTCTGTTCTGATGGGCCCTTTGATAGCACTGCTGACAGAGGACCTCTGTTCTGATGGGCCCTTTGTGCTGCTCTCAGAGGATCTCTGTTCTGATGGGCCTTTGATAGCACTGCTGACAGAGGACATCTGTTCTGATGGGCCCTTCATGCTGCTGACAGAGGTCCTCTGTTCTGATGGGCCCTTTGTGCTGCTGACAGAGAACCTCTGTTCTGATGGGCCCTTTGTGCTGCTGACAGAGGACCTCTGTTCTGATGGGCCCTTCGTGCTGCTGACAGAGGACCTCTGTTCTGATGGGCCCTTTCCGCTGCTGACAGAGGACCTCTGTTCTGATCGGCCCTTTGTGCTGCTGACAGAGGACCTCTGTTCTGATGGGCTCATTGTGCTGCTGACAGAGGACCTCTGTTCTGATGGGCCCATTGTGCTGCTGACAGAGGACCTCTGTTCTGATGGGCCCTTCGTGCTTCTGACAGAGGACCTCTGTTCTGAGGGGCCCTTTGATTGCACTGCCCACAGAGGACCTCTGTTCTGATGGGCCCTTTGTGCTGCTGTCAGAGAACCTGTCTTCTGATGGGCCATTTGTGCTGCTGACAGAGGACCTCTGTTCTGATGGGCCCTTTGTGCTGCTGACGGAGGTTATCTGTTCTGATGGGCCTTTTTATTGCACTGCTGACAGAGGACCTCTGTTCTGATGGGCCCTTTGTGCTGCCGACAGAGCACCTCTGTTCTGATGGGCCCTCTGTGATGCCCACAGAGGACCTCTGCTCTGATGGGCCCTTCGTGCTTCTGACAGAGGACCTCTGTTCTGAGGGGCCCTTTGATTGCACTGCCCACAGAGGACCTCTGTTCTGATGGGCCCTTTGTGCTGCTGACAGAGGACCTCTGTTCTGATGGGCCCTTTGTGCTGCTGACAGAGGACCTCTGTTCTGATGGGCCCTTTGTGCTGCTGACAGAGGACCTCTGTTCTGATGGGCCCTTTGTGCTGCTGACAGAGGACCTCTGTTCTGATGGGCCCTTTGTGCTCGCTCACAGAGGACCTCTGTTCTGATGGGCCCTTTGTGCTGCTGACAGAGGACCTCTGTTCTGATGGGCCCTTTGTGCTGCGCACAGAGGACCTCTGTTCTGATGGGCCCTTTGTGCTGCCTCAGAGGGCCTCTGTTCTGATGGGCCCTTTTATTGCACTGCTGACAGAGGACCTCTGTTCGATGGGCCGTTTGTGTTGCTGACAGAGGACCTCTGTTCTGATGGGCCCTTTGTGCTGCCCACAGAGGAACTCTGTTCTGATGGCCCTTTGTGCTGCTCCAGAGACCTCTGTTTCTGATGGGCCCTTTGTGCTGCTGACAGAGACCTTGTTGATGGCCTTGTGTGCACGGACTCTGTTCTGATGGGCCCTTTGTGCTGCTCGACAGAGGACCTCTGTTCTGATGGGCCCTTGTGCTGCTGACAGAGGACCTCTGTTCTGATGGGCCCTTTGTGCTGCTGACAGAGGACATCTGTTCTGATGGGCCCTTTGTGCTGCTGACAGAGGACATCTGTTCTGATGGGCCCTTTATGCTGCTGACAGAGGACCTCTGTTCTGAGGCCTTTGTGCTGCTGACAAGACTCTGTTCTGATGGGCCCTTGTGTGCACAGAGGACCTCTGTTCTGAGGCCCTTTGTGCTGCTGCAGAGGACCTCTGTTCTGATGGGCCCTTTGTGTGCTGACAGAGGACCCTGTTCGAGGCCTTGTGTGCTGACAGAGGACCTCGTTCTGATGGGCCCTTGTGCCGTGACAGAGGACCTCTTTCTATGGCCCTTTCGCTGACAGAGGACCTCTGTTTGAGGGCCCTTTGTGCTGCTGACAGAGGACCTCTGTTCTGATGGGCCCTTTGTGCTGCCCACAGAGACCTCTGTTCTGATGGCCCTTTGTGCTGCTCAGAGGCCTCTGTCTGATGGCCCTTTTGCTGCGACAGAGGACCTCTGTTCGATGGGCCTTTTGGCTGACAGAGGACTCTGTTCTGAGGGCCCTTTGTGCCCACAGAGGACTCTGTTCTGATGGCCCTTTGTGCCTCAGAGACCTCTTTCTGAGGGCCCTTTGTGCTGCTGACAGAGACCTCTGTTCTGATGGCCATTGTGCTGCCCACAGAGGACCTCTGTTCTGATGGGCCCTTTGTGCTGCCAGAGGCCTCGTTCTGATGGGCCCTTTTGCTGCTGACAGAGGACCTCTGTTCTGATGGGCCTTTGTGTGCTGACAGAGACCTCTGTTCGATGGCCCTTTGTGCTGCTGACAGAGGACTCTGTTCTGATGGGCCCTTTTGCACTGCTACAGAGAGCCTCTGTTCTGATGGGCCCTTTGTGCATGCTGACAGAGGACCTCTGTTCTGATAGGCCCTTTGTGCACGGACAGAGGACCTCTGTTCTGATGGGCCCTTTGTGCTGCCCACAAAGGACCTCTGTTCTGATGGGCCATTTGTGCTGCCCACAGAGGACCTCTGTTCTGATGGGCCCTTTGTGCTGCTGACAGAGGACCTCTGTTCTGATGGGCCCTTTGTGCTGCTGACAGAGGACTCTGTTCTGATGGGCCTTTGTGCTGCTGACAGAGACCTCTGTTCCGATGGGCCCTTTGCGCTGCTGACAGAGGACCTCTGTTCTGATGGGCCCATTGTGCTGCACAGAGGACCTCTGTTCTGATGGGCCCTTTGTGCTGCCCACAGAGGACCTCTGTTCTGATGGGCCCTTTGTGCTGCCCACATAGGACCTCTGTTCTGAATGGGCCCTTTGTGCTGCTGACAGAGGACCTCTGTTCATGGTTTGGCGACGCCTTTGTGGCCTGTGCTGACAGAGGACCATCTGTTCTGATGGGCCCTTTGTGCTGCCCACAGAGGACTCTTCTGATGGCCTTTGCCACTAGGACTGTCGATGGCCCTTTGTGCTGCAAGGACCTCGTCTGATGGCCTTTGTGCTGACAGAGACCTCTGTTCTGATGGGCCCTTTGTGCTGCACAGAGGACCTCTGTTCTGATGGGCCTTGTGTGCCCAGAGGACCTCTTCTGTGCCTTGTGCTGCCACCAGAGGACCTCTGTTCTTATGGGCCCTTTGTGCTGCCTGAGGACCTCTGTTCTGATGGGCCCTTTGTGCTGCCACAGAGGACCTCGTTCTGATGGGCCCTTTGTGCTGCCCACAGAGGACCTCTGTTCTATGGGCCCTTTGTGCTGCTCTCAGAGGACCTCTGTTCTGTATGGGCCCTTTGTGCTGCTGACAGAGGACTCTGTTCTGATGGGCCCTTTGTGCTGCCTCAGAGAACCTCTGTTCTGATGGGCCCATTGTGCTGCCCCAGAGGACCTCTGTTCTGATGGGCTCTTTTGCTGCTCTCAGAGGACGTCTTCATGTTTCTGATGAGGCCCTGTTTGATGCATCTGCCGACAGAGGACCTTTGTTCTGATGGGCCCTTTTTGCTGCTTCAGAGGACTCTGTTATTGCATTGACGGGACCCTTTTGTGTTCTGTAAGGACGCTTTCTGATGGCCCTTGCAGCGACAGAGACTCTGTTCTGATGTGCCCTTTGTGCTGCTCTCAGAGGACCTCTGTTCTGATGAGCCCTTTTATTGCACTGCTGACAGAGGACCTCTGTTCCGATGGGCCCTTTGTGTCCACTCTGGCCCTCCAACTCTACCACTCTGGCCCTCCTACTCTACCACTCTGGCCCTCCACTCTGGCCCTCCAACTCTACCACTCTGGCCCTCCTACTCTACCACTCTGGCCCTCCACTCTGGCCCTCCAACTCTACCACTCTGGTCCTCCAACTCTACCACTCTGGCCCTCCAACTCTACCACTCTGGCCCTCCACTCTGGCCCTCCAACTCCAACTCCCAAAAAATAAGCAGACAGTGAACGTGTTTTTGTACAAATGTCTTCCACAGATGTCATGAACAGTACTGGACACCTAACAGTTCAGGAAATAACGCTGACCTGATAAAAGACCAGCAGTGAAAGGTCGGTCATGGTGACAGAACGAAACCAGCACAAGTGCATTGATAAAACTGGGTTTCTTTGTCATAACCGTCACACAACATGTGGGCGAAGCCTTACAGACTTGCTCGTGATGTCAACGAACTTAGGAGCAAGGCGCTGGCAATGACGCACAAAAAAAAAAAAAAAGTTGCAGGGGCGAGACGCGGTGTGGTGGACAACGAGGGCATGAGTAAGAAAGGTCAAAGGGCGGAACGAAGACAGAAAATGAAGCTGCGGAGAGGACGGGGCGAGGGGTGGGGGTGGGGGGTTGGAGGAGAGGGTGGGGGGTTGGAGGAGAGGGTAGGGGGGGAGATGTCTCACATGTTGTTAGGCCGGGCATGGCTGTGTTGGTCTCACATTGTTTGACGCCGTCCGAAAAGCAGGGCAGTCATTGATCGGCCCCAATAGTGGGGGGGGGGGGGGGGGGGGGGGGGGGAGATGTCTCACATGTTGTTAGGCCGGGCATGGCTGAGTTGGTCTAACATTGTTTGACGCCGTCCGAAAAGCAGGGCAGTCATTGATCGGCCCCGCGGTTTTGCTGGCCTTGACTTGTGGAGAGCCTTTGTTTCCCACACTGGTCAGCAATCAGTTGGACACTGGCTTTCTTTCCCACACTGGTCAGCAATCAGTTGGACACTGGCTTTGTTTCCCACACTGGTCAGCGATCAGTTTGACACTGGCTTTGTCTTCCACACTGGTCAGCAATCAGTTGGACACTGGCTTTGTTTCCCACACTGGTCACCTATCAGTTGGACACTGGCTTTGTTTCCCACACTAGTCACCTATCAGTTGGACACTGGCTCTGTTTCCCACACTGGTCAGCAATCAGTTGAACACTGGCTTTGTTTCCCACACTGGTCACCTATCAGTTGGACACTGGCTTTGTTTCCCACACTGGTCACCTATCAGTTGGACACTGGCTTTGTTTCCCACACTGGTCACCTATCAGTTGGACACTGGCTTTGTTTCCCACACTGGTCACCTATCAGTTGGACACTGGCTTTGTTTCCCACACTGGTCAGCAATCAGTTGAACACTGTCTTTGTTTCCCACACTGGTCAGCAATCAGTTGAACACTGGCTTTGTTTCCCACACTGGTCACCTATCAGTTGGACACCGGCTTTGTTTCCCACATTGGTCAGCAATCAGTTGGACACTGGCTTTGTTTCCCACACTGGTCAGCAATCAGTTGGACACTGGCTTTGTTTCCCACACTGGTCGCCTATCAGTTGGACACAAGCCTTGTTTCCCACACTGGTCAGCAATCAGTTGAACACTGGTTTTGTTTCCCACATTGGTCAGCAATCAGTTGAACACTGGTTTTGTTTCCCACACTGGTCAGCAATCAGTTGGACACTGGCTTCGTTTCCCACACTAGTCAGCAATCAGTTGGACACTGGCTTTGTTTCCCACACTGGTCACCTATCAGTTGGACACTGGCTTTGTTTGTGTGTTGAACTGACACAGTTATGCATATGTATTCATGTTTTTTATCTGACAGTCGTAGTAGTAATGATAGCAAATGGGTTGTCGCTGATGCACACAAACACGCATGTACATCATATCACACACACACATCCCCCTCCGGGGGTTGCAACCCTGCCGTGGTCGGAGGGCTTGCTTGGTCCTGTGATCCGTTAGGCTTTGCTGGCGGGGGCATCAATACTTGACGATAGGCTGGTTTTCTTTACAATGCTTCTAGGCCTGAAAAGTCAGGATGCTATCTGGCCTAAGCAAAACGTGGTAAGGAGTTGATGCCCCTGGTAGGGCTTCCCATGTCAGATAGGCTAAGGGTGAAGATCCTGACTAATAGTAACCTGCCTTTCTCCTTTTCCTGTTTTCTGCCTTTCTTATTTGGCTCTTTTCTATCTTCATCTCCCTTCAAGTCTTCTTTTCCACACTCTTTTTCTCTCTGTGGTCTTCTTAAGATCCGCCGCATTTGCCGTGCGGTGCGACCTGTGACGGAGGGGAATGAGATCCTGGTGATTGAGAGGGCCAGCGCCCTCAACACATCACTTTGGCTCGGACCTCTCCTAGACAGGGGGGTACACTCTGGCCCGGGTGTATCAATCGGCTTCCCCTTCATGGTGCTGGGTCAAAACAGGCAGTTCTCCGACTGGCCAAGGTAACCCCTGCAGTGCTCAGCTGTCTGTTCCCGGGAGCTGGGCATGATCAGGGGGGATAGGGTTGGTAGGTTTCTGTCTGTTGTATATCTCTCCTGAAACCTGGAAGGGGTCAAGACAATGATTTCTTGGCCCTGGCCCCTTAGTTGGACTCCATGGTGGGTGGGTACGGGAGAGACGAATTTTATACTTATACAACATGGCTTTATCCAAAATCACACCCCCCATAAAGAAGAGGAAGGCAGTGGACCCCATTTCCAGTCATGGATTCAGATAGTGACTCGGATATGGAGATGAGACAGAGGACAGGTTTTTGGGCTTCCTGGCTTGTGGTTGAAGGGACAGAGCAGGAAAAGCCTATTTCTGCTCTGAGTCCTTTTGCGATTCAGAAGGGCTTTCAGGGTCTAGCAGGTGACCCTCAGTCAGTGAAAAGACTACGGAATGTCACATTCCTCTCGTCCAGTGCAGATCAAAGAGGCAATCGGTGCAGCTGCTGAGGGCAACAAAACTCGTGGACAGAGAGATCCGGGTGACCCCCCATAAACAGTTAAATTCGACCAAAGGGGTTATTCGGTGCCCGGATTTGAAAGGTGTCTCGGAAGCGGAGATCAAGACAGAACTTGCATCCCAAGGTGTGACAGAGGTGCATAGGGTGACAGTTAAAAAAGGTGCAGAAAGAGTGCCCACCAACACCCTCTTTCTGACATTCTGCAACCCTGTGCTGCCTCCAGTCATTAAAGTAGGGTACTTAAATGTCCGTGTCCAACTGTATGTCCCATCCCCGTTGAGGTGTTTCAAATGCCAGAAGTTTGGACATGTCAGAGATCGCTGTTCTGGGCAGGAGGTGTGTGGTGTTTGTTGCAAGGCAACCCATGATGGGCCGTGTAAAGACCCGGCTCATTGTGCAAACTGCAGTGGCGACCACCCCTCCTCTTCACGCAACTGCCCTGTTTGGGTTCAGGAGTCCACCATCCAAAGAGTGAAAACTGAAAAGAAAATCTCGTTTTTTGAGGCACGCAAACAGGTTGTTGGCAGTCAGACGTCAACAGTGTCTTCTTATGCTTCCGCTATAAAGAAAGTTTCCACCCGTTCAGTCTGCTGCCAGACTGATGAATTTATTTTCTCCAAGACACTGCAAGGAAGACTGTTAAGCTCTGGTGGAAGCAAGTCCACCACCTCCCAACCCAAAGTAGGTGCCCCTGGTGGAGGCAAAAAATCCGCCACCCCTCAGATTGCCCAGCAGTCTACTCCATCTGCTGCTGGGCAGATCAAAAAGCCAGCCCTCCCGCCTCGAACTTCCTTGAGCAGTGCTCGTGCAGGCAAGGGAGTTCAACTAAGTGTGGAGATGGTGGAGATGAGGAAGAAACCTCCACCATCTCCAAAATCCAGGCCTTCTTCACCTGTGGGCAAGTCTGCCAGCAGGTCTGAAGACCAACATAGTCCAGTGAAACTAAGCAATAAATTCGCTCCATTGGATGCAGACGTTGACGAGGAGATGACCTGATTTCTCTCCTATTCGTCCTCTGCACCATGGATAGTAAACTAATCCATTGGAATATCCGTGGCCTAAATTCAAATTTTGAGGAGCTGCAGCTTCTGTGTCAAACTATGAAACCTTCCGTCGTGGCTCTTCAGGAAACCAAAATTCAAAGCCAGAAGACCTTCACTCTTTGTGGCTTTAATATTCTTTCCAAACCTGCACAACCATCCACATTGGGACTGTCGGGCGGTGTTGCCCTTCTTTTGCACAAAACTTTGCTGTTTAGTCCTGTCGCTCTGACTACCCCCCTTCAGGCTGTAGCTGTGAGAGTCACTCTCCACAAGACTGTTACAATTTGCTCGCTCTATCTGCCACCTTCTGTCCCGGTTTGTCGCCAGGACCTTGTCAGTCTGATCGGAGAACTTCCTCGACCTTTTTTGCTCTTGGGTGACTTTAATGGACACAATCCTCTTTGGGGTAGTGTCAGTTCGTCATCCAGAGGTCTGCTTCTTGAGGATGTCCTTTCAGACTTTGATTTGTGTTGTCTGAACGATGGAGCTCCAACTTACCTCCACTCTTCCACAGGTTCACTTTCGTGTTTAGATTTGTCGATTTGTGACCCCTCGCTGGTCCTGGACTATGAGTGGTCTGTCCATGACGATCTGCACGGAAGTGACCATTTCCCTGTTCTTTTAAAACCCTTATTAACTGAAAACGTCTCTGTCTCACAACATCTTAATCATAAGAAGGCAAACTGGAATCTTTTTGTAACCAATATTTCAAAAGAATTCCAGGACGTTGATTTTCTTCATAGTCCAGACCCAGCAGAATCTCTGACCAATACTGTGATAAACTGTGCTAAAACCTGTATTCCAATGTTTTCCGACAAACTCCAAATGCCAAAAACACCCTGGTTTAATTCAGACTGCCAACAAATTTCAAAAGTTCGCAAACGGGCTCAGCGTCGGGTATACCAACGACCTTCAGGTCCCAACACTCGAGCCCATCAGAAACTCCGTGCCAAATCGAGACACACTTTCAAAATCAGTAAACGTCAGTCTTGGAGAAACTTCTGCTCCAGGCTGACATCTAAAACTTCAAAGAAAAAAGTTTGGAACATCATTAGAAAAATCAAAGGGAAGAACACCAACCCCTCCATTCATCACCTGAAACTTGCTGATGCTCTGATCACTGACAAACAAGCTGTTGCCAATCTGTTGGCCTCCACCATCCAATAGAATTCCTCATCTTCAAATAAATCTGCAGCCTTTTTAAGACACAAACAAGTCAGAGAGAAATCTTTATACAATTTCACATCAGACAACTCTAAAACCTACAATCTCCCTTTTTCACTCAATGAACTGAAAACAGCTTTACAAACCTGGACTGATTCTGCCCCTGGTCTGGATGATATTCATTATCAGGTTTTGAAACATCTTCCAGAAAGCTGTCTCCAGACTCTTCTCAAAGTCTATAACCATATTTGGACCACAGGGTACTTCCCGCCCTCCTGGCGGAAAGCCCTGATCATTCCAATACCTAAGCCTGGAAAGGACCTTACCAACCCTTCAAACTATCGTCCAATAGTTCTGACTAGCTGCCTCTGTAAGCTGATGGAAAAGATGGTCAACTCCCGTCTGATGTGGAAGCTGGAAACCGATGGCCTTTTGGCCAGTGAACAGTGCGGTTTCCGGAAGTACCACTCGACAATTGACCATCTAATCCGTCTGGAAACCACCATCCGCAACGCCTTTGTCAATAAGCAGCATGTGGTCGCTATCTTTTTTGACCTAGAAAAAGCGTATGACACCACGTGGAAATCAGGAATCCTTATGGATCTGCATAAACTTGATTTTCGTGGTCACCTGCCTCTGTTTATCCAAAACTTTCTGGCTGATCGACAGTTCCAGGTGCGTGTTGGCACCACACTCTCTGATATCCATGGGCATGAGTTGGGTGTACCTCAGGGGAGCATCCTTTCTCCTGCCCTTTTCAGCATTAAAATTAACGACATTGTCAAATCAGTAAGCCAGGGTTCTGAGTCCTCTCTGTTCGTTGACGATTTTGCGCTGTACGCAGTGGGAGATTCTTACGCCAGCGTACAGCGTCGACTCCAACTTTGTGTCAACAAGATCCAGCAGTGGGCCGAGGAAAACGGGTTTACCTTCTCACGTACCAAAACTCAGTCAATCCATTTTCACAATTTTCGTCAATTTTTTGCTGATCCTGAAATTCGTCTGGACAAGTCCACCATTCCAGCTGTAAAGAAGCCAAATTCCTAGGAGTTATTTTTTACCAAAAACTCAACTTTCTCAGCCACATTTAAAATCTCAAAACTTCTTGCCAGAAACCTCTGAATATTCTGCGGGTCGTAGCACACACTGACTGGGGCGCTGATAAGAAAACTTTGCTCTGTGTCTACAGAGCCCTGGTCCGCTCCAAACTGGACTATGGTTGTGCTGTGTACGGCTCTGCAAGACCCTCTTATCTGAAACTCTTGGACCCTATCCACCATCAAGGGCTTCGTCTCTGTCTTGGAGCATTCCGCACCACCCCTGTGTACAGCCTGTACGCACAGGCAGGTGAACCCTCACTGTCCAACCGCAGGCTGAAAATGTCTCTAAATTACTATATCAGACTGTTCTCAGAACCGCAGAATCCTGCCTATGACTGTGTCTTTGACCTCCGGTTTCAAAGCAAATTCGAAAACAACCCTAACTGTATTCCGCCGTTTGGTCTTCGTATGCAGCCTCACGCGCGGAATGCAGGTCTAAACCTAGGAGTTGTGTCTGATTTTTCCAAGTTTCCAGATCAGCCTCCGTGGACCTTTTTCACACCAGAGATTCGTTTTGATCTTGCAGCTTTTCGTAAAGAGTCTACCAGCTCTCAGGCATACAAGGCATTGTATGCTGACCTCTGTTCAAAATTTCCATCCTGTCAGAAAATTTTCACTGACGGTTCCAAGTCTGAGGATGGAGTGGCCTGTGCAGCCTATTGCCCTGGTGCTCCTTCTCAGATACTGTTAAAACATATACCTCCAGATGCTTCTGTCTATTCTGCTGAACTTACTGCTCTGGTTCTGGCGCTGAGGACAATCTCACAATCTACGAAGAGGGACTTTCTGGTTCTGTCGGATTCGCTGTCAGCTTTGGAGGCCATAGCTGGCCGCAACCTTCAGCATCCAGAACTTTTATACTTCTTTGAACTTTTTAGCAAGTTGAAAGCAGATAGTTACAACATTATTCTGGCTTGGGTTCCTGGTCATGCTGGCATCGGAGGGAACGAAATGGTTGATCGTTTAGCCAAGAATGCCACAAGAGAGAAATTGTCCAACATTTATATCCCTTGCTCAGATCTGAAACCCAAAATTAACGATTATGTGAGAGACCTCTGGCAGGAGGATTGGAATACACAGACGGATAACAAACTCTTTCAGATCCGTCCAAACTTTAAGGAGTTCCTCCCATCTACGTCTGGTGGTCGTAAAGAAGAAACAGTTCTGTGCCGGCTGCACACCGGCCATTCGTATTTTACCCATTCGTACCTTTTAAAGAGCGAAGAAGCGCCGTGGTGCATTCCATGTCATGTGCCACTCACAATGAAACATATTCTTTTAGAGTGTTGGGACTTGCACGATGTGAGACACAAACATTTTACAGCAGAGTCCATGAAAATCCTGTTCAGAGATGTCCCGCCTGATGTGATCTTTGAGTTTTTGAGAGAGAGATTAACATTTTTCATCTGATTTAAGATTTTCCGGACTAAAGATTTTTAACGAAGTTTCTGGTGCGTTTTAGAAGATGTCATTTAAAGAGATGTATGAAAGTTTTGTTTTTTTTAATGACTTGTAGGTTGATTTTAACGTGGTGACAGCCCTGATGTGGCCCTCTGCGGGCCGCTGGGCTATAAGCAACATTATCTTATCTTATCTTACACAGCACAGCACAAAACCACACAGCACAGCACAAAGCAACACAGCACACCACAACACAAAGCAACTCAGCGCAGCACAAAGCAACACAGCGCAGCAAAAAGCAACACAGCACAGCACAAAGCAACAGCGCAGCAAAAAGCAACACAGCACAGCACAAAGCAACACAGCGCAGCAAAAAGCAACACAGCACAGCACAAAGCACACAGCACAAAGCAACACAGCACAGCACAAAACAACAGCACAGCAAAACAACACAGCGCAGCACAAAACAACACAGCGCAGCACAAAACTACACACCACAGTAGAGCACAAAACAACACACCACACCACAGCACAAAACAACACAGCGCAGCAGAAAACAACACACCAAAGTAGAGCACAAAACAACACACGACACCACAGCACAAAACAACACAGACCAACATAACACAAAACTTTGCAGCGCGGCACTGCACACTATAGACTAGCCCAGCCAAAGAGAGGCAGTGAGAGACACATGACCACACAGTAGCCTCCCATGTATACACTATAGACCAGAACAGCCAAAGAGAGGCAGTGAGAGACACGTGACCACACAGTAGCCTCCCATGTATACACTATAGACCAGCCCAGCCAGAGAGACGATGAGAGACACGTGACCACACAGTAGCCTCCCATGTATACACTATAGACTAGCCCAGCCAAAGAGAGGCAGTGAGAGACACGTGACCACATAGTAGCCTCCCATGTATACACTATAGACTAGCCCAGCCAAAGAGAGGCAGTGAGAGACACGTGACCACACAGTAGCCTCCCGTGTATACACTATAGATCAGCACAGCCAGAGAGACAATGAGAGACACGTGACCACACAGTAGCCTCCCGTGTACACATGTCAGCCTAATTCCACATGCAGAGCCTATGTACACAAGTCAGCCTAATTCCACATGCAGAGCCTATCACGGACGTTCCTCTCTGTGTCCAGGCCCGGCAGCTGCCCCTGACGTCAGAGGAGTGCCGGAGACAAGTGCTGCTGCAGCCTCATCCACGGCAGGGCGCCCAGAGACAACCGCCTGACCAGAAGAATCCCGGCCATCCCTCCCTGCAGACTGTCTCTCAGCCACAGCATGAAGCCAGTGACGGAGAAGAGCAGCACCAGCAGACAGGACAGGAGCTGTGTGATGACGATCATCGGGAGAGACAGGATGGACCGCATGACTGTCATCACGAGCCACAGCTGAGTGAAGAGAGTGGCGAGGATGGTCAGAACGACGCTGTAACGACGAGTCCTGGGCAGTGGGGTGAGGATCATCGTCAGCGAGAACAGACACCGCTGCATAACGGACATGTGCAGCAACACGCTCCACTTCACCAGAACGATCATCTCAGCCAGGATCTAAGCCATGTGTGGGCTGGTGGCCAGCGACAGGACGGAACGGAGAAACGGGGCGGGTACCTGAGCAACAACGATGAAAAGCTTCACCCGGGTCAGTGGCCAAGGTCTTGCAGAGAGCGTCAGCAAGTGCAGAAGGCGGAAGAGGTTCCTGGTGCCTGTGATAGACCTGGAGCCGCTGGGACAGTGCAGGGTGGGAACGTTGATCAGCAAGAACAGGCTGAACGGCAGTGTCTGGAACAAGAGCGTCATAACGATCCACATCGTCAGCCACTTTCTGACGACTGCGAAGTTCAGGCACAGGGACAGTGCTGTGACAAACCTCCACTTCAGGGGCAAAAACAGACATCACTGCTTGACAACCATGGAGAGGCTCAGCAGCGACAGACAGAAACTGAACACCCCCAGAAAGACCCAGCTCAGAGCAAGTTCTTCGGAAACCCGCGTCAGCAAGACGTCACTGGGAGAGAAGTGAGGGAGAACCATGAACAGCACACTGGGCAGCAGGCGACTGACCAGCATCATCAGGCGGAACAGCCTGCAGTGCCCACACGCCACCCGAACATCAACACAGATGGGCGTGGAGGAGATGGTCCAGTGGGCAGCAAGATGGAGTGTCCTGCAGTGCAGCTGTCTGGGAACCAACACCACAACCACGGACACACTGAACAACAGCCCTGTGTGCGCAGTCAGCACGAGATAGATTATCACGGAGAACGACCTGAGAATGTGGACCAGGACAGCAAAACAGAGCCCACACCAAGCAACGGTGACCAAGCTCCCACTGTCACCCATCCCCAGCAGAATCACGTCGCCGGGACACTGGGCGACAACGACAAGGAGCATCATCCCGACCTGAAAGACTGGGGGCCGGGGACCTCCACCTGTGTGCAGCACGAGGCAGGGGACAGGAGGCAGACAGCGGAGACGGCCCTCAGAGCGGCGGTGACCCTGTGCGGAGAGCCGGCAGATGACATGGGGAGCGTCACGGTGCCAGACACTGCGGACACCTCGGCACAGCGGGACGGACAGGACAAGGTGGGGAGTGGTTTGATGCTGTGTGGCAGGTGGGGAGTCAGAGAAAAGGAATGATGTGCACAGGGCGAACTATCTCCGTGCGCGCGCGCGCGCATGTGTATGTGCAGATATTCATATGTGTGTGTGTGTGTGTGTGTGTGTGTGTGTGTGTGTGTGTGTGTGTGTGTGTGTGCGTGAGAGAGAGAGAGAGAGAGAGAGAGAGAGAGAGAGAGAGAGAGAGAGAGAGAGAGAGAATGCGTGCATTATCTAGTTAAGTGTCACAAGTGTCTTCAAATTGCATATTGCACTTGTTCATATCTGACGCGCCTTAATTTGATTTTTTTAAGGTGTTCTTTTAAGAGAGATGGAGGGGAGATGCAGAAGGAGGGGTGGGGGTGGGGGGGGGGGTGCAGGGCAGTATGAGAAGAGTAGGGATAGCGTTTAGATTTCAATAGTGAGCTCTGAAGTATCAAAACAGGGCTTTGTTCCGTTCAATGTGTTGTTAACGTGAAGCCATTGCATCACTTCGTCTAGGATTCGTGCCTTTCTTGGTTGGCTGCTGATAACCTGGATGATCGAAACAGACTGAAGCGATGCTGATAGCCAGCCCCAAATACAAATAGAGCATTTAGCTTTAGTGCGCCCACTCTTTGGAATTCTCTTCCTGACAGCTTACGTGACCTGCCTACATTATCTAAATTCAAGTCAGAGTTAAAAGCATACTTCTTTAGGAAAGCCTTCTTCAACCATAATATCTGAATGCTGTGTCTATTATTATGACCTGACTTTTTATGTACTGCATGCATAACTGTATTGTTTACGCTTGAACCGATGAACTTGATAAGTGCGCCTGTGTCGGTAGGTGTGGTGTGTGTGTGTTTGTTTGTTTGTGTGTGTGTTGTGTGTGTGTGTGTGTGTGTGTGTGTGTGTGTGTTGTGTGTGTGTGAACACATGTTAGTGCGAGTGTTTGAGTGTGTGCTGAGCGCAATGAGTTGATCCCAAGAATTGCGCTATATAAAATCCATACATTATTATTATTATTATTGTTATTATTATTATTACAAATAAACCCACAGAAGCAGAATGCAAAGAAACGTTTATTTCATACACAATACAGAAACAGACGTGCGGATTTGCCACAAACGTTGTCTCTTCATACGTCACGAACAACCTGCATAGAAATGCACAAAAAATAATACCCCTGGTGGCTATCAGAAAATAAGCCAAATTGCAAATGAACACTGGCAATAAATTGCAATGAACACACTGGCAATAAATTGCAAATGAACACGCTGGCAATAATTGCAAAATGAACACACTGGCAATAAATTGCAAATGAACACACTGGCAATAAATTGCAATGAACACGCTGGCAATAAATTGCAAATGAACACACTGGCAATAAATTGCAAATGAACGCACTGGCAATACTTTTTTGGATGGAGACCATACATGTTTTTTTACATGTCTGCAGTAGACATGTTCGTCGAAAATACACTTGTCTGTTTTGTAGTGTGTAATAAATAAGCGTTGTCTTGTTTTCTGTCTGTTTTGTAGTGTGTAATAGACAAGCGTTGTCTTGTTTTCTGTCTGTTTTGTAGTGTGTCATAAATAAGCGTTGTCTTCTTTTCTGTCTGGTTTGTAGTGTGTCATAAATAAGCGTTGTCTTGTTTTCTGTCTGTTTTGTAGTGTGTAATAGATAAGCGTTGTCTTGTTTTCTGTTTTGTAGTGTGTAATAAATAAGCGTTGTCTTGTTTTCTGTCTGGTTTGTAGTGTGTCATAAATAAGCGTTGTCTTGTTTTCTGTCTGGTTTGTAGTGTGTCATAAATAAGCGTTGTCTTGTTTTCTGTCTGTTTTGTAGTGTGTAATAGATAAGCGTTGTCTTGTTTTCTGTTTTGTAGTGTGTAATAAATAAGCGTTGTCTTGTTTTCTGTCTGGTTTGTAGTGTGTCATAAATAAGCGTTGTCTTGTTTTCTGTCTGTTTTGTAGTGTGTCATAAATAAGCGTTGTCTTGTTTTCTGTTTTGTAGTGTGTAATAAATAAGCGTTGTCTTGTTCTCTGTCTGTTTTGTAGTGTGTCATACATAAGCGTTGTCTTGTTTTCTGTCTGTTTTGTAGTGTGTAATAGATAAGCGTTGTCTTGTGTTCTGTCTGTTTTGTAGTGTGTAATAATAAGCGTTGTCTTGTTTTCTGTTTTGTAGTGTGTAATAGATAAGCGTTGTCTTGTGTTCTGTCTGTTTTGTAGTGTGTAATAGGTAAGCGTTGTCTTGTTTTCTGTCTGTTTTGTAGTGTGTAATAGATAAGCGTTGTCTTGTTTTCTGTCTTTTGTACTTATTTGTATTCGATTTTTTAAAAAAAGTTAAATCTTTTTATCATCAATATGGCATCGATGCAACAGTGAATTTGTTTTGTAGATGGACTGTCACAGCCGACCCATTGTACGGGAACAGTTTTGTCTCCAATGAACCAATTGCTGACAGGATGTTCATGTCACTGTCATCACTAATGAACCCAATGCTGACAGGATGTCATGTCACTGTCATCACTAATGAACCCAGTGCTGACAGGATGTCATGTCACTGTCCTGACTAATGAACCCAATGCTGACAGGATGTCATGTCACTGTCATCACTAATGAACCCAGTGCTGACAGGATGTCATGTCACTGTCATCACTAATGAACCCAGTGCTGACAGGATGTCATGTCACTGTCCTGACTAATGAACCCAATGCTGACAGGATGTTCATGTCACTGTTATCACTAATGAACCCAATGCTGACAGGATGTCATGTCACTGTCATCACTAATGAACCCAGTGCTGACAGGATGTCATGTCACTGTCATCACTAATGAACCCAGTGCTGACAGGATGTCATGTCACTGTCATCACTAATGAACCCAGTGCTGACAGGATGTCATGTCACTGTCCTGACTAATGAACCCAGTGCTGACAGGATGTTCATGTCACTATCATGACAGCACAACCAGGGAACAGTTTTGTCTCCAATGAACCCAATGCTGACAGGATGTTCATGTCGCTCTCATCACTAATGAACCCAATGCTGACAGGATGTTCATGTCACTATAATGACAGCACAACCAGGGAACAGTTTTGTCTCCAATGAACCCAATGCTGACAGGATGTCATGTCACTGTCATGACTAATGAACCCAATGCTGACAGATTGTTCATGTCGCTGTCATCACTAATGAACCCAGTGCTGACAGGATGTCATGTCACTGTCATGACTAATGAACCCAGTGCTGACAGGATGTTCATGTCGCTGTCATCACTAATGAACCCAATGCTGACAGGATGTTCATGTCACTATCATGACAGCACAGCCAGGGAAGAGTTTTGTCTCCAATGAACCCAATGCTGACAGGATGTTCATGTCACTGTCATCACTAATGAACCCAATGCTGACAGGATGTCATGTCACTGTCATGACTAATGAACCCAATGCTGACAGGATGTTCATGTCACTGTCATCACTAATGAACCCAGTGCTGACAGGATGTTCATGTTATTGTCATCACTAATTGTTACGGATGGTGTGCGGTGCGTGTTTTGCTGTCTGACTCTCGCTTTCAAAAGTTTGGATGCGTGTAATAATTATTCCCTACGCACACCCACACCAAACGCACATGGATAGCCAGGGAACACACGAGTTAGATTTTTTTAAAAATAATTATGCTGCCTGAACCATCAAACATACATTCATGTGAATTGGTACAAATCAATACATGTTACTACATAGCATATAGATCAAGATATCAATACATAGGAACTTCAATTATCAGATATCAGCATATCATAGTACATATCTTGATATCACTCACAGATCTCGCCGGCGCCGTCCACAGTGTCTCACATATGCAGTCAACACGCTCGGTTCCACAGTACCCAAGCCACAGTCTACAACACTAAAAGAAGACAAATAAGGATAACCAAGGTCCCCACATGATAAGCACAGCCGTTCACAAACACAAGCGATGAAGAAGAAGAAACAGGGTCTCCACACGACAAGCACATAATAAATCACGTCAAACTATCAGAAGAAGAACCGCAAATTCACAAGGCACAGTAATCCATAGCAGAAGAACCGCAGATTCACAAAGCACAGCAATCCACAGAAGAACCGCAGATTCATAAAGCACAGTAATCCACAGAAGAACCGCAGATTCATAAAGCACAGCAATCCATAGAAGAAGAACCGCAGATTCATAAAGCACAGCAATCCACAGAAGAAGAACCGCAGATTCATAAAGCACAGTAAACCATAGAAGAACTGCAGATTCACAAGGCACAGCAACCAGTACTGAATCCCCGGAGAACACAATTTCAGCAAAGTCCCATGGAACACAATAAACTTCGATTCCACGTATTGTTGATCTAAAACAAAAATTAATTAGCTTCTCCGTGTATTGATATTACAAAGTTCACATCAATAAATTCAGCCCACCGACACACATGAGGTGGTACAATTAGAGCACATAAATATTCTTGCAGGAGTTTTAAGTCCTTCTCGGCGACACAGCATTCACAACATTTCTATAACAAATAAATTTCCTGGTACATATTTCGCTGGTACCGTCATCAGAAGTATCGCACATACACAGTGAACATCAACGTACTACTGACTTGAAAGTCAGCCTCTCCACATAGTAACACTACGGAGAAAACGACGATTAAAACAAAATAAAGTAGGCTGGACACCAAAGCCTCGGCCGTTAGTTCTTGCTCTCTTCTCTCGTCTATTATTATTATTTTCGTCATGTAGTTACCTATGTCATTTTAAGTTGACGTCATAAGTTACGTTGACGTCACACTAATGAACCCAATGCTGACAGGATGTTCATGTCACTATCATGACAGCACAACCAGGGAACAGTATTGTCTCCAATGAACCCAATGCTGACAGGATGTCATGTCACTGTCATGACTAATGAACCCAATGCTGACAGGATGTCATGTCACTGTCATCACTAATGAACCCAATGCTGACAGGATGTCATGTCACTGTCCTGACTAATGAACCCAATGCTGACAGGATGTTCATGTCGCTGTCATCACTAATGAACCCAATGCTGACAGGATGTCGTCGCTGTCATCACTAATGAACCAATGCTGACGATGTCATGTCAGTCATCACTAATGAACCCAAATGCTGACAGGATGTCATGTCACTGTCATCACTAATGAACCCAATGCTGACGAGATGTCATGTCACATGTCATCATCTAATGAACCCAATGCTGACAGGATGTCATGTCACTGTCATCACTAATGAACCCAATGCTGACAGGATGTCATGTCACTGTCATCACTAATGAACCCAATGCTGACAGGATGTTCAGATCACTATCATGACAGCACATCCAGGAAGAGCTCCACTGACAAGTCTCCTTCAGAAGGCGAACACCGACTCTGGACCGGCGACACAAATCATTCTCTATTCTCTGCACACAACAGCATTGGATTCACCCCTGTATGCTGTTGCTAAAGGGTTGAAGGTTTGCACGTCAATGTCCTCGACTTCATCTTCACGGTAGACTTGTGAAACAAATGGTCCATTGTAGACTTGTGAAAAAATGGTCCATTGTATGGACTTGTGACTAACAAATGGTCCATTGTAGACTTGTGAAACAAATGGTCCATTGTAGACTTGTGAAACAAATGGTCCACTGTAGACTTGTGAAACAAATGGTTCATTGTAGACAGGTGAAACAAATGGTTCACTCTAGACAGGTAAAACAAATGGTTCACTCTAGACAGGTGTACAAATGATCCACTCTAGATAGGTGAAACAAATGGTCTACTGTAGACAGGTGAAACAAATGGTCTTCTGTAGACAGGTGAAACAAATGGTCCACTCTAAACAGGTGTAACAAATGGTCCACTCTAGACAGGTGAAACAAATGGTCCACTCTAGACAGGTGAAACAAATGGTCCACCCTAGATAGGTGAAACAAATGGTCCACTCTAGACAGGTGAAACAAATGGTCCACTCTAGACAGGTTAATACACGGTCCACTCCAGACAGGTGAAACAGATGATCCACTCTACACAGGTGAAACAAATGATCCACTCTAGACAGGTGAAACAAATGGTCCACTCCAGACAGGTGAAACAAATAGTCCACTCTAGACAGGTGAAACAAATGGTCCACCCTAGACAGGTGAAACAAATGGTCCACTCTAGACAGGTGAAACAAATGGTCCACTCTAGACAGGTGAAACAAATGGTCCACTCTAGACAGGTTAATACACGGTCCACTCTAGACAGGTGAAACAGATGATCCACTCTAGACAGGTGAAACAAATGATCCACTCTAGACAGGTGAAACAAATGGTCCACTCTAGACAGGTGTAACAAATGGTCCACTCTAGACAGGTGAAACAAGTGATCCGTTCGAGACATGGAAAACAAACAGTCCAGTCTAGATAGGTGAAACAATTGGTCCACTCGAGACAGGTGAAACAAAAAAATGTTTTAATGGTTCTCTTCACAAAGCAAGAAGTCACTCCAGAGAGGCAAAACAACTGATCCACTCCCTGCAATGGAAACACACGGTTCTCTTCACAGGGCACAAGGTCTGCCCAGGATAGAGAGGCGAAACAAATCATCCACTCCCTGCAATGGAAATCAACGGTTCTCTTCACAGGGCAAAAGGCCCGCCAGGATAGGTGAAACAAAGTCGCCAGGCAAACAGTCTACTCTAGACAGATGAAGACAAATGGTTTTCTTCACGAGGCAAAAGGCCACTCTAAAGAGGTTTAGCAAAAGATCCACTCCAGAAGGTGAAAAATGGACCTTCACATGGCAAAATGTCCACTCTGCACAGGTAAATCAAATGGCCCACTATGGACAAGTGAAACAAATGATTCTCTTCAGAAGGCAGAAGTCCACTCTAAACAGATGGACAAAAATAGTACATTCAAGACAGGTGAAACAACTGGTCCTTTTCACAAAGCAAAAGTCCCCTTCTACACAGGTGGACCAAATAGTCCACTCTGGACAAGTGAAAGAAATGGTTCTCTTCAAAAGACAGTATTGAGCGCGTCCTGTATGCTTTCAGAGAACGGTTTGATACGTGCTCTATTGCGCCATCTGCTTTATCTCCATTCTACGATCCTCTCCAACACCTCGTCTTTTTTGTTCCATGTATGTGCATTTTCTTCAAGCCTCTCAGATAGTCATTGAGGAATTCATTGCAGGCATCTGGTCCCCCCCCTCCCCCTCCCCCTTACACATCTCTTCCTACTGGTTCAGTGCACACACACACACACACACACACCACACACGCACCACACGCACGCACGCACGCACGCACGCACGCACGCACGCACGCACCACCACACACACACACACACACACACACACATATATATATATATATATATAATATATATATAATCTCTGTGAGTGTGTGTGTGTGTGTGTGTGTGTGTGTGTGTGTGTGTGTGTGTGTGTGTGTCCACATCAATGATCCACTCAACTGATCAAGGGCGGACACTGAGGGTCTGTTGAATCTCAGGCCTTTACCTGAGGTTACAAGATGCGTTGAAAAAGTACGTTGATTCCGCATATATATATATATATATATATATATATATATATATATATATAGGGGTGGTGGGGGGTGTGTGTGTGTAGGGGTGTGGGGGTGGGGGTGGGAGGGGAAGTGGGGGGGAGGATGGGGGTGGAGGTGGGGTGGGGAGTGTCAGGGGTGGGGAGTGGGGGTGGGGGGGTGTCAGGGGTGGGGAGTAGGGGTGGGGGGGTGGGATGGGGTGTGTGTGGGATGTGTGTGTGTGGGGGGGGGAGGGGGAGTGGGGTTGGGGGTGGGGGGGAGAGAGAGATGGGGATGGAGTTGGGGTGGGGGGGGAAGTGGGGGGGAGGATGGGGGTGGAGGTGGGGTGGGGGGTGTCAGGGGTGGGGAGTGGGGGGTGGGATGGGGGTGTTGTGGGTTGGTGTGGGTGGTGGGGGGGGGGAGGGGGGTGGGGGTGGGGAGAGAGAGGGGGGATTGGGGTGGAGGTGGGGGGGGGGGGGAGAGTGATCAATTAAAGGCTTACCCTTATGCTCAGGAAAGTGGGAACGGACGGAAGATTTATGTGTAGGTGGTAATGTAAAATCAAGTAAGTGACGTTGCTAGTAGGCACGTGAGTATGCCTCACCTGACAGAGAAAAAGAAGACGAGAACTGTTCAATTTCCAACTAAAATTTCCACGCGATTTGTCAGTCACAGTGTGGAAAACTGTCATCAAAGGTCCCACTGAGGAAGAGGTCGCAAGTCCTCGAAATATGTGGAAACGAAATCCAGCTTGTTGTGTTTTTCTTTTTGTCTATCTATCTATCTATCTATCTATCTATCTATCTATATTATATATATATATATATATATATATATATATATAGTATATATATATAATATATATATAATAGAGAGAGAGAGAGAGAGAGAGAGAGAGAGAGAATTGTTAGCCTGCACTTGTTTCCCCCACACTACTTAATTGTTCAGCATCATATTGTTTGGTCAATCAGTGGGAGATTGCATCTCTTAGGAGATCCAAGTAAAGGTTGTTCTGCACAATTCTTAGCCACTGACAATGCTTGGGTTATTGAACAGCAGAGATGACCACTCAAACTGTTCCATTTCTTTTGATCTCCCTTGCATCCTTGAATGGATCCTCAAGCATAGGCTCAAAGATTGTCCCCTACATTTTAACTGTTTGCATAATACTTCTAGTTTTTCAGCAGCTTTTTTCCTCTCTGCACTTTCGTTTTTGTTCCATTTACTACCCTTCGCTGGCTGCTTTGGGGCTGCTGTTGGATTCTTTTTTTAACCCTTGGTAGTGAGAACACCACAGAATTACGGACTGTGGTGTGTCTCTATTTGACACCAAGAGCACAGACACAATTAGCCGTATCTCCCTGATGAGTCCGATCCAACGGACGAAAGGAGCAGGCAATACAAATAAATCTGCCTTTGAGAGAGATTACGATGGTTCCCTCAGGCAGCTAGTGAAGGGTTTCTCATATTTTTAATATATTCCTCCCATTTTCTTCATCTTCAATTTTTTTTTCTAAAAGTTCAAATCTTTGCCAAGTCACTACTATAATGACTGAAGAATTGTTAGCCTGCACTTGTTTCCCCCACTACTTAATTGTTCAGCATCATATATATATATATATATATGTGTGTGTGTGTGTGTGTGTGTGTGTGATTTTCTTTTGCTTCTTAGGTGGCACCTTTGGTTGGTTTTTCGAAAACTCAACGAACATACTACGGTATTGCACACCAGCCTTTTTCTGCGATAGCATTCTTCTTAAAACCGAAAAGGCAGAGGAGTCAAATTACCACTTTCCGCGGTCACTGAGGAGAAACAATCAGGTTTCGAAATATCGGTATCTGACCAGGAGTTATATGTTGGTGAGTTTCCTCCCCATTGGAGATTGTCTCCCCCTTGGAGACTATAAGCTTGCTGAAGGCACATTTTGAGAAGCATTTATTTTATTTTTCCCCATTCACCCACTCAAGCACATACTGTTAGTTAGGCAGAATTATCTACCACTGCAGATATGAATGCTTATCTCCCCCTATTTCTTCAATCTAAGACATAAGAGCAAGCTTTGTTCATAATTGAATATATATATATATATATATATATATATATATATATATATATATAATGGTTTGTTATATAGCGCTTAATCAAACGAATTTCTCTAAGCACTTTACAAAGTCATACTACATTCACCCTTCTCATATACAATAGTACACCTTACACCCAGCTACAAATACTATTACTACAATAACTAACAAATCCTAATCCTACGAGTGTGACATTCACTTATTTTTCAAGTATCACTACAAAACTTAATCCTATAACGTTCAATCATACAACAAATACATGTAATAGAGAACATACACTGCATTTGAAAAGGCCCAGACGGCTATGAGTTAGGTTGTACCCCCCCCCCCCCCCCACACACACACACACACACAGAGCATTGACTAATTATGAGAAAATAGATGGGTTTTAAGTTTAGACTTGAAAGAAGAGATAGAATCTCTTCAAAGCATGCTGGAGGACTCAGGAGACAAGGTGGTAGAAGCAATTAAGCCCCAGCTGAAGACAGGCAGAAAATGGAAAGTTCAAGAGGCGATGGATTCTGCAAAAGAAAGTCTCAAGATCAGAGAAATAACAGGACACACACAGACCAACAGACAGGGACTGGGGGTGACCAAAACTGAATGGTGGTCAAAGGCCAAAGGAAAAGCCAAAAGAGACATGATGATTCAGGAGATGAGAAAAGAAGAAGACCACAAAAGACTCCAAAAAGCAGTCCAGCAGAGCCAGCAAGGGCAATGGACAACGTGGAAGAATGCACTCCAAAGAAGTCTCACTTGGAATGACATTTGGCACATGGCCCCTCTCAGGATCAGCTTCATTCTCAGATCTGCATATGACCTTCTGCCCTCAAATGCAAACCTGGTGAAGTGGGGGAAAACAGACGATCCTGCATGCCCCCTCTGCCATGAAAAACAAACAGTGGAGCATGTCCTAAGCTCATGTAAAGTAGCCCTGGCTCAAGGAAGGTACACATGGAGGCACAACCAAGTGCTCAAAGAAATTGTACAAGTAGTCTGGGCTAGTACCAACACCACAAAAGGGAAAATCAGGACTCCAAAAGCACCCGCAACATTCTTCACGGCAGGAGGCAGCAAATCATGGCCAAGAACAACAGTGCCACTCGAAACATGCAGGCAGAGTCTGCTGGACGGGGCAGATGACTGGGAGTGCACTGCAGACCTCCCAGAATGGAAGAGTCACCCAGAGATCATCAGCAAGAGTGGCATGAGACCAGACATAGTAGTCCACTCTAAGTCAACCAAGCAGCTGATCATGATGGAGCTCATGGTGCCATATGAGAACAGAATGGAGGCAGCTCAAATCTACAAGACTGAAAAGTATGCTGATCTGGCAAACAGCCTGAGGAGAGAAGGCTATCAGGTCAAAGTCCTCACTGCAGAAATTGGAGCTAGGGGGTTTGTAGGAACGTCTGCATACAGCCTCATGAAACAGCTCTCAGTTGCAGGGAAGGAAAAAACCAGAGCCCTGAAAGCAATGGCAGAAGCGGCAGAGAGGTGTTCAAGCTGGATCTGGTCAAGGAGGAACAAAAGTGAACTTCATAAGGCTTAATTTCCCTACAAATATCAGGTGTCCCTGTGGCTCAGTGGTTAAAGCGCGAGTCATTAAGTGGAAAATGAGCATGTCCAGAGGGTCATGGGTTCGAATCCCAGCCATGGCTCGTCCCAAGATGGGAAAAAAAAGGGGCAGCAGAGGGACATCCGGAGTCATGAACCGGGTGTGGCCCAACCCCCCTAGAGTGTCAGGAGATAAGGGCCGAAACACTTGCTTGAAGGGGGCTTCTCTTCTGAGGACTCTCTGCTGCCACGCTCTCCACGAGTTTCTTTCTACTGATGCATGGGTAAACCATTGACTTCCGGGAATAGGCCGGAGGACGTCCGGGAAAGACCGGAGGACACTGGGAAAGACCAGAACCAAGGGCTCTGTGGGCTGGCTCCCCACTTTGCCTTAAACATGTGGCTACTAAAAATAAAAGGAAAAGATGCTCCCAGGATTCACCGAAAGGGGGAGAGAATGATGAATCCATCGGTGCTCAACCAATCATGACTGCAAATCCCAAACGGACTATGAACATGAACCAAATGGAATATCCATGTGTCTGTGGAAAGCGTTTCGCTACCACCCGTGGCATGAAGATCCACAGAACAAAGATGGGATGTGTGAAGACTCATCTGAATGAGCAGCAGCGCACTGCATCAGCAGATAAGACGTCGGAAGACCAAGGCCAGGATTTAAACCACAGTGCCAAGGACATCCACGCTGTTGGTTCGGATGAGGAATTTGCACAGGCCCTCGATGCCAGGCGCCTGAAACTCAACCTGCCACGAGCAAACGAAACTGAAGATTGGGAGAAACTGGATGCAAAAATCGTCCAAAGACTCGATGCACTGATAGGGAAAAGCACCCTGGAACACAAACTAGCCACATATGGGGACATTGTGTATGCCACATGTAGAGACGCCTATGGAGCAAAACTACCCAAAGAGAAAACACCTCCAAAGAAATCCAGACGCCAAGAAAAGATGGACAAGATCAGGGTCCAAAAGAAAAACCTCAAGATGCAAATGAAGACCGCACTGCCAGCTGAAAAACAAGGCTTGGAAAAACTGTGGAAAGACCTGAAAGAAAAACACAGTGCCCTCAGCAAAGCGGAATCTGCGAGGAAGAGGAAGAGCAAAAAGAAGAAGACACAAGAGCGCTTCTTCAGAGACCCCTTCCAGTTTTCCAGAACACTGTTTGAGCAGCCAAAATCTGGGACCCTAAGTGTGGACAAAGGAGTTCTTGAGCAGCATCTGAGGAAAACATATTCTGACCCACAGAGCAAAGCACCACTCGACATTCAAGGTCTGGTGTGGCCAACCAACCCTGAGGAACAGTTCAATGGCAAGCCTCCAACGTTGGCGGAAATCAAGAAGGTGGTCGACAAAGCCAGAGCCAAATCATCACCAGGGCCAAACGGAATACCTTACCAGCTTTACAAGAAATGTCCCAAGGTGCTGGAGTGGCTCCACAGGCTGCTGCGATCGGCTTGGAGAAACCAGATCAGCGGCCAGTGGATGACGGCAGATGGTGTGTACATCCCCAAAGAGCAAAACTCAAGTGACATTAGCCAGTTCAGGCCAATATCACTACTGAACGTCGAAGGGAAAATCTTCTTCTCTGTCATGGCAGCAAGGCTGACCAAGTACCTGATGGAAAACAAGTACTTGGATGTGTCAGTCCAGAAAGGTGGCATCCCAGGCGTGGCGGGCTGTGTAGAACACGCCACAATGATCTGGGACGCAATCCAAAAAGCAAAAACAGAAAAGAGAGACCTGGACGTAGTGTGGCTTGATCTGGCAAACGCATATGGATCTGTGCCCCATGAGATGATACAGTTGGCTCTTGAGATGTACCATGTGCCAAAGAACATCCGCGACATGCTCAAGAAGTACTTCAATGGCTTCTCAATACGGTTCTCTACCAAGGAGTACACAACGGACTGGATCAACTTGGAAGTGGGTATTGCAATGGGCTGTGCAATTTCCCCAATACTGTTCGTGCTGGCAATGGAACTCATCTTGAAAGCAGCAACAAACAACGCGAGACAAACAGACCTTGGCGATGGATACAAGATGCCTCCTCTCAAGGCCTTCATGGATGACACTACAGTGATTTCATCCAGAGAAGACGAGACACGTCATGTGCTGGAGAGGCTGGACGACATAGTTGCCTCATCCAGAATGAAGTTCAAGCCAAAGAAATCACGGAGTCTCTCACTGAGGAAAGGAAAAGTGGCCGGATCTGTGGTCTTCAGTGTTGCCAACCAGGCCATTCCAACAGTCACAGAAGAACCAGTCAAGAGCCTTGGAAGATGGTATGATGATACGCTGAAAGACACACAAAGAGCAAAAGAAACCAAGCAGATGGCGGAGGAAGGCTTGGAGACCATTGACCAGTGTGGGCTCCCTGGCAAATACAAGGTCTGGTGTCTGCAGTTCATGCTGATACCAAAGCTGCTATGGCCTCTGATGATATACGACATCTGCACCAGCATAGTGGAGGCAATGGAAGCCAAAATCAACAAGTTCACAAGGAAATGGCTTCGTGTCCCACCCTGTCTGACTGACATAGCGCTGTACTGTCGCCAAGCAAAGCTGAAACTACCCCTGAAATCCATCCTGGAGGAATACAAAGCAGGGAAGATCAGACTTCAAAGCATGCTGGAGGACTCAGGAGACAAGGTGGTAGAAGCAATTAAGCCCCAGCTGAAGACAGGCAGAAAATGGAAAGTTCAAGAGGCGATGGATTCTGCAAAAGAAAGTCTCAAGATCAGAGAAATAACAGGACACACACAGACCAACAGACAGGGACTGGGGGTGACCAAAACTGAATGGTGGTCAAAGGCCAAAGGAAAAGCCAAAAGAGACATGATGATTCAGGAGATGAGAAAAGAAGAAGACCACAAAAGACTCCAAAAAGCAGTCCAGCAGAGCCAGCAAGGGCAATGGACAACGTGGGAGAATGCACTCCAAAGAAGTCTCACTTGGAATGACATTTGGCACATGGCCCCTCTCAGGATCAGCTTCATTCTCAGATCTGCATATGACCTTCTGCCCTCAAATGCAAACCTGGTGAAGTGGGGGAAAACAGACGATCCTGCATGCCCCCTCTGCCATGAAAAACAAACAGTGGAGCATGTCCTAAGCTCATGTAAAGTAGCCCTGGCTCAAGGAAGGTACACATGGAGGCACAACCAAGTGCTCAAAGAAATTGTACAAGTAGTCTGGGCTAGTACCAACACCACAAAAGGGAAAATCAGGACTCCAAAAGCACCCGCAACATTCTTCACGGCAGGAGGCAGCAAATCATGGCCAAGAACAACAGTGCCACTCGAAACATGCAGGCAGAGTCTGCTGGACGGGGCAGATGACTGGGAGTGCACTGCAGACCTCCCAGAATGGAAGAGTCACCCAGAGATCATCAGCAAGAGTGGCATGAGACCAGACATAGTAGTCCACTCTAAGTCAACCAAGCAGCTGATCATGATGGAGCTCATGGTGCCATATGAGAACAGAATGGAGGCAGCTCAAATCTACAAGACTGAAAAGTATGCTGATCTGGCAAACAGCCTGAGGAGAGAAGGCTATCAGGTCAAAGTCCTCACTGCAGAAATTGGAGCTAGGGGGTTTGTAGGAACGTCTGCATACAGCCTCATGAAACAGCTCTCAGTTGCAGGGAAGGAAAAAACCAGAGCCCTGAAAGCAATGGCAGAAGCGGCAGAGAGGTGTTCAAGCTGGATCTGGTCAAGGAGGAACAAAAGTGAACTTCATAAGGCTTAATTTCCCTACAAATATCAGGTGTCCCTGTGGCTCAGTGGTTAAAGCGCGAGTCATTAAGTGGAAAATGAGCATGTCCAGAGGGTCATGGGTTCGAATCCCAGCCATGGCTCGTCCCAAGATGGGAAAAAAAAGGGGCAGCAGAGGGACATCCGGAGTCATGAACCGGGTGTGGCCCAACCCCCCTAGAGTGTCAGGAGATAAGGGCCGAAACACTTGCTTGAAGGGGGCTTCTCTTCTGAGGACTCTCTGCTGCCACGCTCTCCACGAGTTTCTTTCTACTGAATGTCTGAGAGAGTCTGGCGGTCTGTTCCATGTCGCTGGAGCTTGAAAAGAGAAAGATCTTTTGCCAGTAGTAGTCCTGAAGCGAGTGTTTCGTAGCGGGCGGTCATCAGCACAGGAGCGTAGTTGTCGAGAGGGGGTGTAGATTTTAAGGAGATCTGAGAGATAAGAAGGTCCATTTTCAAAGAGAGCAGAGAAAGTGAGAGTTGAGATTTTGTACGAGATACGGTTTGAAACAGATAGCCAGTGAAGAGAGTGAAGTAGAGGCGAAATGTGATCATATTTTCCTGCTCTACAGACGACTCGGGCTGCATGATTTTGGATTCACTGTAATCTTTCTATCAGGTATTTTGGAAGGCTGACCAAAAGTGAGTTGCAGTAATCTATTCTAGATAAGACAAATGCACAAACGAGAGTTTTTGTAGCATCTGTAGAGAGAAGGTGACGTACGGAGCTGATTCTTAGTTCTAAATAGGCAATCTTGCAAATATTTGAAACCTGTTTCTCAAAGGAGAGGGATTGGTCAAGAATGACCCCGAGACTGTGGACAGAGGTGGAGACAGAGACAGTACAGTCATTGATGGTGACAGTTGAAGGCAGAGAAGGATGGTTAGGCTGTTTTGTCACGAACATGAGTTCCGTCTTGTCGTCGTTTAGTTGTAGTTTGTTGGTTGTCATCCAGTCCTTCAGGTCTGCAATGCAGCCCCGCATCTGAGAAATCAGTGAGTCAATTTCAGTAATGGGAGCCGACTGATGAAGCCGAGTATCGTCAACAAAGCTCTCATGCGACATGGCGTGACCACTGATGACGTCAGACACAGGACTAGCATACAGCACAAGAAGGACTGGCCCCAGTACAGAACCCTGAGGCACACCGTACCTAAGAGAACTGTCTGAGTATCTGCCCTATACACATACTGTCTGAGTCCATCCAGTCAAGTAAGAGATAATCCAGTCGAGAGCTGTGTCTTTGAATCCGAAGGAAGTTTGAAGCCGTGAGAACAACATATTATGATCGATCGTGTCAAATGCTGCGGAGAGGTCTAACATCGCTAATAAGGAAACATTCCCATCGTCAACCCCGCAGAGGAGGTCATTGACTATACGGAGGAGTGCTGTCTCACAACTATGGCCTTGTCTGTAAGCAGATTGATGAGGATTCAAAAGGTGATTCTTTTCGAGATGTTCTAGAATTTGTTCCAAAACGATCTTCTCCAATAATTTTGATAGAAATGACAATGATACAGGCCGATAATTCTTTAAAACATTTTTATCTAATGAAGGTTTGCCCCCACGGGCCGGCCTTCTCGTGGCGGGGGTGTTTCTCGACTAACCTGAGCCCACCCCTTTTTCTTATCTTTCCTGTTTTTCTGCCTACTGTGTCTTTTACTATCTCTTTTTCCCCCATAAAGTCTCCCCACAGAAACTGCAGCCTCTGTTTCGTCTAGTTTCTGCCTACCTGGCTCTTTACTCTGTACTTTAATCTTTACTTACAAGCCTTCTTTGGAACACTTCTTCTTTTCTCTGCGGTCTTCTTCAGACCCACCGTGTTTGCCGTGCGGTGCGTCCTGTAAGTGGGGGGGGAATGAGGTCCTGGTGATTGAGAGAACCTGCTGTTCTCAACACATCACTTTGGCTCGGACCTCCTCTAAGACGGGTGGCATACATTGGCCCGTGTATGTCAATCGGCTGCCTCTACGTGAGGTTGGGTCAAACTGGGTAGTTCTTGGCTGGCCTTGGAAACCTTGTAAGTGTTCACCGTCTGTCCCCGGCGGTGTGTCATGATCTTGGCGGAATAGGTTAGTTATGTTCTATCTGGTGTATATCCCTGCTGAAACCCGGATGGGGTCAAGAGTTGGATTTCCCCTTGACCCTGGCCCCTTGTTGGACTCCATGGTGGGTGGGTAGGCAGGGATGAACTTTAAAAACTCAAAATATGGCTCACTCCCAACAAAAAAGGAAAAGAAATTATTCCTCAGGCTCGAACTTGGACTCGGACTCGGATAATGAAATAAGGACAGCAACTGGTTTTTGGCCTTGTTGGTTGGTGATGGAGGGTGTGGACGAAGCTCGCCCTCTCTGTGGGGTGAATGGATTGAGTCCTTCTTGTATTTCGAGAGGAGTAGAGGGACTCTCCGGCGTACCCAAATCCATGAAACGGCTACGAAACGGTTCCTTTTTGATAGAATGTGCAAAACAGAAGCATTCTGAGTTGCTTCTCAAGTCGACGACGTTGATTGACAGGCCAATCAGAGTGACACCTCACAAAACTTTGAATTCAAGCAAGGGCGTCATCAGGTGTCGTGATTTGAGAGGCGTTTCCGAGTTAGAAATAAAGACGGAACTGGCTTCCCAGGGTGTGACCCACGTTCGACCGGGTTCTAGCACGAAAAGATCAAGACCGTGTGCCAACAGATACTTTTTTTCTAACTTTCTGTACGACAACTCTCCCTGTGTGTGTGAAGGTCGGATATTTGAGGGTTCCCGTCTCTATGTACATTCCTTCACCTTTGCGATGCTTTAAGTGCCAAAAGTAGGACACATTAAGGACAGGTGTACAGAACAGGAGGCGTGTGGCAAGTGCTCAAAACCAGTGCATGAAGGTCCGTGTGATTGTCCGCCCTGTTGCATAAACTGTAAAGGCAACCATCCTGCTTTCTCGAAGGACTGTCCAGTCTGGCGCGTCGAGTCCGAGATCCAGAAGGTACGCACGGAGAATCGAATTTCGTTCTTTGAGCAAGGAAACTTGTGCAGAATAGACAGCCCTCCCTCAGCAAGTCATATGCTGATGTTGCCAAGGGGAGCATGGTCAGTGTTGGTGTTCAGACTGAGACTGTTCAACCTCAGGCCGGCTGTCAGCATCAGGATCGGCAGACGCAACAGGAGCCTCAGCATGTACAGAAAGACAGTGGAAAAAGAAAGCAAAATTCAAACAGTGCCTTGGGTGGAGGCTCAATATCCACCTCCCCCGGACTCCTCGAGGGTCTGAGCCCCCTTCCTCCAATCCCAGACCCTCTGGGAAGGCTGCACAGGTAGCCTCTTTGTCTGGGGAACACTCCAGAAGTCGACCTCTGATGAAGCCTCCTCTTCCACCTCGTCCATCTGGGAGTGGAAATAAGTATCGTCCTTCGTCAGCCAAGAAGGTGGTATCTCCATCGCCTTCTTCCAATCGCTTTTCTCCTTTGGAGATAGAAGGTGATGAGGACAATGAGATGGAGTAATTTTCTTCTCTTTTTTATTGTCATGGCCCTTATTCAGTGGAATATGAGGCATTAATGCCCAATATGAGGAACTCCAGCGGTTGTGTTCTGACCTCAAACCTAGTGTTGTTGCGCTGCAGGAAACATTGTTGAGAGCAGGAAAACATTTTTCATTGGCAGGCTTTAGTTCAGTAGGTTTTCCTGCTTTACCTACGGATACTGGCCATGGTGACACTGGGGGTGTTTCCCTTCTTATTCACAGATCTTTATTATTCAGCCAAGTTAACTTAAATACCCCATTACAAGCTGTTGCGGCCAGGATTACTTTCAATAAAACAATAACTCTCTGTTCAATTTATTGTCCTCCTTCTGGTACAATATCTAAGCAACAAGTCATTGATCTAATAGATCAGTTCCACGTCCTTTTTTTATTTTGGGAGACTTCAACGGGACACTCCCCCCTTTGGGGTAGCTCATATTCCTCACCTCGGGGTCTCATGCTGGAAGAGATCTTTAACGAACTGGACTTGTGTTGTCTAAATGACAAATCACCAACATACATGCATTCTTCAAATGGTACTCTTTCGTGTTTGGATTTGTCAGTGTGTGATCCTTCATTGGTTCTAGACTATGATTGGTCAGTTCATGATGATCTGCACGGGAGCGACCATTTCCCTGTAATACTTTCTCCAGTTTTGAAGGAACCTGTTTCCTTTCCTCAGTATTTTTGCTTTAAAAGGGCTAATTGGGATTTCTTTCGTTCAGCCATAACTGATAAGCTAGATGCTGAAATCGTCTTCCGATCAGAAGATCCAGCGGAGTCCTTCACTAATGTTTTGTTATCATGTGCGAGAGATACCATCCCACTCACAAAACCAGGTCCACAATTACCTGGTACACCATGGTTCAACCAGGATTGTAAGAATGCTTGCAACATTCGCAAGAGGGCCCAACGTTCAGTCTTTCAGCATCCTGTGGCCCCGAATGTTCGATCCTTATCAGAGGAAAAAAGCAAAGGCGAGGTTTGTTTGTAGAGGAAGTAGACGAGTGTCTTGGAGAAATTTCTGCTCTTCCCTCACATCAAACATATCCAAGAAAAAAATCTGGAGAGTTGTTAAAAAAATTAGGGGCAAGAACAGCTGCCCTTCAATCCACCATTTAAAACTTTGATGATACACTCATCACTGACAAACACGCTGTGGCTAACTTGCTAGCTTCCACCATAGAAACCAACTCTTCCTCTAGTCAAAAATCCACCGCGTTTTTAAAGATCAAAACGCAAGCAGAAAAAAAGAAGCTCGACTTTTCCTCACCCAATCAAGAAGACTACAACTTGCCCTTTAATCTAAATGAACTGAAGTCTGCCTTGCAGGCATGTCATGATTCTGCTCCTGGTCTTGATGAAATACATTATCAACTCTTAAAACACCTTCCTGACTCAGGTCTTAACATTCTGCTTCAAGTTTATAACCAGGTTTGGACGTCTGGGTCTTTCCCAGCTTCATGGAAAAGGCCCTAATTGTTCCCATTCCGAAGCCAGGGAAGGATCATTCAAACCCAACCAACTATCGTCCAATAGCCTTAACAAGTTGTGTTTGTAAGGTGATGGAAAAAATGGTAAATGGTAGGCTCATGTGGAAATTGGAAAGTGATGGGCTTTTAGCCATGGAACAGTGTGGTTTTAGAAAGCATCACTCAACCATGGACCATTTAATCAGATTGGAAACCACTATTCGAAACTCTTTTTTTAGATAAAAAGCATGATGTTGCCATTTTTTTCGACATAGAGAAGGCCTATGACACGACGTGGAAGTATGGAATCCTGTCAGACCTCTATCGGATGGGTTTCCGTGGCAATCTCCCAGTGTTCATAGAACACTTTTTGGCAGACAGGTCCTTCCAGGTCCGTGTGGGGACAACATTGTCAGAAATTCATGAGCAGGAAATGGGTGTTCCACAGGGTAGTATCCTTTCCCCAGCCCTGTTTAGTATAAAAATAAATGAAATTGTAAACTCTGTCAACCAAGGTTCAGACTGCTCTCTTTTTGTTGATGATTTTGCCCTTTATGCATCTGGAAAGACATTTGCTGGTGTACAGCGCCAACTCCAGTTGTGTGTCTATAAAGTCCAACAGTGGGCAGTCGAAAATGGGTTCAAATTTTCATCAGTTAAAACAGAGTGCATCCACTTTCACAATTTCAGACAACTTTTCCCGCCACCAGAAATTTTCGTAGATAAGGCTAAAATTCCTGCTGTCACAGAAGCCAAATTTCTGGGTGTTACCTTTGACCAAAAATTGAATTTTAAAGCCCACATTCAGAAGTTGAAAACATCGTGCCTCAAAGCCATGAATATCCTCCGTGTAGTGGCTCATACGGATTGGGGTGCAGACAAACGCACACTTCTCCATCTTTACAGGGCGTTAGTTCGATCCAAGTTGGACTACGGCAGCATCATTTACGGCGCCGCTAGAGCCTCGTATCTAAAGATCCTAGACCCAGTTCACCATCAGGGTCTTCGCCTCTGCCTTGGCGCTTTTCGTACTACACCGGTTCATAGCCTATGTGCTGAGGCAGGAGAGTGTTCCCTCTCTCATAGAAGAGTAAAATTAGCTTTGAATTACTACACACAGCTTTTTTCAGAACCAAACAACCCTGCCTACGACTGTGTTATGAATCCTCATTTCCAAGAGAAATATGAAAGAAGTCCATCCAGTATTCCCCCTTTTGGTATTCGCATCCTTCCTTTTCTGGAGGAGGCGGATATTGATGTTGGGGTCATCTCTGACGTTTCCAAGTTTCCTCAACAACCTCCTTGGACGTTTTCGTCTCCAGAAATTAGGTTTGATTTAACCGTGCAGCGCAAACAGAAGACGAGTTCCTTAATTTATAAACAATTATTTTTAGACATGTGTTCTAACCTTAAAGAACATGTGGTTATTTTTACTGATGGTTCAAAGTCCGATGTTGGTGTAGGGTCCTCCGCATATGTTCCAGCTTCGGGAGAAAAACTGTCCAAACACATTCCCTCTGAAAGCACTATTTACACTGCGGAACTTACTGCACTACTTTTGGCTCTGGAGTTGATCAGGCAGTCCAGTCTAGGAAATTCCTTATTTGCACAGATTCTCTTTCGGCTTTAGAGGCGAAAGGAGCAAGAAACATAAAACATCCGGCTCTTATCAAGTTTTTTACCATGTTTTCTTCATTAGTTTCAAGGGGTTTTGAGATATTGTTGGCCTGGGTGCCAGGTCATGTGGGGATCAGAGGCAATGAAGAGGTGGATCGGCTTTCTAAAGAGGCTGTCCGTCTTCGTCCTTCTAAACTGCTTGTACCATCTTCAGATTTAAAAGGCAAAATAGCTTCGTATGTCAATTCTTTATGGGAGGAGGAGTGGAGCCTCCAAGAAAACAATAAGCTTCATCAAATACGTCCAGATTTAAAGGAGCATCTTCCCATGGCTGCTGGCGGTCGAAAGGGAGAAACAGTATTGTGTAGATTGAGGACGGGTCATGCCTATTTTACTCATTCGTTTTTATTGAAGGGAGAAGACCCGCCTTTCTGTGTTGCCTGTGATAGTCGGATATCTGTCCAACATATTCTTTTAGACTGCTGGGATTTATACGACATTAGAAGGAAACATTACACTGCAGATAATATGAAGATTCTTTTCCGTGATGTTCCCCCTGACAATATTTTTAACTTCCTAAAAGAAGTGAATTTATTTCATCGTGTGTGAATTTGGTGTTGTTAGATTTTCTATACCCAGTATTGATTTTTGCAGATTACAGTTAGTGATTTCAACGTGTTGGTTTTTAATCCTAGGATTGGTTCTTTTAATCTTTTTTTAATGGGTTGGGTAAGGTTTTGCTTTTAATCCTTTTTTAACATGTATACGTGGTAGTTTGAAACGTGGTGACAGTCCTGAGATAACCTCTGCTGTTGACGGGACTATAATTTTAATCTTAATCTTAATCTTAATGAAGGTTTCTTGATCAATGGACGTACCACTGCGGACCGGCAGATTTCAGGAACGTGACCAGAGGACGAAGAGGTATTGATAACATGAGTAAGATGGGGTAGGACGTCATCAGTGCACTGAAAGAGCAAGTTAGTGGGAATGGCATCAAGTTCACATGATTTAGGGCTGCATCGCAAACAAAGTTTTTTTGACATAGTCTTGACTAACAGGGCTAAAACAAGCCAAAGGAGGTCCACAGTAAACTTTGTCATTCAGAGAATGTACAGGTGCAGTAGAATCTAGCTTTTCACGGATAGTGTCAATTTTTCCATTGAAAAACTCCAAGAATTTCTGAGGGAGCTCATGAGTTTGGAAGATGGTGGGAAGGGGGGAGTAGCTGACTTTGCCTAGGAGACTATTTGTGACATTAAATAGTTGCTTGGCCGTATTATAGGCCAATATCTTTGAAGAACAGGACAAAGTTTTTGCTTGATGAACAATGTCAGTAACATGATTTCTCGCAGTTTGATATATTTCCCTGTGCACAGTCAGTCCTCCGTTTCCTCCTCCCTCCCCGTGCTGTGCGACAGTGAGGAAGGTCACGGCCAATCCTGAGACGCCGCAGTGTCACGTTGAGCGAAGGGTCAAGGGGCGAAGGTCGCTCCCTGCCAGCCAGCAGCTGGTCCCGTGTGTAGGTCAGGCGAGTGATTTGACGAGGGAAAGGGTGAGGGGAGTGACACGTAAAGTCGGTCACGACAGGGTAGGGTAGTGGTGGGTGTGACAGAGGAGGGCCGTTACACGCCGTAACGGGTAGGGAGAGGTTGGGTGGTAGAGGCTGGGGTGAGTAAGCGTTGGCGAGAAAGTGAGTTAGCAAGTGTCCCTGCCCGTGCGATACACAGGCTGAACACAATGGCGCCGGTCGAAAAGATAGTGTGTTGGTAAGGTTGGCCAAGAAGAAAATCCAGATTATCCTCAAGTGTATGGGGAGGGAGGCACAAAAATAGATCCAGAATAACAAGCAGTTCCTCACATACATCCTGGTGCAAAACTTTACAGTCCACGATCACAAAAACAGCCACAAAGCGACGAAAATGGACAGCGACACTACACTCAGCCTGCTAGGCGATTGACAGCTCACGTGATATATATATATATATATATATATATATATATATATAATAAAAGGAAATTTTTATTCTAAAATTACGTTTAATCTAACATACTTACCGTGGCTCACTAATGCAATAAGCGGCAGCAATTTGCTATCCCTGCCTCGTATACAATAAAGTCCGTACGGACAACAAAACCCCTGAAAGGGCCTCGTGCCTTGCGCATGCTCAGATCAATCCTCTTTTCGAGGTATATTAAACCTTGACTGAGAACTCCTAATGGAACCAGGAAGGCGGGGAGGTAGGGAGGGTCTCTGCGTGAGCCACGGTAAGTATGTTAGATTAAACGTAATTTTAGAATAAAAATTTCCTTTTAATTACACATACTATACCGTGGCTCACTAATGCAGAGTCGCACTACCTGGAAGGAGGGCTCACCTGGTTACCGTCTGGAGGAGCGAGAAGAGCCGGAGCGTGTGGAAGAGCCAGAGCGTGTGGCGGAGATGGAGTGTTGAGCCACCACAGCTGATGCGATGCCCCTAGACCCATCATCGCGCAGACGAGAAACGTCGCGCAGATAGAAATGGATGAAGGTGCCAGGAGAACGCCAATATGCAGCATCTAACACACTCTGAATGCTGGCATTATGAGCTACTGCCAGCGAAGACGCCCATGCCCTAATCTCATGAGGTCTTGGTGAGAAAACAGCCAAATCCCCTTCAGGTCTCACGTACGCAGCTTTAATCACTTCTCTCAGCCATCGAGAGATTGAAGAGCGTCTGATGTCCTCCTTATAACCTTCGTTGTAAGAGAGAAACAGGTGGCGCTGCTTGGAGCGAGAAGATTTCATGCGTTTCCTATACTCCCGCAGAGCGCGCACCGGACAGAGAGTGCGGTCTTCATCGTCCGGGGCGAGAATAGAAGTGAGAGGAAGAATGGAGATAGTCGGGGATGGAGAACCTGGCAACTGGTTCTTCGCTAAAAATTCAGGGAGGAGGCGAAGAGACATCAAGCCATCCGGTTCGGAGGCGACGTCCCCGGGCAGGCCACTAAGGGCGTGGACTTCACTGCAGCGCCTCCCTGAGGCCAGGGAAATGAGAAAGGCTGTTTTGAAGGAAAGAAACTTCAGAGAACACTCCCGGATGGGCTCGTAAGGGGGGAGCCTGAGGGAGGAGAGAACTAAGAAAAGGTCCCACGCCGGGGTGCGGCGGGGGCATCGGGCCTCCTGTAGGGCTGCTCCTCTGACCAGATCCCGCAGAAGAGGGTCGTCCACGAAGGAGGGGCCCCCTAACTGGCGGATAGTGGTGCAAATAGCCGCCCTGTGAACTTTAACAGAGGAGGCAGAAAGTTTTTTCTCAGATGAAAGAAAAGCTAGATAGTTTGCCAACTGACATTGAGAGGGAGAATGAGGGGATACTGCGTGGTTGGAGCACCAAGAGAGCCAGCCATTCCAGTGGACACTGTAGACGCTTTGGGTGCCTGGCCTGTGGGCGTGTTCCACAAGTCCGATTACCGCTGGGGAGGCGCCTTGTGAAGACAGCGCGTCCCGCACAGTAGCCAGGCGTGAAGATGCAGCACGTCTGGGTTGCCGTGTGGAATGCCTGACCGTGGCTGAAGCAGGGACTTTGCTTTTAAGGCGAGCGGTATCGGAGGCACGTGAGACAGGTGTAACAGTTCTGGAAACCACGCTTGGGCCGGCCAGCGTGGAGCCACCAGAATCAGCGTGGCTGCGTCCTCCCTTGCTTTGCGGAGAACCTTTCCCAGAATGGGGAATGGGGGAAAGGCATAGCCCATCAGTCCGGACCAAGGGATGGATAGGGCGTCCACAGCCCACGCTGCCGGATCCGGGACTGGAGAGACATACAGCTGGAGACGGTGGTTGAACCGGGTGGCGAACAGATCTACCTGTGGTTTGAACCACACAGTCCAGAGAGGTTCCAGGACTGAGTGGACGAGAGTCCACTCCGAGGGAAGAACCATGTGCGACCTGCTGAGAGAGTCCGCAAGAATGTTGATTTTCCCGGGAACGTGCTTGGCCGAGATCCGGATGGAATGTGCCTCGTACCAAAGTAGAAGCTGTTCCGCTCTCAAGGACAGGGAGTGAGAACGCGCCCCCCCTTGTTTGTTGATGTAACATGCCACAGTCGTGTTGTCGGTGTTGAGGAGAACGTGTTTTCCCTTCAGGAAGGGAAGAAACTCCTTGAGGGCTTGGAACACGGCTTCCAGCTCCAGCCGATTGATGTGCAAGGACCCCATCTCCGGGGACCATTGTCCGGCCGCCGTCAGAGAGCTGACATGGGCACCCCACCCGGACTGGGACGCATCCGTGAACAGGTCTTCCTGTGGAGGAGGGGGCGTGATGGGGACTCCCTGAGTCAGCCAGGACTGGGAGTGCCATTGGGTCACCGATGATTGGAACCACTGGCCGAGGGGAACCGGAAGGTCCCACGACTGCAACGCCTGAGACCAACGCTTGCGAAAGAGGCGTTGGAACCGGCGTTTGTGCAGTCGTCCGAGGGGCACTAAGGGGGCCAAGGACTCCATCAGACCCAGAAGGGAGGCCAGCTTTCTGGCCGGAGCCTGATCCAAGGAGAGGAGAAGGGCCAAGAGATGCTGGAGGCGAACAAGACGTTGGGGGGTTGGAGAGACCAACCAGTTGGTGGTGTTGAAGGACATGCCCAGGAACTGAAACTGCTGCGCCGGGATGAGATCGGATTTCTCCTCGTTGCGAACAAATCCCAGCTGCTGACAGAGGTTTAGAACCTGGAGAGTTTGCTGGGAGCACAGAGTGCTGGAGGAGGCAAGGAGAAGCCAATCGTCGAGATAGGCCTTCAGACGAATTCCTTTCTCCCGAAGGTGCATGCAAAGTTCCCGGACCACCTTCGTGAAAACCCAAGGGGCCGGGGCTAGCCCAAAGGGAAGAGCCCTGAACTGAAAAACGCGGCTTCCCCATACGAAGCGGAGGAACTTCCTGTCCCTTGGGTGGATCAAGAGATGGAAGTATGCATCTTTCAGGTCGATGGATACCGCCCAGTCGCCGGGGTGTATGGCATCGCGGACTGACATGGGGGTTTCCATCCGAAAACGGAGGACGAGAAGAAACCTGTTCAATGGCGAGAGGTCTAGGACAGGTCTCCATCCTCCAGAAGCTTTGGGGACCACAAAAATGCGGCCATAAAAGCCCGGAGAGGAATGGAAGAGGACTTCCTCTGTGGCTCCCTTGGCTAACAGCGAAAGGACCTCCTGATCCAAGGCCTGAGAGGCCGCTGGATCCCGAGGAGGAGCGAAAGGAGGAGGGAAAGGAGTGAGCGGAGCCTTTACTGCACCCCAAGGAAGACGAAACCCCGACCTGATCACCCGCAGAGCCCAAGGGCTTGCGGGAAGCCGCTCCCAGGCACTGAGGTGCCTGGACAGACTGCCCACAGGACCGCCCTGGGGTGAAGTACCCAGGCCGGGGGTAAGTCATTGGGGTGGGGCGACTGAGACGTGGAAGCTTTCGGACCCGCCGGCCATGCCTGAGGCCGACCCCTGCTGGGTTGCTTGCCTCGGAC